>OZ010581.1:24414570-24599570 GCA_963932145.1 Acanthosepion lycidas | reverse complement strand
TTTATATTTTATATATTTATATTTATTCTTTTCGCTTTTGGATGTTTTATTACCGTAATAAAAAAAATTGAGATGAATTGTAATCGTGTATTTAGTATTTTGTTTGGGTCTGGGAAATTAATTAAATCTATATTTTCGTCCAAATGTTTGGATAGCCTATTGTAACGGTAATTTCGGCGGGATTGGTTTCTTAATAAGTTTATTATTTACCTTATTTATTAGAAGTGTTTATTCTTACTGGTTTTTGTTTGTTTATTTTTATTTATTCTTTTCATTATATTCTAACGTTTATTTTGGCGAGAGCGTTTTCTTATTTTTTTATTGTTTATTTATTTATTTGAATAAATTTACTTTACTTGCTTTTTTCTTATTTAATTTTATTTTATATATTTTGTATTTATTTATTCTTTTCGGTTTTCGATTTTTAAGATAAGTTCTGATCAGTTGTTTGTTATGGACTAGGAAGGTTAATTTGCTATTGTTTCGTTCAATTTTTTAATTCATGGTTGTAGTATATTCTAATGGTTATTTTGACGAGAGTGGTTTGATAATTTGTTCATTATTTGCTTAGTTAATTTATTCATTTTGTATTGATTATTTAACTAGATTTTTTTTATCTTTATTTACACTTTTCAGGCTATTGAAGCCGTTGTTATGCCGGGAGTGGTTTGTTAATTTGTTTATTATTTGCTTGAATTAATTTATTTTTATTTAAAAAAAAATTAAATAATGTCACCTTACCTAATCCAATCATTGGACGAATAAATAGCGTTATCTTCCCAGACCAAAACAAACTATTAAATAAGCGACCTAAGCATATCACCCCAACATTTTTCTACTACGCTAGTAAAACATCAAAATCCGAAAAGAATAAATACTAAAAAATGAAAAGTTAAAACATGTTAAATAAATTAACCCAAACAAATAAATAAATATATAAATAAACTAGCCATTCCCGCAATAATAACTGCCAGAAGAGATTACCAACAATGCACCACTGACCCATATATATAAATAGTCGAGGAAAAATACAACATTATTGGGCCTGACGATTTTGTCTAGCATGAAACTGCCCGTCGCCTCTGAGTGTTGACTTCAATGATGACGTTTATATTTATATTTACATACGCTGTATCTCAGGTAATGAGAACTTTATCCCATAAATATAACACACCTTAAATATATATATATATATATATATATATATATATATATATATATATATATATATATATATATATAATACACGGTAGATAAAGCGGTTAAATACCAGGTAACACGATTGTCCACCACACATAAAATAAAGTGTTACTATTCAATCACCTGCTGTGTGTTGTGTGTGTATATATATATATATTTATATATATATATATATATATATATATATATATATATATATATATATACAGTGTAACCCGGATATAAGAGAGTTGTCGGGACTGGAGAAGAAGTCTTTTATATCCGGGTTTCTCTAATATCCGTGTTTGGTCTAAATTATATACATTAACACAGGCTCTAATTTCAGTCAAGATAAAATCTCTCTTATATCCGGGTCTCTTATATAGGGGTTACACTGTATATATATATATATATATAATTATATATATATATATATATATATATATATATATATATATATATATATACACAAGGTGAATTGAAAAATGGCTACATATTTTTCATGAAATAATTCAAGCAACTAAAACCATCTCTAATTTAATTAATACATTTGTAGACACGATTTATTATAAAAACATTCCCTAATAATTTGTCATCGCATTTTTTTTTCAAATTGATGTACGCCATGACCGAGCTTGTTAATTGTTTTATTAGATATTTAATTTGTCCATTTCAATTTTATGTGAAGATTATATTAGAAATAAGTAGAAATTTTTTTTGTAAATTATTTAATGAGATATATCTTAATCAAAGAATGCTGCAATATATATATACATACATATATATATATATATATATATATATATATATATATATATATATATATATATACATACATACATACACACACACACACACACACACACACACACATATATATATATCTATATATATATATATATATATATATATATATATATATATATATATATATATATATATATATATATATATTGCACCTCGAGGCGGTATAATGGTTATTAAGCTTGTCTTGCTAGAACAATTACGACTGAATAGTGAGTTCGATCCTCACTGGGTGGCCCATACTTTCGGCCTTGTGCCACATCTAACCCGGGCTTAGAAAATCATTATATATATATATATATATATATATATATATATATATATATATATATATATATATATATATATGGGGGTGTAACCTCCTATTCTCTTTCATTTATTAGGCATTGAATATATGAACTCATATTCAAGTGCTTGCATGAATTTTCCGCTAATCTGACTTTGAAAAACGAATATCATTTTTGGTCTCATATATTAATGCTTCGTACAAACAAAAATCTCTTCATTTCACCGTCACTCTTGACAACTTTGGAATTCATGTCCATGCGTAGAACTATGATGGATATGTTGAAAGGCTTTCCTTTTTGGTTAACGATAAAAATGATTTCAGATAGTAAACAGTATGCCTGAATACATTTCTTCATGTCTTGATCTGTCATCAGACTTATTCCTCTTTCATTTCTTTCTCTCCCCCTATGTGGTCCTCCTTTTCGATCTAAGTTTATATATCAGTTTATATATCACTAACAGGTGGTCATTCCGACAATCCGTACTTGGGAATGCTTTCAGTGTAAAACTGCTTTTCCGCATCTCATATTTATAGTAATATTGTTAATTTCGTTTATCGTTTCTCCTGTGTTACTACCAAATTTTGTCTACTACCTGATCATTCACTGTAGATCAATCGTCTCATTTTCTTGGACTTACTTAGCTGAATTAAATAGTTCATTAATCTTAATTATAGTTAATTTATATTAAAAGTATTTTGAATCTGTTGTCACCTCGAGGAATTTACTTAATGAGGAATAACAAAAACGAAGTTTGGAAATCAAATAGTAATCTTTATACAATACTCGCCAGCGGCGTGTATTAGGTAAACCACTGCTAGTGGTGAACTATTTAGCCAGCATATAACCTCTATGTAAAATAGTGTCAAACCTATTTATGAGGATTGGGGCATGCGCATTAGTGTTCGTAGATATAACAATCAGAGCCTTAATAACTGATAATATTTGAAATAAAATAAACTTAAAAAATGATACAGAGAATATAACATGGAAGCTGACATAAGTAATAAACTTTCTATATTAATTGAATGTTTTAGGTAGTTCTCATTAAGCGTATAAAAGCGGAGAGTTTTCATTTCGACTTTCCATATTTACTTTCACTTTACATCACATAGAAACGATTGCATAAACGAAAGTAACGATTTTAAGACTACAAGAATATTAATTAAAAGTTTACGATCAGATCACAAGAGAATAAAGAACCAAAACCTATTCTATCGATAACACGTCAACGAACTTGCTTTTTTTATATTGCAGTCGCTTTATCACAATTATCAGGACCGCCATCAACAATAAGCTAGCTTTATCGGTGTGAATTGTTTCAGTGAATCTTTTAGCATCGATGATACTGGATCTGAATTGAAAGTTAACAAAAATCTCCATGTCAGGTTGCATATCAATATCTCTTTATTTCACAAAGTTAAGCAGATTAGGTGAAGAGGTGTCGATTCTTCTTCGTGTGAATTCTATCTTCTGATATTTAAGTGCAAGACGTTTCAGCTGCAAAATGCCTACACGGGTGTTGATTGCACTTACATAATATCTGACAAGGAAAGCATCCAGGAACTGAGCAGTTATTCCACTGAAAACATATTCAGTTTGAGAAAAGCATACAGAGTTCATTATTATGTAAAAAAAAATATCCACTGTTAAAAATAACTTCAAATAAAGATATAATCTAAATCTAAGTGGAGCCTTTTATTCATTAAAGCCAAATACCGGTAAACTATCAAAAGCAGGTAGACATTCCAAACTGGAAAAGAAATTACGTTAATTCTATATTACCGACAGCAGCAAGGGCAATATTGGTGGGCACATGTAAATAGAAGAGAAATTATGACATAATCAAACACATAAAATCCATTATATGTCTGACATCACAGTCAGAAATCTGGCTGGTTAAATTTAATGCCTCAAAAATCAAACTAATTACATTCTATCATCATTGATCTGGGCCCGAACTACTACTAGTCACAATAAATGAATATTCATTCAGTGAGGCCCCGCGCCTAGGGATACTATTTTGTCTTAAACTCAACCCAGATCTCAAATGCAGCTCGTGTTAGACATTTTCATGACGGTCGTCTTCGAGTATAGAATCCAGAGGTTGGCAGTGAATATTTCGGAGACAGTAGGAAAGCGTAGTTCAGGTTCGCAGTGTATATATCTTAGCAGAGCGTACTTCTTCCTTCTATCCTCTTCGGCTGTCAAGTTAGCACTGGATACTTCCGGTACGTTAAACAAAGATGGCCGCCTTTATACACGACGAATACAATGTTCTGCGGCTTCTGATTGGTCAACCTTCTATTGGTAGACTATAGAGGAAGTTGAGTCATCTGGATTGGCTCACTAGTCATATATATGTATATGCAAAAAACCGTAACAGCTCGTACATACGATCAATCGGGAAAATGTGAGAGAATAGTCGGTTCCCTGTACAGCTTAAGTAATTTTCTATATCCTCATGTTATCATCTATCTTTACCAGTTCAGGTCTAAAATAGAGTAATGATGCTATATATGGGGAGGTTCTGCCTTGACCTCACTTCACAGTCACGATAAATTCCTAAATTGTTTCCGCATCCTTATGGGTGATAAATTATTTTCCACACCACAACCGCTCTCCAGCAGACGAAGCGTTGCAACCCTCCCACCGATATATCGCTGTTTATACAGAAAGTGCTCAGACGGACTACATTCATTACTTTTACCAGTTCAAACCTTCACGGGTAAGACTCGCTATGCCAGAAATATTGGAGAGAACCAACCTCATTCTATGCGTATTCAGTTTATGAGATTAACTCCCACTCGAGCAGCTTCTTCCGCCGACCCGTTGCTCTGTAGAACATACTCGCAAGAGTGTATATTCCGGGTCACAATAATCTTAACCCGTTCATGTCTTGGATGAATAGTCATCTTCCCCACCTATCCGCATTAACGATGACTCTTACTTTGAACCCTTTTACTTAGACTGGTCCCATGGTCTTTTACAGTGTGAACACCACTGTGTGCACGGAAACATACATCAAAAATAGAATGAGGGTTAATAGTTACTGGATTTTTGTATATATTTTAACTGACAGTTCGTATTATGTTTCATTTTTCATTTTCTGAAATCACCCTTTTGGTCTCACCCGAAATAGTGATGTTAAACGCACACTTTTTTTATTTCCTTTTGTAGAGAGTTAGTAAGCAAGTGGTTTAATTGGAACAATACAAGTTATTCAATGAATGCCGAAATTTTCCAGTATGGAAATTACTAATTTTTCTCATTAACATTACCATCGTACAAATAAAGCATAATATTAGTTATAATATTAGTTTAAACAGCGAATTGTGTAAATGTTTTTACAGCTGAGACATTGTTTTTCTGTAAAAGTCGAATTGTATATCCTATAAACAAAACTTTTACGTCAACACAGAAATTCTAAAATAAAACAATGCAAATAAACAACAAAACAATCCCAATTTCGAAATGTGTCTAGTCTCGTGGGTTTAAGATAATTGTATGCCTGTCATTTCCTATTAAATTTTCCAACATCATTTTATACACAAGAGTGGGAAATCCCACGTGCCTTTCTAAAATATACTTTTTTCATTATTGCTTGGATAATCATTATATTATTAATCTTTTATAATCCGTAGAATAAAAAAATAGCTGATGTTCTACTTAAATATAGAAAAATCAATATCGATCAGCGGTTGAATTTAAACCTTTCTTTTCTTGACTAACAAGATAAATATCATTTTTCAAGAAATTAGTCATTTTACATGAAAAATGACTTTAAGGAAATACAAAATAAAGGAAATCACTGCACGAAACACAAATATCCAGCATCTAAAACTGAACTAAATATGGGGATAATAATTCTGTTTTATGGTATTTAAAAGTAGATATTCATGAGGAATGAGCACTATATTGACAAACTCTTTCTGACCAATCGTACAGCGAAGATTTATGTTGTTTAAATGATACGCTAAAATGTAAAATAAATATTTCTGATCAGAAAAACAAAAACATTCATACAATTGGCCGTCATTATACTTGCGTCTGTATGAATCCAACTAGAATTTTGCACAGAATGATTTTGGAGGGTTGCATCTGAAAAAAAGTAGCAAGTCCTGACAGAGCTAATTTCATTGAGAAAAGGGGACATAACAAGGCCATTTTATCAAAGGAAGGAAAAAGACTAACGGCCCCTTGTGACCAATTAAGACAGAGAACTGAAGAGAAAAACGTCGTTTTGGGAGAAGATCTTGACAGAGAAGAACGGATGCGTTCTTTAAGTCAGGATAATGCGATTCAAGTCGAGCCAATGCATAATAGCGCGAGCGACACAGACACGGAAGTAGATAAAATGAAATCAAAATCTCCATTAAAAAGTGTGTGACATAAAGATGAGGAAACATAATTTGCTTTGATTTGTTTTACGGCATATCAACTTGAGTCGGTTATTTAATGCCGACAAGATTTTCATTTTTAGTAATATTTCTTTTCAAATATATATTACCGGTAATATTTTTTTCTTTAAAAATGTATTGTTGCTAATATGTTCCTTCAAAAATGTATTGCTGGTAACATTTTGTCTTCAAAAATGAATTATTGATAATATTTTTTGCATCAAAAAAGAAATATTGGTAATATTTTCTGCTTCAAAAATTTATTGCTGGTAATATTTCTTTGTTAAGAAATGTATTGATTGTAATCTTTTTTTCTGTCAAAATGTATTGCTAGTAATATTTTTTCTTTCGAAAATGTATTGCTGGTAATGTTTTGCTTCAAAAAATGTATTGCTGGTAATAGTTTTTTTCTAGAAAATGTTTCACTGGTAATATGTTTCCCTTCAAACAACCATTGCGAGTAATCTTTTTACAAAAAATATACTGCACGTATTAAAACCTACTTTTACACGTTTTGGCCCCAGTTTGGGGGTTAACTATGTGTCCATAGTTGGGATCCTTACAGGTGCCAATACCCCGGATCAGGGTGATCTGAGAATACCAGCAATTAAGAGATGGTCCCAATTTGTTCAAAACCTCCTGATCAGAGGCTTTGCTGTTGGATGTAGTTTATCGTCTTACCCAGGACGCGGATGTAGTTTATCGTCTAACCAGGACGGAAGAGGAAAGATGTTCTAGAAGTATGAGAGCAATCAAATGCATTAAACGTCTTCGTTTAAGTTAGGTATAGTGGATTTGTAAATAGTATTGTGCCTATTTGCATATGTAACGTTAAACAGATGTCAACTGTATAGTAAAGTAAGAGTTAGAGAGAACTACTTATCACGTAACGTAAAACAACACAATAAACAAAATGTTGAGGAAGGTGTTTTCTTCTGATGTCACCAATTTAATGCCGACAAGTTTTGTTTGTCTCTTTCTGACGACTATAATTTCGGTTTTCTCATAATTAGAAGTTAATCCATTCTTTTCGCTTTTCTTTTACTCTTGGCTTTTTCCTAGTTTTACATCTGAGTTGCCTTATTACATTTTGTTAATATTGTGACCAGCATAAATATTGGAAGACTCCCTAGTACTCTTACAATCCCTTCGCTTTATAGGTTATAGATTGTTAGTTAATCAGTCACATTATAGCTGCATAAATTAAAATAAAAACAAAAAAAAACATACTTGACAGGAAATACAGCGTACAGAAGTAACAGGAAAGAATAGCAAATTGTATGTTAATTTATACAAGGTATTGACATTTTTGTGTGTATTGATGTGACTGTTAATAGGTCAAAAATGTTTTATGATATATGAGATATCAGGGAGAATTTTTTCTGTAATATTAAACTTCATATCACAAAGAGAATTTACACACGTGTTGACCGTACCAAGGTTCGTTGCGAAGAGGTTGAATTTAGCGTCTTCTGGCGGGATGTACGTATTTCCTGCAGGAACACATATTTTTTGAAGGATGGAAGTATTTTTGTTAATTTTAATTTTATTTAATCTAATTTATTCAACTTTTTTATTATTAATATTATTTTATACTTTATTTTTATTTTTTTTAAATAATCAAGTGCGAAAATTATTTTTTCCAACTCAGTACTGTTTATATGACTTGCTTCATTCGTTGCCTATCTGAACGTAGGTGCTTTCTTTCCAGTGAATGTTGCCGATTATCTTAATATCTCTTTCATATATGTCGAGTTCCCCTAGCAGTTCAAATACGCTTTAGATTTGTTTTCTTTTTTTTTTCTTTTACATTCATCGCAATATATCTATTTGCCTTTTTGCATACGTTATGCATGCTCGAGTAGGATTATAAACATGAATGTACCAATTCTTGTTACAGTATTTTGAACAATGCTGAATTTCTATTACCTTATTCAAGGTATAAAAAATATATATTTGTGATTAAATATGGAGGGTTTAACTTTCTGGGACATATAATGAAGAAACCTACTTAATAAATGTGTTTAAAAGATTAATATAACGATGACAGGGTGTGTAATTAAGGGGGAAAACATAAATTTAGAGCTACATAAACTAGGATGTTGTATAATGTGATGATCGTCCTGCACATGAAAGGAGATGACAGATATACAGGTAAAAAAAATAGTGTATCTTTTAGCCAATGAAAATATGTAACACTAGCTTAAAAGCTAGTGTCGGGCAGCATTTCATCCAACTGCTGAGGAGGGCTCTTCATTAGACCTTCATCACAATAAGTAGGGCGGAGTTGATGAGATAGACAACAATAAACTAAAGAATAACTTAGAATTGATCGCTGCATTAAAGTATTGCATTAAAATTTAAGCATACCTTTTAAAAGTTCAAAGATACTTCTTCTGTCGCGACTTGATTTAAGGACAATTTAATGTATGTAGGTTCTTACTTTCAATACAAACAATTATTTTATTTCATGGTTGACTTTCGCTGGATTCCACAATTAATTTCGATTATTCCGAAATTTATATACAAGTTATAAAAATGATCATACAAAAAAAAAAAATCGTCGTAAATAGTCACGTAAAATAGCCGAAACCAGTCGCAGTAATGAAATCTTGAGAATCCCAAATTTCTGAAATGTTTTTAATTTGCTCGCGGGGCCGGCTTGATTCCAAAATGTTATGGCAAATCATCTAGGAATAAATTGGGAGAACATTGGCATTTATTATATGGAAGAAGGAAATGAGAAATTGAGAGTTGTGTCCCTTTAATTGTAAAAGTATGGCACACTGACATTGACATTTATTATTTGGTTTGGTGCAAAAATAATGCCGTAATAATGTCATTTTTTCACTTATTTTTTAACGTCAAAAAACGGCATTATTACGTCATTATTTTTCCATCAACCTACTATATAGAAGACTCATAACTCAAACGTTAGAGATTTATTTCTTGATTATAATTTCTATTTCAAGACGAGATAAAATACAAGATCTCAAATGGTAAGAATGATTATGACAGTAAATAAAACTTCTTGAGAAGGAAATTGACAGGGAATTTTAGAACTGGGAGATATAAATTCATGGTATATACATAAACTAGAAATGAAAAAACTAGAAATGAAAAATAACTAGATTTATTAGTGACTTTAAAATACAGACAGTTTCCATTGTTCAAAGCAGTAGTCGAGCGATTCACCTTTTTTCTCACCCGGAAAAATGATAGCAATAGCAATAAAAACAAAAGGTAAAGGCATAGAAAGCTGTATGGGGGCAATTAAATTATGCATCTTGATACAGTACACATCAAAAGTTTGAAATTAAAGATCAGCGTTGCAATATCTTCAGCGTCTTCTCACTATAGATGATTAAAACAGAGCATTTACTTAAATATTTGTATCTATAAAAATAATGTATAAACAGAAAATATATTAAAATAATTGTCAGACTTAGTCCATTTCATTATATATATATATATATATATATATATGTATATATATATATATATATATATATATATATAATTATTTATTTAAAAATATGATTCCAACTCGCTACATAAGAGGTCTCATGTTTCAAAACAAGAGCCGAAAACTTCAAAATAATATTTGAATTAACTTGAGTTAAAGTAGGATCTGTTCCATCTTCAAGCGAAATTTAACTTATTTCTGAAATTTACGAGTTTTAATAGTATATTCAAATCATATTTTTAAATAAATAATTATATTTATGCTCTACTTTCGTATCGTCGTATCGAGCACTATTTTTTAAAAATAATAACAAAAATACTAAGGAACTTTGGATTATTTACCAAACCAGTTTCTTTCCTATTTTCTATAATATTTTCACACACACACACACACACACACACACACACACACACACACACACACACACACACACACATATATATATATATATATATATATATATATATATATATATATATATATATATATATTCTATTCTCGACTCGACTTTCCCGTCAAATTCGACGTATGAGGGTCAAGGATATCAGTTCCCAGGAAACCGACAGCCAGACAACAGTACATGAGATTTGATTATAGTGGTGAAGGTTTCGTGCAGGACTATCCACACTTTTTGAAGGGCCGAATACAGAGACTTGATGGACCATCCGCAGCTTTTGAATTCGGTGTTGTCCTTCTCCTTGACCAGTTGCCATCCAAGGCTATAGAACCCAATCTATCCTGCTATTAACCCATAGCTGGAGGGAGAAGAAGAGTATTCACACCTTTCCCAAGCACTTAAGTAAATGTGATGGATTCGACTGGAATTCGAACTCGGCTCTCCGATTCCTCAATCCAAGCCACTATCCATTATTCTACCGTTTTTCTTAAAAGTAAACAACAAATTTAGGGGTGCGTGTTATGAACAGCTACAAAAAATAACTATACAAAAAACTGCCGTATCCTAGGTCTATTTCACTTGCGAAATGACTACTCACCACAAACATACAACGATTTGGCGCTAACATTCGGCGATTGCGACCCCAATAATGATATCAAATACAATCATATGTACCTAGAAATACTTCAGTCCGTTATGTGACATGCGTGATACACTCTTAATCGATCATGTATCATTCGATACATGACTGTCGAGGCATATTTTCCCACAGTACTTACCAATCTAAAATAAAATAAGAATAATCATAAAACTAAATTAGAATAATATTATTTTATGTTTAAAACCATTTTTAATAATTGGCGGAAAAGCTGGCCGTAATGAAAATGGAGAGGTACAATTTAAAGGGTAGGATTACCAAACAAGGGGTCAGTATTATGCGTGTGCAGAAGCATTTTCCGATAAATTCAACACGATTTTAGAGGGTGCGTATTATGGATGTTGGCGTTGTATGTATATATATATATATATATGTGTGTGTGTGTGTGCGTGCGTGCGTCGGTGTACGCGTGTTTATATGTGTGTGCCGTTGAATATGACAGACATTTAACTTTTTCTTCCGTTTTTCTAGTACTTTAAGGTATTAGCGGAAAGCGCTTGGGACTATAGTCACGACAGATTCGTACATACACTTAGTCCCATAAAAGAAATAGTGTAATGACAAGATAAAAACTGAAGGAAAAAAAAAAGATAAAATATATTTCTTTTCCGTCATATTCAATGAAAGACGTGTAAAAGAAAGATTGCCACCTATATATATATATATATATATATATATATATATATATATATATATGTGTGTGTGTGTGTGTGTGTGTGTGTGTGTGTGTGTGTGGTCAAAATAAATCAAAGGAAAGTTTTGATATTTTAGGATTTTCTCGCAACTACCGATTTTATTAACGCACCAAAGAAAATAATTTTTCTACACTTCACTGGCGGTGAAAGTTGCTGCTTTCTGACGTAAAGATCAAAGCCTCCACATAAATACTTCGCTCAATTCATCGGCTGTTATTTTTAACTTCTTTGCTGTCAGCCCCAAAGCTTAGAACGTTGTTTTTTATTCTCTTTTAGCATTCGCATCAGTCTTATAAGTTTTATAAGCACCGGCATGTATATATTTAACAATGAGACTGTACGTATCTTCTCTAGTCCCCGTCAAGTTTATAAGGTTCATTTTATAAGGTGTGAGAAAAGAAAAGTATGTTCATAATGTTACGAAAGTCTTAATGCTACCCTTTATTCTTCATTCAACACTAACACTTGATAAGACACCAGAAGCGTTAAAAAAAAATGGCTATTTTTGCAGTGATTTTAAAATATATTTATGCTATATGGAAATTTTGATTTCAATAATGAATATGCTATTAAAAAACGTAAATTTCAGAAATAAGTTATTCCCAAAAACTTTCGTTTGAAGATGGAACAGAGCTTACTTTAATTCAATTTAATTCAAATAATTATATTGAAATTTTCGGCTCGTTTTGAAACATGAGAACTCTTATGTAGCGTGTTGGAATCATATTTTTAAATAAATAATTATATATATATGTGTGTGTGCGTGTGTGTGTGTATATATATATATATATATATATATATATATATATATATATATAGCAAAACTTAGAGAACCAGAAAAACCTACCACGGTTTCATTCTAGCGGATCGTCAGGGAATATATATATATATATATATATATATGTGTGTGTGTGTGTGTGTGTGTGTGTGTGTGTAGGTATATATATATATATATATATATATATATATATGTGTGTGTGTGTGTGTGTGTGTAGGTATATATATATATATATATATATATGTGTGTGTGTGTGTGTGTAGGTATATATATATATATATATATATATATATATATATTTAATCAGTATACACCAATCCTATACCCTTGTGTGTGTGTATATATATATATATGTATATATCTATGTAGTTAAACCTACAGAGCCAGATCGTCAGGGAATGTGTGTGTGTATATATATATATATATATATATATATATATATATATATATATATATATATATATATATATATATGTGTGTGTGTGTGTGTGTGTGTGTGTGTGTGTGTATGTAAAGATCAGGCACAGATTCTATTTTCCTTGCTTGTAAGAGCTATGACCGACTGGGCCGACATCCACGTAGAAGACAGAAATATACGTACTATAAGCTTCTACCTTTCGGTCCTGGCGTAAAATCGTGCCTACATGTTCCACGTACGGTTTCTTTTTCATGTCTTTTTTCACTGCTCTTTGCACTGTCATAGCTGAAACTTCTCTATCACGTGCCAAACGTCTTATGAATTGATTTGAATCTTTAATCTGTTTAGTTCTAAATTAAAATGATGATTCTTCTTCCTGTTGTGCCATGCTGATCCAGTTTTCCTCTCTAGTCTTCCTTTATTAAACTTATTCACCGTTTTCGTAATGTTTCTTAAATGGAAGTTGACGATGGAAACCAAAATATAAATGTTGGTACATGACCTGAATGATCTTCTTCTTTTCAGAGTTGCTCAGTTGAGAAAACAGTGGAACTAGCACAAAACAATTTCAAGTTTTTCAGTGATTCTTACACCAAATAATGTCAAGTTGGCGAAAACCTAGAAAAAAGAAACCTAATTACTTAAGTGCATTTTAGTTATTAAACATTTTGTGGTATGGATACTTTTGCTATTACACTATATGTATCGAAGTAGAGCTTCTTTTCTTTGTGCTATGTTACTTCAGGACTTTGGTGATGATAGCTCTCCACAACATTCTATTGGTTGTAGATCATTCGAATTTTTTTTCATTTTGCTATCCCTTTTACCTTGTTCTGCCGGCCTCCATTTACACAAGCTCGCCAGAAATGGTTTGCGTTGCTTTCCTCATTCCCACCTGCGTCAATTATTCTCTGGGAGTTAAATGTATATGCTTCCCTTCGTAAATATAGGACGTATAAATATTTGTTTCCATTTTCTCTCTTCCTTTCGCTTTCTCACTCTCTCTCTCTCCCCCCTCTCTCTCTCTCTCTCTCTCTCTCTCTATATATATATATATATATATATATATATATATATATATATATATATATACATAAAAGCACACACAAACATTAGTCCTTTGGCGTTCATTAGTTATTGTTTTAAATAAAAAAAAGCATTAGGTGGTCATTTGATAAAAAAATCTACTGAGGATACCGTAATATTGAATCCAAGTAAACGAATTCAACTGATATATATATATATATATATATATATATATATATATATATATATATATATATATATATATATCTTGAACAATGAAACATTAAAAAATTAAAATCTTCAGACACACTGGGTTGTATATTAATATTTATTCGTTTTTATTATTATTTCATTTATATTCCTCGACTAGTTTCGGGCTACATGGCCATCATCAGGAGAAAAAAATCTGCTTGCTGGTAGCAGTAAACTACAGAAATTAATGTCTTGATGGAGAAAATGAACTTTTGTCTGTAGTTTTCATTTGTTTTTTTTTTCTTTTTTTTAACATGAATTTTGGTCAGACCTTGTGTTGGTCAAACAATCTCTCTTTGTTGTTATTTAAGATTAGAGCTGGATGTTTGAATTCCTTGGCCATTTTCACATTATATATATATATATATATATATATATATATATATATATATATATATATATATATATATATATAGGAATGTGCAGCAATAAGATATTGTACTCAAGTATCAGTCTTATACTAGACGATTTTAAACGTAGTACAGTTCCCTACATAAAATAACTTTAGTGTTTAGATATTTTCCAATGAAATGAAAACGTGTTTATCAAATTTCGAATCAGTCTATATTTTTCTATACATTGATACTTCAAGTTGACATTGGCTTGGGTATGTCATTCTTTCCGTGAAATAAGTTTTTCAGGGCAAAAACATTTTCGTTTTTGTTGTTGTTGTTGGCACAAGCAATGTGTAGTATTAAGCCCGAAGGGATTTTGTTTATCAACCACACTGAGAAAAAAGAAAAAGAGAGATTACTTAGAGAGCAGTTGAAACTGTCGCATATATTTGACGTTCTTTGTAAAGCATAGCCTCAAGGCAGGTAGGTCTATTTATGATACGATCAATAATAATAATAATAATAATAATAATAATAATAATATTAATAATATATTTTACAATATGCTTGAAATTGTATGAATACAAGCTGAACCAGTTACAGAAGGCCATGAAATCACTATTCTTTTAGACGTTACCATTCATAATGACAAGAATATAAGTGCTAATAGACCAACCATCCTGGTTAAACACCAGAAGCAAACAAATGTCATCTCATAGACATCACAGTGTCACAAGATAAAATATATATGCGTTAAAGAATATGATAAAATAAATATAAGGAACGTTATATTGAATTTTGAAAATAAGTGGCATCTTAAAACTACAATTATATGCATAATAACAGGAGTCGTGCCTCTTATTCACAAGAACGTAGGGAAAAGAAAACATTAGCACATCATTAATAGTCTGTGTTTACACGAGATATTAAAAAAGAGTATGAGCAACATAAAAAATATGAACAATATACCCGTTGAGTGTCGTTTAACCAAAAACATTGTGTCGAATACATATCCAGTATACCACACGCTACGTCGTTAATTGGTTCCATTCGTCACGACTTAGGTCAATAAGCGACTTAAGTCTAAATAACCACACTATACGCCGCAAATAAGCACTCCCCATTGCATATTACTGTATTTATGATATTTACGTATTAGTGTTAGTATTAGTATTTTAAATAGAATATTTTATCGACAATATAGCCTTGCGATATAGCCTTACGATATAGCCTTAAATAACTCTAAATAAGATAACACAGAGTCACAGATGTTTTTATATTTCTCTAGGATTTACGATATTCTCTAGCATTTATGATGTTCATATCAATATGTACTGTAAATGTACATATTTTAAGATGTTTTATATACTTTTATTCTCATTTATTGTACAGTAACATGATTTTATGTGCTTTTAGCACTTTTATAGTGATATTACGAATTCAGTATCTGTCTATATTTCTGAGATGAATTATTATATACACTGTTTACATTATAAGGACTATTGTGTTACGGTTTTTTGTGTATATATATGTATATAACTAGAATATTTATTATGTTTTTATACATAATTGTGGTACGTAGCCGATGAAGGGGAGGCGTAAAGGCTGGTCCAAACTAACTATCCTATACCTAGCTAATCAGATTCACGACCCATCCATACGTTACAATTTACCCATTCATCACAAGAACTCGTCCATCACCAATCGATCTCTCATGCACAATAATACCACATTCTTACCAGGAGGTCCTACAAAAACGCTCCCCAATCCATAAAAATTTGTTGATGAAACACATGCTATACATACAATTTTAATAATGATAGAATGAGAGGGGAGGGGAGATGAACCCAATAATAACTAAAAGGTAACACAAAATACAAACTAAACATAACATATGTTAGTAGGGAACCGTCCAACCCTCAAAAATAGAGAGGCCGCTGTATTCTGCCCCAAGGACAAAATCAAGAGGCAACTTTCGCTAAGGGAGTGGGAAGAAGGCTAAAATGTTATGCGGGAATGGGAAAATATAAAGCTGACCCAGTCGAGATAAAAGGGGGCCAAAACAAACTGGGGAGGTTGGGAATCTCGACTTGGGACATAACCAAAGAGTAGCGGGGTAACAGGCCAGGAAGAACACTTACTCACATTAACTACGTATACTTAAGCTTGTCTAACCTAACCAAGGGGAGGGTTCCACAGGAAGCCACCCCGATGTGCAATAGGTTGACCTAGAAGAGAACATCAAGGCTAGCCCCGTTCACACGAAGCAAGCTCGCCTCTTTTACCCACCTTTCGCTAAAGACTGTCGAATACAATCGTTTTCTATCAGATCTAATCTTCATCTTGAGCTGATGCTCAAAGAATTAGATTAGATGCTGATGAGAAAGACGGTTTCCCCGCAAGACTTCCTCCTTTCGCGTCGTACAAATCACCATTCGAGCCGTGGCCAGCAGCGTCAGAAACACCATTCGTTTCACCCCGGAATACGGGGGCGACACATTGTCACACGCGTATGCGCGATCAATGGACACAAGCTGTTCGGGAGCGAGACGAGCCGTCAGCTCGCCGACATGGTCCCATAAGGGGCGGACCCGGGGGCAATGGTAGAAGGCGTGCGAAGCTGTTTCTTCTAAGCCAAGACCACACCGTTCACAGTCTGGCAAATCCGCCAAACCCCATATGAAAGGCTTGTCGTTGAGAGGCAGCTGATTCCGAGCCAATCGCCAGGTAAGCGAAAACTCAGGGTTACTGAGGTAATTCGGCGCTGGCGCCCAAGACCAGTAGTAGCGATACTCCTCCTCCGACAAGCCGAGCGTATCTCGTAGGGAATCCTTCGCGGGCCCCTCCACTAAACCACGATAGAAGACCTCCCTAGGTCGTGAAAGGTCACTGGACCGGGGAATGGCCTTCAAGGCCGACCGACACTCGCGGATGAAATCCGACTCGTCCCGGGGTCTACAACGGCGCTCAACCCTCGAGATGGGGGGACTGATGGTAAGGCTAGGGAAGGCGTCCCTAACAATCCCCTCCAGAATCGGATCTCTCCCAGTCAATGCCCGGCGTAGGAAAGCCAACCTAGAGGCACGGATGTGACTCAAGAGGTGCGGCATTCCCAGCCCCCCATGACACGGACGTTTAGTGCAGACTCGTCTGTCGACCCTGTTCACGCGTCCCCTCCATAAAATGGAGGATAGCGATCTCTCGAGCGCCTTCCAATGGGTCTCACAGAGAGGAAGTACAGACAATCGATAAAGAATCAGGGGGAAAATGTATGTAGCACACACCTCCGCCCTGCCCTTCACGGACAACCGCCGTCGATTCCAAGTCTTGCCGGCAGAATCGACCTTTGCAAGTACTTCAGACCAATTCTTCTCCAGCTGGAGGTCCGGTCCAAACCACACTCCAAGAATGCGGACAGGTCCATCCGTCCAACCGTAGCGGCCCGGAAGAGCGACCCCCTTCCAGGCACCTAACCGCAAGCCGGAAGACTTGTCGCGGTTTATCTTGGCCCCTGTCACCTTCTCGTACCGATCAAGCGCCTTCTGTACCGCCTCGATGTCGTCCCGGGACGACACGAAAGCAGATACGTCATCGGCGTACGCGGAAACCCTGGCTCGAGCCCCTCCAGGAACGGCGATTCCGCATAGGGCCGGACTGCCGTTCTCGTCCTTCAGCCGGTGAAGGAGAGGCTTCAACGCCAAAGCATAAAGGAGAGGCGACAGCGGACAACCCTGACGAACCGACCTAGACAGCACGAACGCGTCCGACAACCTTCCGTTCACCTGTACCACAGCACTGGGGGAGCGATACAGGAGGCTAATCCAGCAGCAGAAGTTGGGTGCGAATCCAGCGGCCTGCAGGACAGTAGCAAGGTAGCGATGGTCGACCCTATCAAATGCCTTGGACTGATCCAAATTGATCAGCGCGGCTTGCTCGTCGTCTTTTACACCCTCTATGATCGTGCGGATCAGATGCAGGTTGCTCTGAAAGTTTCGGCCCCTCACAGAACAAGTCTGCTCAGGTCCCAACAGAGACTCGGCAACTGACTGCAAACGCTCCTGCAGGATCTTGGCCATAATCTTTAACTCTGTGTTTAGCAGAGTTATGGGCCTGTAGTCATCTAGTTTCCCCCCACCACCTTTGCCCTTTTTCAACAGAGTGATCATGCCCCTGGTGATCCGGTTGGGGATGGACCCCGACCGAAACCAGTTGTTGAACACTGCAGTCAAAATCGGAACAAAGATGTGCGACAGCCTCAAGTACAATTCATAGGGTAAACCATCCAGACCGGGCGACTTGCCTCTGCCGACCTTCTTCAAAACCTCGTAGACTTCGCCCTCCGTGATCTCTCCCTCGCAGCTAGCCGCTTCAGTCGGCGAAAGCCGAGGAAAATCAGCCAAATAGCTGCGAAACTCCTCCTCACGGAGACCAGGCTCCTTGGTAAACCGTCTCTCGAAATGGCGCCGAAACGCCTCGCACATGTCGTCAGTGGCCCGAAGAGTATGCCCCTCCGGGGATTCGACTTCACGAATGTAACGATCGCCACCTCGACGGACCTCTTCCCTGCGCAGATCTGCGCCCAAATTCACAGCTTCGGAAGACATCTTGCTTAACTTATGTCTAATTACCTGACCCATGTACCGCTCGCTATTCGAACGATCCAGGGCCTCCTTAGTTAAGGCTATCTCTAGGGGATCCCCCCAGCCACCGCCCGGGAATAACTAGACTTGAGTGTCTTCACCTTATCAGCTCTATCTAGAGCGAGCCGTTTGCCGATATCAGTGGTGAAGGACCTAATCCTACACTTAAGGCGTTCCCTCCACTTATTCCCGATAACCGTCCCCACTTGCCCTCGCTGCACTAGTCTAATTAGCTGTTCCCGGAAGGCCTCCCCGTCCAGTAAGGACAGATTGAACTTCCAGTACCCAGCCAATCTAGGCCTATTGTCTAACGCCACTCGGGCACAAACAAGTTTGTGGTCCGAATAGCCTACCCAGTGGAACGTAGGGCAATCTAGTAGATCTATGTCGGCTCTTCTAACTAACATTCTGTCAAGGTAGCTAACTACCTTGTCAAAAGGTCAATTAAGAGCCCACGTCCACATTTTCCCCCCGGGATAATCGACCCGGTATCTAACGACGAGACCATAATCGTCGATCAAATCAACCAGGCTACGATCGCCCCTTCTCCCGCTAGCTCCCCGCCCCTTGTCTAACTTGGGGTCCAGGGTATATATGTATATAATTAGTGAGACAATCCAAATGACTCAACTTCCTTTATAGTCTACCAATAGAAGCTTAACCAATAAGAAGCCGCAGAACATTGTATTCGTCGTGTATGAAGGCGGCCATCTTTGTTTAACCTACCGGAAGAACCAGTGCTAACTTGACAGGCGAAGAGGATAGAAGGAAGAACTACGCTCTGCTAAGATATCCACTGCGAACCTGAACTACGCTTTCCTACTGTCTCCGAAATATTCTCTGCCAACCTCTGGATTCTATACTCGAAGACGACCGTCATGAAAATGTCTAACATATTGTCTTCATCTTTGTCGCCATATTTATTACAGCGTTTCGGCCCTTCAGTATCTGTCTATATTTCTGAGATGAAGTATTATGTACACTGTTTACATTATATGGACTACTGTCCTCATCTTTGTCGCCAGATTTATTAAAGCGTTTCGGTTGTTGTACGCTCCAGCGTTCTTCAGGTGTTTGGAATGACGAACTGAACCCTTTATTTCGCTCACTGGGGTAGACTGTTCTAGTTCGACGTGCCATTACGACTTCAATATTTGTGGCAAACAAATAAAATGACTTAAACTTGATTTTTTTAAATTTTTCCACATATTCTTTAACAAACGACGTATAAGTGGGAACGACTTAATTCGAAACGACGTAACCCGAGGTATACCTATATTTATTTCGATGTCTCACCGTAGGTTTCGAGTACTGGCATGATAAGGGATTGTGCCGGAGAGAAATCGATAATAATAATGATTTTGCACAAAGAATTTCTTGTGATAAAAACATTTAATTATATCCGGAAACTAAAGATATTTTATATGAGAAGAAAACGCAAAACGCAAGAGAAGTTTCAACAACAGCAGCAAGAAAAAGACAAAAAAGAAAAAACAAAGAACAAAGGAGAAACAAGAAAATGCTGAGCTGTTATCATTCTTCTTTTTTCAGAGGTCGACAGACGAAAATAAAACAGCTTTTCACACATCTAAGGAAGGCACCCGCTCTGGATAAGATATATATATCATTAATATTCTATTATATACTAGCAACAGATGTTTCAATTACACTTAGAGGACAGAATAGATTTAATAAATATGGTCTCTGATACATTCAGTTGATAATCTGAGTTAGAATAACGCAAAACAGAAATATCTCACTATACAATGGATCACACTGGAGATTACTAAAATTTACATGCATTGCTGATCCTGATGTGCGCGTGCATCTGTTTAAAATCATCTCACCATAATAACGGCAATAAAAACATTAACACGAAAAATCTACTGAAAGTAGAAGGAAAGAGGAGGCACGGTGGAGTAATGGATAGCGGCTCAAATTGAGTAATCGGAGTGTCGAGTTCGAATTTCAGTCAAATCCATTACATTCATTTACGTGCTAATAACTTTGCGAAAGTTATGAATACTCTTCTTCTCCCTCCAGTTATGCGTAAATAGCAGAGTAGACTGGGTTCTATAGTATAGCCTTGGATGGCTACTGGTCTATGAGAAGGACAACTCTGAATTCAAAACAGAAATATCTCAAGATACAAAACATTACGCTGGTAATTAGTAAGGTGTACATATATTGTGGACCCTGATGTGCGCATACATCTGTTCAATCATTTCACCATGGTAATAAGACCATTAACACGCAAAATTTACTGAAAGTAGAAGAAAAAAGAGGCAAGGTGGAATAATGGATAGCGGCTCGGATCGAGAAATCGGAGAGCCGAGTTCGAATTTCAGTCAGTTCCATTACATTTCACTTACGTGATAATACCCTTGGGAAAGGTATGAATCCTCTTCTTCTCCCTTGACTATGGGTAAATAGCAGGACAGACCGGGTTCTATAGCCTTGGATGGCAAGTGGTCTACCGCAGAAAAAAATGACAAACTATTGCGGGAAAAAAATCTGCCTCGTCAGTCATGTATCAAAAGATACGCGATTGCCGGAATATATATCAGGCATGGTACATAACTGACCGAGAAGGAAAGAACAATAAAGAACCAAGTGTGGAGGGGACAAAAGATAACGATTGGCGTAGTATTTAAATATTTGAATGTCTTAGTTGACAAAGTACGCCACATCTAGAGCTACTAGAGCTACTCAGCCAACTTAGAAAAAGCAATCTCTACTGGCTGCAAACCGCTTTCATGCGGATAAAAATGAATTCAGCAGATATGTCAAAATAGAAAGGGATGTAAGTCAAGGATTTGTCTTCTCACCGGACTGATTCAACCTAGAAAGCGACGCAATTCTGAGAGATCTGAAGATCCTAACAAGATTGGCGGCTACAATATTAACATAAAATATGCAGATGAGACGGTGCTGATAGCAGACACGTAAAGAAAACTACGAAACCTCCAACAGAAGGAAACGAAGGAGAGCGAGAAAAAGGGACTAAGCATAAACTACAAGAAAACAGAATACATGGTCATCAGTAAAAGGATGAGCATGAAATGCGATTTGCAGTTCGGGAACACTAGAATCAAGCAGGTGCAGAAATGTAAATATAAATATTTTTTTAAAACAGATCGGAAAGTGGGACACTGGTATCCGAATACGTACTAGGATGGGCAAAAATGCATTCTATAACCGAAGCAAATTATTAAGAGGCTGAAACTTTCGTTATAAACAAAGAAAAGAGTACTGAACAGCTGTGTGGTAGCGAATGCTGGACAATCTCTTAAGAGATGAAGTGACACGAAGCAACAGAAGTGCGGTTCTACAGAAGGATGCTAAGGATACCATGGGCCAAACATGTGAGCAAAGACGAGGTTTTGGATAGAATGGAATCAAAGAGGAAACTTGAATTTTACATCACAAGAGGCAGATAAGATTTCTGGGAAACGTTATGAAAACGTTGGAAAATCATATTCACGTAGAACGTATAGAGTGAAAGAGGGACGCGGGAAACCAACTTGTGACAAACTTAATGGGCTTCAGCTAGTGAATAGAGGAACAGGGTCTAAGAGAAATAGAAAAAAAGTCTTATTTAGAGATACAAAGAACAAGAGACGGTGATGGGCCATGATCGCCTACGTCCTGAAGGACATGGCGCATAAAAGAAAGATGTTGAGAGGAAGCAAGAAACCGGAAGATTGTTCCAGAAGCATCAAGTGTGACACAATAGACTATTAAATTAGAAGTTGCGGTTATATCTAGCAATTTGAACAGTGAAATTATAAGACGTAACTGCCAATCTAGTACTGCGTTTAGGAAAGCTTATTAGAACAGTTGTCATGAAAATAATTAAAGAAAAGGTATAAGAAATCTATGGAAGGACGGTGGAACAATTCACAAAATTACTTCTTGTCTTTCAAATGTTCACCAAGAATGAAGTAGTGCTATGTCTATAGTCGGTCCCGCACCGATATTTAAACTGATATATAATATCATTGAGATGATTAAAAAGTAGACAATCTTTATGTATGGACTTCAAATTTGGTTGAAAAGAAACAAAATAAATAAGCGGATTGGCAGCATGATAATAATTAGACTGGGTCTAAACTTGTTCATTACCAGAAGAGAAAGGGGCCTAACACAGAATTATGTTGCTATGATTTACCGTATTTGACGGCATATAAAGCACAATATTTTTTGTACTGAAAATATCTTTTAAAACTCCCCTGCATCTTATATGCCATATGTGGGTTTAAAATTCGCGGTAGACGGCCGAATTTAGCTACCTGGCAACTCCTATTAACTTAGACTTTAGAGTAACTTTCATATACATATTGTCATTATTTAAAAGGTTATTATGCAGATTAAAATTTTTATTGATAATATTCACTATATTAATTTCATCAAGTTTAATATTAGTACTTTGTTTCACTAAAATTAGATGCAATAAATTCAAATTTTATATTTTTAAAATATATTTGTTTCATTAATATATTTCATGTGATAACTTCCGGTTGCATTGCTATAAATACGATTAGGATATTTATATCCTAATTAAGCCAATAAGACGATGACAAGACGGCAGGTTATACAGATTTAAAGGAAAAAAATTGATTGGATTTTAATGGTAACTACTGTTTTGATCAGTTGTAATAATTGCTTGATTTTTATTTTGTTTTCTTTCCTTTTTCCTATTATTTTCGTGTAATTCTAATGTTTTTAGCCATAATAATACCATACAAATAGAGCCTAGCCTGTACCGTTTATTAACACTTTTTTAAATTTTACTAATTGCTAGTTTTTTCTTGATTTGCCCTGCTGAAATTAAAGTGCGTCTTATAGTACCGTGCGTTTTATATGCCGTCAAATACAGTAATTTTCATAGCGAATAAATAAAATGTATAAAAAAGCATATGAAAAAAAACTATACAATTGAAAATTTTGTGGAAAATAACTTCTATTTCTCAGTAATTACAGTGTGCATGTACTGTATATAATACTAGCAGTAGATGCAAATATAAATACAGAAATGTATAATTGAATATTTATTATTTTAAGTAATTTGTTGACATTTTAAATGGTTTACTGAACAATTTTTCCTATTAGACGATAGTACAAAACAAAAGAGCATTGCACGGAGTCCACTATATTAAGAGAAATTCATGCACAGATATCCCCAGGGAAAAATGGCCCACTGGATAAAGACGTTGGTTAGATACAGTGACTAGACCTAAATATAGGTACCTCCATGAGATCGCTAAAAAGTGCATAGCCTGACAAAAAATACGCCAAACTTTACGAAAACAAAATATTATCGTCTAACTCTGTGTGTTATTATTAAGAGGAACGATCAAAATATTTTAGGGGCATTTTATTACATTTTTAATCGTTCCTAGCATATCTAAAATTTTCATTAAAAATCTTGCTTTTTTTGAGTCAACAAAATTAACAGATATTGAATCATATCAACCATTTTTTTTTCAATTTTATAAAAAAAATGAAAATCTCAGTTTGAGATTCTTTTAAAAATCAATTAAAATTTTTTCAAAATTTATTTTAATAAAATCAGAAATTATAATGTTTATTTAAAATATCTTGAAACAAGCATTACTTAATTTCTGCGCCGAAAAGATGTAGTTTGAAAATAAAACAAAGCAGGTTATAAGATTTCACGTCACTTGATAGGTGATGAGTGATGATTTCATCATGTATTGACAACTTATGTGAGGATAATTCATTTTACGGAAGGAGAGAATTGAAATTATTTAGATTTAAGCAAACAAATTATTCATCTTATTATTTTTTAGGAAAACATTCAGAGCTCTAATTTTTTTGTACATAACGTTCACCTTTACGTTTACAATGCTTTATGGAAAATATATTATAAAGAAATTAAAATAAGACTGTTGAGAGTGAGATTAAATTTCATAAGATTGGTATCTAATTAATTTATAGGTACCTTTCTTATGAAATTTTATCAGAAATGCACATAAAATACTATAATTTTATGTATATTTATTACATTTTACTGTTATTTGTATTTCCATACATTTTATTATTAATTTTGATATTTCATTTATGGAAAAATGTCATAACTGAGATTAATGTAAAAATAAGATCATATACACCTCATAGGATGATACTGATACTTGAAGGTATTCTTCTCAGTTGAAATTGAAAAATTAAAATAAACTTCTCCCCGCGTGTTTCGCAAAAATAAAGGCCATAACAGCGAAGAACATTGCTTAACTTAAATAAAGCAACTTAAATTATACTTGTTGGTCTACAGTATTTTATAATTACAGCCGTATTAAAAAGACAAAATTACATTTCTTAAATACTGCGGGTCTTCCAATTAGTCAAAACGATACAATTTACAATGCGCTAAAATAAGATCTATCTCGTAAGGACATTTACGAAACTGAATGCGGCTTTTAACTAATTTTATAATATTTACCAACTTAAATGTAAAAAGCTTTTATAATTAAAGAAATAATAAATAATTGTATTAAAAATAAATTTTTCATCGAAAACAGTTTTTGCTATCAGAAAATATTGTCCGCATTCATAAAAAACAACTAAATGCAAATAAAAGCATTTGAAATTAAATAATATCTTTGTTTTATTCAGTTTTGTATGTTACAATTCAGAGTAGGGGGTGCCCAAGCAAAAATAAATACATGATTTGCTTTCCTGAAAGCCTTGTGCTTTTAACTAATATAATCATTAAGCTGAACGCGATTGAATTTCTAGAGTTTCCATAAAATTAGTTATGGGGGTTAATAAATATAAAAAATATATATATATATATTTCCATGACTTTAAAAAAAGAAAACATAGTTATAATAATTTCCATCATTTGTGAAGAGTTTCTGAAAGTTTCTTTAACATCCCACAATTATTTTTATTTTTGCAAGATTTTCCAAATTAATGTGTCATAAAAACAAAAAACATTCTAAAAATTTAAATGTTATTTTACTAGTTCCAGTGATACAAATAGAAACAAAGTATTTTTTAAATCAAAATTTAGAATGTTCTAAAAAGAAGGAAATATTTTTTTTAAATAATTCAAAAATATCTCGGTCTTTCCTTTTAATAATAGCATAAATATTCAGACGATAAAATTTTGTTTTCGTCAAGTGTGGCGTCTTTTTCATCAGAATATCCACTTTTTTTAGCAATCTCATGAAGGTAGCTTTTTCAATACTAGGCTACAACAGTGCCGAGACAAAATACTTGGAGATTTTAGTTAAATGGAAATAACTGACAGATCCGGAAGACATGAGGAAGTAGAACAAATCTACCCCCAAGATTTTGGTTAAAAATTCCAATCACCTGAATAAGGCCGGAATATACAACGGCCGAAACGTTGTGAATATAGCAATGAAGATGAGAAGAACAATCTGAATAACGTAAAGAAGTGCAACATGTATGATTCCAAATTCTCCTCACACAGATGATTTCTCAAACTTGTCTTTATGATGTTCAGCTTTGGAAAAGGTCCACTAACATTGGAATTAAGTATATAATAGTGAGCATATCATTATATGAAGTTCTTATGTTTCCTTTTTATTACTAAAACAGTTGTCTTTACTTTATTATACATTTTTATTTGATATCAGGGACCTACTCCATCATGGGACCAGGTGACATCGGCCACATTGACACCTGGTCTGTTCATCAAAGATAACATTTATTTAAATTAGCAAATAATTTTTAGTAAGACTTTTACTTGGATCGTAGATTCGAAATATCGTAAATGAATATGGCTTTTATTTAAAACAAACAGTTTCTAATTATTAGAATATGCAATCTTCTTACTGATATTGCATGGAGTTCACTATTTTAAGAATATAGATATATAGATTACGCTATATCAAGAGAATATACATTATAGCATGAGAGGTTATTAATAAATTATATTTCTGGGTCTTTTTTAATCTTTCTAGAAAATATTTGGGCATGAAGGTAGAAATTATTATCAAGATTGATCTTGTCTTGTTTAGAATTTGCCTAACCGGGTAAAAGTTGGTTTTCGATACACCAAAGTTTACTAACATCGAATCTAATTCCTTTAGCTAATAAATAAGAAAAATAAAAAAAGTAAATACGGACATCATTATTTCCCTTTTCGCATGTAAACCGGGGATCTGCATATATATATATATATATATATATATATATATATATATATATATATATATATATATATATCCATTAAACACATTGTGAAAAATCCAACTGCAACACGCTATTAAAAAGAAAAAAAGGTATCATCCACATACCCAAATTAACTGTTACTAATATCAATTTACAACCACAGCTTTTGTAATCGAGCAAAAATATTGGGTATAGATAGCAACAATCATCTGCCCACAATGATCATATTACCCTGTGCATATACAGCCTGTTTCAAAAATCTATCTATTATCTCATGATTTACAAATGCTATCATGAATGAACTGGTGTCATTTAAATGCTAAAAGTATCAAGTTTTCTTCTGTTAATTTAAATTTAATTAATTAATTTCGTGTAACATGCGGTGTTCACGTTGAATACCTGCCAAAAAATTATATAGAAACATGGAAATATTAGCTTTAAGGAAATATAAATTAGTTTCGGACATCTTCAATAGTTATTAAGATATACAATGCCGTAATCTGTCACAGATGTGACACTATTTACGTCGCTAGAAAGAAAGAAGAATAAAGAATGGTGAGAATTAAATTTAGGTGATAAGAAGCCATCACGAAAAGGACACTAAGCGATGTTGTTCTTTTTGCCAAAGAAAAATGTTAAAAGTTTTATTCTCATTGTCGAGAAGAGTAGGGTCGCGGATGTTTCGGATTTAATCTGATTTATGTTACGGGGCGGCGAATAAGATATATCCAATCTGCCATGGCAATGGTAAACAATTCAAGTTGGACAAGCGACCAAGAGATAAAAATTAAATAGGTCATCCACTGACCAAAAAACAAAAATGTCCGCTGACCACCATGAAGGAAAGATTAAGCCTTTGTCTATATGCAGAATATCATTGAGAGGAGCATCTGTTTATTGTCAGGCCTGGCTATGATAGCGAAACTATTTTATCGGAACAGTTAATTAGCGACAGAATGCAAATACATCCTATTGACCACCCACTTGTTTGGCGAAGGACTCGGGTGATAAAGTCCAAGTTACATTTGGCTAAGTTAAAGCTGTTAAGTTGTCGGGCAGAAGGAAAGAAAGGGAAAGAAAAGAAAAAAAAAAAAAGAAAAAGGAAGATAATTTTTTTTCTTTGAGCAAGATTTTTTAAACCTAGGCTAGTCTGGCCTCACCCACGCCGCTGAACACCCATTGGCTGAATGGTGGCATAAGCGTTAGGCGGAGGTAATCATGTGAAGAAGAAGGGGAGGCCTGTTGCGCCCCCCCCCTGAAGGGATAGGTGTGAGATGCCACTGTGAGAGAGTGGGGAAACCCGTTGACATCCTCTGAGAGTATGGTGAGATACCAATATGAGAACAGAAGAAGGTGGGAAGACGAAAGACTTCCAAAAATGAAAAATAATAAATTTTCCTGACTTGAAAACAAAGAAGTGGATTGTGGATTTATAATTATCAAGGAACCTCAAACCCCGACAAGACCACCCCGGTTTTGGTCGGCGTTCATATAAGCAGAGTCGCAGCGAGTGAAAAGCAGTTCGAGTTCGATTTCCAGTTGAGAGGCATTTGAGTGAAGTTCGCAGTTCGAGTTGCACCCGCCTCGCAGATAGCTGACTTGAAAGATTCCAGGCATCGCGACCTCAACTTCTAGCCAAGAACAATTTATTTTTGAAGAACGACTTAGACTCATACCACCAAAACAAGTTTTACAAATGTCGCCTGAAGATACACCAAAACCAGTTTCTTAAAGAACAAACAACTTAAGATGTTAAGACTCGCCCAATAAACACAAAGTATCACGAATCCATATAGCGGGTTGGGAAGCAGACGCAGTCCTGTATTCAGCAACCAGATATAAAATATTGTTATCTTTTTTTTAACACATTTGAACTTTTCGAATTATTATCTTATTTTCTTTTACATATACTTGTGCGGTGTTACCCTTGATAGAACTCGGCTTGCATTACGGCCCAGGGACTGATTGATTTCGTCTGCCTAAGATCAAATCATAACGTTGGTAGGTTAGACTGGAAGTCAAAACAGTTACTTCGGTAACCAGACGTTGGAGGCGAGCTGGGAACCACAAGGCTGATACCGAATCTAACCAGATTCCCATCCGAATCACCAAAAGGTTAGAACGTCACATTTGGTGCTGCGACCAATACCAAGTCACATTGGTCGTCACAGGACAGGATAGGACGGCGACAGCCCAGAGTCAGACGGAGTGACGTCACAACTGATCACGTGACCGGGATAGGACGACGGACGCGGCCAGAAGGACGTCTCATTTGGCGCAGCGACACCGGTGGACGTCATACAGACCTTTGAATCAATCTGTATGATATTATTAAAAATGGATGTTGGTCACTCGTTTCAGAATATGTCTGTCTAATAGTTGTGCGATTAAATTCTTCTTACAGGCAATTTTTGATTGCTCAACTTCTTCAGAGGCCGTATCTGGTTTATACGGTAACTATACAGAATGGGTCTCAAGGGAGAGCATTATCTGATCAAATGTCTAAACAAGGCCAGAAAGTTCCATGACTTCCTTCTAACAACGGCTCCTAATTGTTCTATCTACAAAGCTGGGTTTGACACATTTTATGATTTAATCGGGAGTTTAAATTATAATACTATTACATTATTTCAAAATGTGGCACGCGTTGGGATCGCCTCACTAGACCGATATCATAAAAAAAATTACCTCTTGACAAATTGACTGCGGTGAGATTCGAATCCGGAAAGTGAACATTCTAGCCACTCGGCCACGTCCCATTATAGACTGGAATACGGAAAAATTATTAAACTCAATAAAGATAACTTTTGTAAATTCTAGAGGTTCTTAAATAACAACACTATTGAATTCCATCCATAAAGTTATTCTACCTGTACGCCATGGAAGTGTTCTTATTTATCGACTTGTATGCCTATATATTGCTGACAATATAGATAGAAATACTCAATTTTTGAGAAAATAATGAGTCAGTATACCAGCCAACATGATAAAACTATGTTTTTAGAATCTGCACAATTTCGCGGAGACATATGGTTCTGCAACATCTTATAAATATTGTCAGTTTGTTCCGTTCTAGCCTGGGAATATGTTTTCAAACAGTGATTGCAACTGGCAACATTTTGAGAAAATTTTTTTTTTTTTTTTTTAAATCTGCAGCATTTTCTCACCATATTTTTTTATATATCATAACCTCATCGTGTGGCTTTTGTATCATGCGAATAGCCGTTTTATTTATCTCAACTAAGCTCAGAAGAGACAGAAACAATCACCGGTACACTTTTTATTGTTTTACTTTTCTTATTTGTGTCCCCCCATTTGGGGGATATTTTCGAGTTGATTTTAATTGGTATATTCCCTGTTCTAACCTAGGGAATGTTACTGAATAGAATAATCAAACGAAGGTAGGCAATGAACGATAATACTTAAGACACGAACAACACATTTAAGATTCGCCAGCGGCGCGTAGAAGAAGTAGTCAACTGCTAGAAGTGAGGCAAAGTGAATTACACAATGAATTTCCAACTGCAGTATATCTACCAACCACCCCACGCGATCAGATGTTAAACAAGGCTGAATTTAATGTGGGGTATCCGAGCCCATATGCTCGACCAAATATTTCTCCGTAGACCCCGTATAAAAAGGTGTCGGGTAGCTGTTACTCGACGAGACTCTACAATTCAACATAACCCCATCTGAGGATCCTCATGCCCGTAGGCATAGAGTTTGACCAGCACACCTGGAGACGAATCTCCAATTGCAAGATATCTACCAACCGGCCGAACGCGGCCAGATGTGGCACATGGCTGAATTTAATACGGGCTCGGCCAAAAATTCCCCGTACATCTTGCATAAAACGGGTCGAGTAGCTGTTCCCCGTGACGAGACTCTGCCTTTTGACATAGCCTCGTCTGGGGATCCTCTCTGCTCAGAGACAGAGAGTTTGACAGGACATCTGGAGACGAAACTCTAATTGCAGAACCACATAAAGTATTTACTACAGTACTTATGGGAATGGGGACGTACCCATTATCGTCCGTAGGTATGCTACAACATTCGCCCTAATTGGTTTTTCCCAGAGTTTACTGAACATGTATTCCCCTTGGCTATAATAATAAGAAGGAGGAGTAAGACAAATACATAATTACATTGATGTTACATTTGAAATGTCTGATGTGTATTCTGCTCTTAAGTGAATGTATTTTTGATTTGGTGATTTAAATCTACATTAAATATGTCGTACAATTTTTCTGGTAATTTGCCTGACTTTAACTATGTCCTCGATATATAACTTACAGTGCAAATTAGTTCGTGAATGAAATTAAATTCAAAGTCTCCTTCTTTTGTGTCGATTTTTTGTTTTATTTTTAAATTTAGAGACGAAAAACAAACAAACCAGTTCTGTGAGTCATCCCGAGGCATTTCGAGATATTCTCGATTGGAGAGAGACATTACGGATTACTGGATCCCAGCTGCAAGGTTACGCGCTACTTTTATCGAATATGTCACCAGATCGAGCACATATGGCTGTAATGCATGTGATTGGTATTCACTCATAAAACTTGCCGCCATGAAAGGCCGATTAATCCATCGAGAAAAAAAATGAAAGATGAAGTGACAGTTAATAATGTACGCCAGTTCGAAAGGAATATAAAACAGAGCAGAAACTGTCGTTGTAGGCGAAGTGTGCAGGCAACTTGGGCGCGTCTATCGACTTAAATATTATCAGCACAAACCAGAGACTTTGATAGAAAATAAAAGGCATATGTTACTCGTGGATACTGACGTCCATCATCAGTGATTAAATAAAATATGATTGTCAAACACAAAGACATATGACTTGCCTGGCCGTTCATATCGATGTGCCAGTCGAGCATTAACTAAAGACTGAAAAAAATATTACCAGGACTTAACGTAGGTGCTAAAATGGGTGGGGTATTAATGTTAAGATCTTGTGTGTAAGAGTTTCTATACATGTAAGGAATTAGAAATATCAAAGAGGAACTGGATTTTTAGATGCGGAAATTGTTGGGGGTTTGCGAAAAGTGTGAAAAAGTCGGTGTTGATTTGTAGATACTCTCACTGAATCATTATCGGAACCTACCAGGAATCCAGTGTGAATATGATTAATATAACTGAAATAATAATAATAATAATAATAATACTTTCCGATAAACATATGTTTAAATCGTCCAGAGTACTCAAAATACAATAATAATAATAATAATAATATTAATAATAATAATAATAATAATAATAATAACAATAATTTCAACTGAATGTATAGCGAAATTGAAAATAGGCCTCAAAACACAATAAGTACTATAAATATTAAGTTGGTGCATAATTTTACACCAACATAATAATAATAATAATAATCATAATAATAATAATAATAATAATAATAATAATAATAATAATAATAATGATAATGATAATAATAATGATAATAATAATAATAATAATAATAATAATAATAATAATAATAATAATAATAATAATAATAATAATGATAATAATAATACTTTCAACTGAATATATAATGAAATAGGCAATGGGCATTAAAACCCAATAAATAATAGTAATAATAATAGATGCAGATAACCAGGCATAGTCGTAAAAGATTTCCGAAAAGGAAGCTGCCAACTAATTGATATGACTTGCCAACAGGATTGTAGTATTAAAAAAAAAAAAGAATTTAAAAAAATGTCCAGTTATAAGGACCTGCAAATTGAAGCAACAAAAAATGAGGAAATTAAAACAACGTCTATACCTGATGTGATAGTAGCATTTGGTATGATAAGGAAGGCTACTGAAAATCCCGTGAGGAAAATACCTGGCTGGTCACATCAGCAGCTCAGTGCTACAAAACATTACTTTGTGCGGAATTGCACATATCACCCAAAAACAAAACAAAAAAAAAAAGAAAAAAAAAAAACAAACTCTCTATCAAAACGAAATGTCGCAAATATGCATAGATAAATCTCCTACAGTGCCATTTTTTACTCATAAACCCCGAAGGAGACTTCGTAATTAGGTCCGTAAAATTATTTTCCATGCATAAGATAAAGGAATACTACTACTACTACTACTACTACTACTACTACTACTACTAATAATAATAATAATAAAATTAATAATGATAATAATAAATAAAGTTATATATTTGATGAAAATTTTATACTTTTTTATACATTTCTTATTTATTGAGTTATCTTATTATCATTTAAATAATAATAATAATAATTCTTAAAGTGGTACATTTGCGAAGGAAATGTTTATTCCGACATCCAGTAAAAATTTATGTGTGTGTCTTTATGCGTATATATATATATATATATATATATATATATATATATATATATATATATATATATATGCACACACATACATATATATATATGTGTGTGTGTTTATATATATATATATATATATATATATATATATATATATATATATATATATATATATATATACCTCCGGTAGATTGAACTCGTCAGCTCGGAAAGGAATTCCATCTAAGAGAAGGATAATTCTGATTTTAAAACACCTTCAAACTTGCGTCCATGGGAAAGGCTTCGGGCGTAAACCCTTAGAAAAAATCCGTAACCTGAGTCCATAAGAGGATCCGATGTTAAGTTTTACTTGATCCAGTCAATTCCTGTGAAAATGTCACTCACATGTGGGCCTGTACACCCATAACATACTGCGCCGCCACCAGTTTGTACGGGATAAGGAGGCTATTATCTCTTGGTCTTTTAGCGTTGAGATCGGTGAGTAAATTCAGGTAAGTCCAGTAGGCCCTATTTTGAAAAATCATGTTGAAAACACATGTCGCCAGCTCAGATGTGGTATAAACCTCGTTTAAAACGATTTACAGTATAAGTAAACAAAAGTATTTATATATTGAAACCAACTGAATGTAGCATACTCAAGATAAAAATATTACCTCTTCTTATTGGGGCTTTAGGAATTGTAACCGAAGTAGCAAACAATTTTTGTTTTAAATCAATATTAATCCATTGCAAGTCAGTAAAGCTACTAAAACACAAAAGGTTACAGAGTGTGGAAGGATTAGGAACAGAAACATTAATAATGAGCAGGAAGAGGAAAGAGTAATCAGGAATAGAGTATACAGCGATTGACATAGCATTTAAACTTTTGCAGGTTAAAGTTGGCGAGAAAGCATGTAACCGGAATGGTGTTCCACAAATGAGAAGTGCGCGAAAAGAAATTGTTAACATAGAATTTACGGTTGCATCTAGCCTGGTCAACTGTAAATTGTTACGATCAAGGAGTTAAACTAAAAATATCTAGGTACCATAGCGAAGAACTCATCCAAAAATTAGCGTGAAAGTGTTTATAGAAAAGACAGAGAAGCAACCGTAAGTCGGTTGGAAGATGATCGAAGCCGAGCCGCCAGATTAGGACCAATAATATTGCCGATTTTTTCTTTGGATCTTATCAAGAAGCTCAATGTAAATAGTTGGATCAAATTCCTGGTAACCTGAAAATATATGAATTTCAAAAAATCATACACACGGGTATTTCTCACACCTTGCGTAGAAACCTCTACACGCATTGACCACAATTACATTTTTTTTCTTTTTTTGCTGATTCCATGGCGCCTCACCTATTTGCGTCTTCTAATATGAAAACAACTTGTTGTCTATTGAAGTCTCTGGTTGAGACTTGCGGCAACTAGTACTACACAAAGCAAAAGTAAAAACTAACAACAACAACAACAACAACAATCGCAACAACATCAATAATAATAATAATAATAATAATAATAGTAATAATAATACCAACCAGTGTTTCTAACAACTTCGAAAATCTATGAAGAAAGGATTCAGTGGCAGTTGCCTGAAAGCGATGATTCCATACCTGCATCTGAGTTTAGTTTTCGCTTTGTCTGTCTTTTTGATAACGGAGAGTTCAAAAAGCTTGGAGTAGGTTTCGTTCTATGAGAAAGTAAAAAAAAAAAAAAGAAATAAAAAAATAAAATAAAATAAAACACGGCATCGAGTGTGTTCTTTGGTGGTAAATACTGCCTTAAGTTTTCCGTGAGACACCCTGAACTTTCCTTCTGCTATCGCGGACCGATATAAATGTTATTTTTCACTTAGCAATCTTCAGTAATATCACAAGTATAAGGTTTGATTTTTTTTTATTTGCGCTATTGATGCCTATTCCCTTTTAAACTGTTTCAAATGCCTTTCCAATATATTCACATCATCTCTTTTTGTTTTTATTACCCGGCGCTACTGCCTCCTTTCTTTTTGCATCATATTCATATGTCCATCAAACTATCAGCCTATATATTGTGTTTTAATAGAAGAAAAACAGTATAACAAGCGAATTCTTAACTATATATATAAGGTTGGTCCAAAAATAATGTCGGTTTTTGACGTTAAATGTACGTCAAAAACCGACGTTATTTTTGCACCAACCTAATATATATTTATATATATATATACAGTGTAACACGGATTTAAGAGACCCGGATACAAGAGAAACACTGATATAAGAGAGATTTTCTCTGGTCCCAAATTAGAGCTATACTTACCTAAACAAAATAGACCAAACCCAGATATAAGATACTTCTTCTCGGGTCCTGGCAACTCTCTTATATCCGCGTTACACTGTATGTGTATATATATATATATATATTTATTAAAGACATTTTTTTTTTTTATGTTTAACGTTCTTTTTATAGATACAAGTATTTAAGTAAATGCTCTGTTTATAATAAACAGTATTAAATAACATTTACCGGCCTGAATCTCCGAGAAATTTTCATAGAAAATATTCGTTTTTTGACAGGATTCGAACCTGCATCCTATACGGAACCGCTATATATATATATATATATATATATATATATATATATATATATATATATATATATATATATATATATATATATATATATATATATATATATATATATATATATATATATATATATATATATATATATATATATATATATATATATATATATATATATATATATATATATATATATATATATATATATATATATATATATATATATATATATATATATATATATATATATATATATATATATATATATATATATATATATATATATATATATATATATATATACACACACGAGGCATGGTGGAGTAATGGATAGCGGATTGATGAATCGGAGAGCCGAGATCGAACCCCAGCCAGAGTCATTACATTCACTTACGTGCTAATAACTTTGGTAAATGTGTGAATCGACTTCTTCTCCCTCTAGCTACGGGTAAATAGCAGGACAGACTGGGTTCTATAGCCCTGGATGGCAACTGGACTAGAAGAATAACAACTCTAAATTCAATTTGGACGGACTATGACTTAATTCACATTAAAATCGGTCCAAGTTATTGGAACACATAATATATATATATATATATATATATATAGAGAGAGAGAGAGTTGGGTAAATCAAACAACTAGATATTAGCAACTGTACATGCGAGCGTAAGCAAATAAATATTTACATTTACTTTAAGGTGTAAACAAAACAGTGCTCAATATGGTTAGACAGAGCTAAGGAATATATATTAATGAGTATACAAATACCTACGTTTGGTATACGACTTAAGTGTCATTATTCTACCAAATCATCAGGTACGAATTATTACTTTCGATTTAAAAAATATAATATACTTTGTCTCATTGGAGGAACGCAAATGTAATCGCAGATTTCAAAGATCAAAATTTAAATAGGTTAAATATAAGAGAGAGAGAAAAAGAGCCAGATAGATAGAGAGAATATAGAGAGAGAGCCAGAGAGAGAGAGAAACAGAGAGAGATAGAATGAGAAAGAGAGAGAGAGACCAAAGCATAATTTGGAAGCAATGTCAGTTTGTTCAATCTGTTATAGTAATTTTTTTTTAATTTCATATGTATATCAATCCTGGATATATCGTTCAAATCCCATGTTCTGTTGTTCAATTTTTTCGGCAGTCACGGTCATTAGCATCAACAATATCCTGCCATTGTGGTGGACATAATTCAGTTGACGACATCTGGAATATTTTACACATAGATGAAATTTTAAATCCATTGAAAGCTTTTCACGATTTGACTCGAATCATTATAATTGTTATAAAATAATTATATTTTTTATAAAAAGATAAACCGTAATTAATCGTGCAAAAATAACCTCTTTTGCGGAGAGATTATTTTTTAAAGCCCCGGGTTTTATCAAATGTAACTCCCCCCCAACGAATTCATCGACAAGCAAATAAATTTAAACTTAAACGTAATTTAGAAACACATAACACGTTATTTCAGCATTGATATAAACAGAAATAAACATATAAACACTTTTGAGCCTTACGTTCCTGAACAATTTTAATGCTTCTGCTTGTGTTCCTGAGTGAAAATTCACATATAATTGGTATGTAATGTTCTACGGATAGGAGAATTTCTTTGGTAACAAAGAAAAGAATACTGAGCTGTTACCTGATATCTGTCTTTCTTTACACCAGCGAATGTTGGACGATTTCCTCAAAGATGAAGAAGAGACTTGAGGCGACAGAGATGTGGTTATGCAGAAGGATGCTAATGATATCATGTACCGAGCGTGTAAGCAACGATGAGATCTTAGAGAGGTTGCAAACAAGGAGGAGGTTTATACTTAATACCAGGAAGAGGCAGCTGAAGTTTCTGGGACACATAAAGAGGAAGTGGGGCCTGGTGGATCTGATACTCAAGGCTCGAATAGAGAGAAAGAGAGGCGAGGGAAAATAACGCGTGACACACCTGTCGAGCTTGAGCAGGCGGATCACAGAACGTGGTCTGGGGGATGGAGCAGAGAGAAGGATCTTCCTGAGAGCTTCAAGGGATGGACTGAGGTGGAGAGCTATGATCGCTTACTTTCATGGCAGATAAAAAGAAAAGTATGTTTAACAGCAGATATAAAAACAGTTACATGTGTTTACCCACCGATCACCCGGTGTCTGAGCATTAAGTCATTTTTCTCTACCACCTGTAAAACGGTGGTCAGAGCGCAGATGCAATGGATGTAAAAAAAATAATTCGGTGGTACATATCAATATATACCTTAGATTTATCATTAACTATAGATATATCAAAACGTTTATTTCACTTATTACCAATATACTAGGGCCTAACCACCACTTATTTTAAAATAATGGGAAATTTTTTTTAGAAGATTGCATTTCTAATGTTAATAATAAAACAACCACATTAAATTCTTACATTGGCTACGCTTTCGGCAAACTTTCTTGAAGGTTGACTTGTCACTTTTCAAAACTTAGGGTAATTTGTTTACATAGCGATGAGCATATTAGGACGAGTGAAAATACAACAAACAACATGGATAATTTGATAATTGTATACAAAACTCACGGCAATGCCATTATACAAAATAAACAAGAGACTTTGACCAAATCGGATGTGTTATATCGAAGTACAAGCAGTATAACAAATAAATAATAAATAAAACAAGTACTTCAAATTCTTGGAGTCCTCTATATCAGAAGCAGCCGACCGGGTGTTTCATTACTAGGAATTTTTGCTGTTCACTTGGAGCAGTTTAATTTTAAAGTCAGCCCACTCGAAAATCAATATTAGTAACAGCAATTGGGTGCAACTGAAGCACATCCCCAAATGTCGGGGTAAAAATTTGAATGGTGAGGGTGGCCCTGAAAAAAGCCGTTTTTCGTTTGCAATCTTACAAGGAAGGAACCTCTTCCATGGACCGTCATAATGATAATATACGATAATTTTATTTACAATATATTTTTGAATATTTTTTACGTTAGATATTAACTATCTAAATTGATTGTACGCTGTTTCTTACAGACATTAAATTTTACCTTTGATTTTATTTTATTTTTTAATTTTTACCTTCAAGATTGTAATTTTTCGAGCTAATTTGGTCTCAAACCCGGCACTGAAGAATTATCTATAAAAAAAACAAAAAAAACATGGAAATCGGATGAAAACTATGGAAACGCATAACCAACATCCGATCACATACACACATAAATACACACACATTTTGAGAATTATAGACATATATGTATGAAATATTTAATATGCGTATTGATAATGTAAGATAATAATAAAAATGCATGATATTTGATGCATTCTATTGAAACTGTTAACCGTTACTCGAGAGGTCGATTTGGATTATTTAAAACTGTTAGCTCTCTTTAAATTATCACGATATTACCAACGGAATCTTGCCGTCTACACGAACAGTATATGCTTCTTAATAAAGATTGAGACAGTCCACAGAACTTGATCTACATCAACAGAAGAAACATGATTTCGAACTGCTTTTAGACTATTTCCACAAAACATTTCATTCGAATATTGGAAAATACAGAAGAATAATTAAAAAAACATTATCAGATAAATATACCTACGTCTGAAATTAATAGTGGATAAGGGAAGAACTTATTAGAAAATCATCTAAGTTTTTCTTGTTTTTCTTGAAAAATATGAATTGTTTTTTTTTTCATACACACACGCATATATATATATATATATATATATATATATATATATATATATATATATATATATTAGGTTTTTGCAAAAATAATGTCGTTTTTGACGATTTTGTTTTATTATTGCTCACCCATTTATCTAACTTTTTTGACTTCCCTATTTGCTTTAAATGGGGAACGACTGTTGAGTGGTCGACCTCGAGTTCAACAGCAACTTCTCGTGTGGTTTTGCGAGGATCAGCTTCAATTAAGGCTTTCAAATATTCGTTATCAACTGCAGTCGGCCGGCCGCGACCGTCCTCATCTTCGAGGCTCTCGTCACCATTGCGAAATTGCTTGAACCACCGTTGTGCCACACGTTCGTTAGTGGTTCCTGGGCCAAACGAGCTGTCTCGGCAGCTTTTCGGCCTAGTTTGTAACTGGAACAAGAAAATCGTGCGGATTTGAATTTTGTCCATGCTGTCGAAAAGCCTGCAAAAAATGAATGAAGAGATTGAGAACGGTAACGAATAACACGATTCGATAGAGCGAAAAACGCGCTTCAAAATGATATATAACATGGCTATACATATCAATGAATTAATTCAGAAATCATATATAAAAGTAACATATGTGAGAAAACGACATTATTTTTGCACCGACATAATATATATATATATATATATATATATATATATATATATATATATATATATATATACAATCATTTATTCGAAAATTATGCCAAAAAAATTATTGTGAGACCGGAAACTACCTACACAATAGACTCCTCCAGGCCTATATTAAGTAGGCGACATAGCACTCTATAAGAGAGTGATATAGAGTGACAGTGAGAGTCTAGTACGACTACCAGTGTTGGACACTAACTTATAGTAAGCTCTGCTTACACTATCTCTGTAACCTGTTGTTAATATATCTTTCTTACATCTAATCCGTGTTCCGTGTTTTACTTCGGTGGGCCCAACTTTGGTACCCACATAAGAGGCGACGAAGGATTCTAGAAACGCACTCACGGCGGAACCTAAATACCTTACCAATCCGACATCTGGGTCGACGAAGAATTCGAGAAACGCATTCACGTCGAAAAACCGCAATACCTTGCCAGTCCCACAACAGTGGCGACAGAGAAGATTCGAGAATTTCGTTCTCACCATATCAATTGCGACAGTACTCGAAAAATACATAAACTCCACGCGTTCCCACAGCAGTGTTGAACGTGAAATGAAGCTGGTATTAATACATTAGCGATTTAAAAGCTAAACACCCAGCGTCTACATATATTCCAATACCAAACGCCATTGACAAACTAGCGATTTGACATCTACGGAATATTCAAGTCTGTTCAATACGAGAACGATATCTACACACCCACACACACAGAAAAAAAAACAGGTGTTCGTAAAAAAACTGACAACACAAGATCAAGTACTACCATTATACTCAAGTTTTCGGAAAAAACTGTCGAAATTTTTTGTATGTAACTGAGTAAAATTATTCTCCCCTCAAATTCACTGATTAGTTTGGTTTAACTATTGCCTGTCCATATTTTCTTTTTTCTGTAAAAGAAAAAAAAATGAAAAAATCTATCAAGATTTATTTGTGTACCTCCTATTAGTACACGTGTTTCAAAGCAACAAAAAAGCGCTGTCATTTTTAAATATGGAAGATTTGCAAAAAGTAGTTACCCAAATGTTAAAACTAAATTTGGACCAGCAAAAAAAATCAGAAGAAAGACAACAGCAACTATTTTTGGATTTACATAAAAGAGCAAATGGAATTCCAAAATATTACGCATCAGAATGCTGAACTACAAGAGAAACAACTTAAAGAATTACTCGTAAAAGCATTAAAAGGCTCAAACTCTGAAAAAGATACAATATTATCTCAGAGTATAATCTACAATTCAATGGAAACCTTTGAATACGTACCAGAGGAAGACAAAACGTTCCAGGCTTTTACAGGCGCTACGAAGATATTTTCAACGTAGACTGTGAACAATGGCCCAGTAAAAAAATGGTACGTCTACTATTGAGAAAACTGGGAACTACAGAACATAGTAGATTCGTAGACTTCATACTACCGAAGAAAACGACTGCCTTGGATTTTTGAGAGACGATTAATCTCCTATCGGAATTATTCGGGCCTAACACAACCTTGTTCCACAAACGTTTGAAATGTCTGAACACTGTCAAAGACAACCAGCAAGATTTTCTAACGTTTGCAGCATCGGTCGAACATGCTATGTAATGATTTTAAACTAGCCGAACTGACTGCCGATGATTTTAAGTGATTAATTTTCGCACAAGGTCTAGTATCTGCAGAAGACGCCGAAGTCAGACGACGGGTACTGACTAAGCTTGAGAACGAAAAAGGATTGACTCTCCAAAAACTGGCAGTGGACTGTCAAAGAGTAATATCTGTAAAGCGTGACTCAAACACTATCGAGGAATCAGGTGTGACTCAGATAAATAAAATCAGAAGCAAGTCTACCTCCTATTCTCCTCAAAAAGACAAAAGGAAAATCTCATGTCCTAAATTCCGCAGTAACCAAAACCCAAATAAGTTAAAGAAACCGCCCGGACCATGTTACCATTGTGGTAAATTGCATTGGATGAAATTCTGTCCAGTTAAGAACAAAACATATTGCAAAAATTGCAATAAAAGTGGGCATACTTCGTGCTGGTACGCCAACAGAACGAGAAAACCCCAAAATAAAATCAGACAAGCTCAATCGTACAATATTGTTGATAAGAATTTAAGAAAATATGTAACAGTGGATATTTTCAATAAGTCCATTAAATTCCAGCTTGACTCGGGTTCTGATATTTCAACCATTAACTGGCGTACTTGGCGAAAATTGAACAAGCCGACCTTATTAAAAACGGATAAAACAGCAAAATGCGTAACTGGCGAAAATATTAACATTTTAGGCGAGGTAATACTTACAGTAACACTAAATGGAGTTACCAAAAAGCTCAAAGCCTACGTATTAAAAACTTCAGACAACTTATTTGGAACTGATTGGATAGAAAACTTCAATCTTTGGGATTGCCCAATGAGTACATTTTGTCGCAAGATACAAAGTACAACGTCCAATTTGGTAAATCTAAAAAAACAACTCAAACAACAATTTCCCCAGGTTTTTCTGGCGGCGTTGGGAACTGTAATAAAATGAATGCTAAGTTCAAGGTGTAGGACGGTACACAACCGGTATTCAAAAAGAAACGGAATGTCCCTTTCGCTGCTCTAGAGCAAATCAATAAAGAGTTAGATAGACTCGAACAAGCAGGTATTCTGTCAAAAACAGATTTCAGCGAGTGGTCAGCACCTACGGTCTATGTAAAAAAGAAGTCCAATCAAATAAGAGTATGCGCAGATTTTTCCACGGGGTTAAACGATGCCTTGCAAGATCACCACTATCCTCTCCCAAGCCCTGAAGAAATTTTCAATAAAGTCAATGGTGGAAAATTTTTTCTAAAATCGACCTCTCGGACGCATACCTTCAGACAGAGGAGGAAGAAGAAAGTTCCAAATTGCTCTGCATAAACACCCATAAAGGGTTGTACAAAATACAACAGGCTAGCTTTTGGAGTAAAGGTTCTGCCTGCAATTTTCCAGCAGGTCATGGACGCCATACATTACTCACGGGTATTTGCACCTATGTGAATATAGCGACAACGACTGGAATTGGAACTCGATTCTCCAATTAACAACTACAAGAAGTTATCCATTTCAACATCTGCACATCCAAGCTTTCAGCATTCAGTATTTGTAAGATGTCACCCATCTAGGTACTAACCAGGGTTAACTTTGCTTAACATCGCTGATCGTACGGGAACCGTAATTTCAACGTGATATGACTGTAAGTATTAATGCTTTCAAGAATCTAGTTGATTGTAAAGGAGAAAACTAGGGATGATTTCACCATGAGACGTGTAGAGGAGAAGAATCTGTTAGCATAGAAAAGAGGTTCTCAAACTATTTTGACAGATGCACAGTTTACAGTTACATGTCAGGATGTCATTCCCGCCCGCCCCCACTTTCCAAGAATATCCAACTCAAATGGTGCATTCCAAATAATATGCATATATTATTGAAAATCTTCATTCTTTTAGTACATATACATTGCATGGATTATTTTGTAGTGGCAAAATACACAAGAAAACACAGGGTGACCACTCAGTTGCGTGGAACCATACACCTTGCGGGCTGTGCTGGCTTGGGGAGTTGGAAAGTTTACATTATGTGTCTGCCAATCTCTGGCCGATCCCCTCATTCTGAAACCCTGAAATTATTTTAGAAACCCCGGGCATAGAGCTTCTGTTTACAAGTAGAAACGTCAACAATAAAACTATGAGACATAACTTCCAATCTATTACGTCGCTTCAAATGATGAAGCATAGTTACCAAAGCATAAAGCTCATCAAAAGAATTACTATGAATTTAATTATATAAAAGAACATGGAATGTATTTATGGCGATAGGAAAGTGACTGAAGACGAGATGTCAGATCAGGACCTATAACGTAGCATATTTTTCTTTATAGACGATATACGTAATAAGTACATAGGATTATTTTTCTTCTTTTAGGAAAGTTAATGTTAACCGGCCGAAATATTAAGAATTCCGCCTAAAGAAACTCTGCCTCTCGACAGTAATCGAAAGAAAAATAGTTGGATTAAGAATATCCATTAAGTATTTACACACACACACAAACACACGCACACACACACACACACACACACACACACACACACATATATATATATATATATATATATATATATATATATATATATATACTACCTTGATTTCAACTTTACGGTATCCGTAGGCCATTTTTATCAAATGACATCATAATGCTTTATTTAAAAAAAAAAAGTGAACGATATATAATTTTTTTTAAATACAACGTTCATAAGTTGTTGTTTTTGAATTAGAGTATTAAGAGGTCATTTGATAAAAATCGCCTGAGGGCACCGTAAGGCTAAAACCACGGTAGCGGATTCAACTGATTTTTAAAGTTAAAACTGCACGTTATTTTTAAACATATTTTAATTTTTTTCACGCGTGTATCCAGCACTTTTCTTAATACCACTGTTTCCTAGTTTGATTCACCTCTTACCATGAACATTTATGTATTATATATATATATATATATATATATATATATATATATATATATATATATATATATATATATATATATACTCGCTTGGTAAAATTACTCTGAAGATTCCTTTAGGTTGTTCCTGCCTCTTTAGGATTTATTTTTATTCATATATATATATATATATATATATATATATATATATATATATATATATATATATATATATATATATATAAAAGGGAACATAGATGTGACACTTAGAGGCGACAGTCTGTTTCATGCTACTGGTGGCCTGAGGATTGCATCTAGCATGAAACAGACTGAACATAGTGAATATATATATACATATATATATATATATATATAAAGTGAACATAGAAGTCAACACTTAGAGGTGACAGTCTGTTTCATGCTAGATGTAATCCTCAGGCAACGAGGGCCTAAGGATTGCATCTAGCATGAAACAGACTGTCGCCTCTAAGTGCTAACTTCCATGTTCTCTTTTATATTTACAAACGCTCTATCTCTGGTATTGAGAAATTTATCCCATAAATATCGCACATCTTAAGACTATATTTCTTCATATATATAGATATATATTATATATATATATATATATATATATATATATATATATATATATATATATATATATATATTTTCACAGACAGTTTCGCTGTATCACAGGTCCTCAGTGTGAATAGATATCCGATTGCTTTAAGCTGGGATCGAAAGCCGACTGATTTGACATCAGTCAGATATCTTACTCCTAAAATTTCCTTAATTTAATACCAACTAAAATTCCCTTTAAATTTAATACCTTAAATTCCCTTCCTTACTGCTTTGCAGTAAGGGAAGAAATGTTAATGTTTTTCTCTATATGAAATACGCCAGCAACTCGAAGAACCCAATTCATACTTGGAGATATTGCTATATCTTTGAACACAGATAAATAGAAGATAGATAGTGAGTTATTAGTATAAATTAATATCAATATATAATTAACTTCTCTATCTCATGCTTTGAGAAAAAAAAAAAAACAGAAAAAATGTAAGTATTCCTTTTAACTGAAACAATGTTGTTTTGGGAATAATGTTGCCTGTTTATACATAGAAATAATTTTGTTTTGTATCTGAGAAGATTGCTGAATAGTAATACGCAAGAACAATGTGGAGATGTCTTTTGTCTGGTCGACGATCATTAGTGCTATTTCAAAACAGGTTCCTTTGGCACGAATAACAGTGACTATGTTTTCATGCCTGGACATTATAAACATATAATTCTGCTTATCCAAATATCTGACATGAAATAAACGTTTATTCTTTCAGTTTATCTTGTTTTCTATTATGATATATGCTCAGCTTAAATTGAAACGAAACAAGACTTAACGAGATTAAATGAATGTATCGACAACATCTGTAATTAATAAAAATAGCTAATTACAACGTATAGTCTTGTCTGGTATAAAAGTACGTTGGCCGAGAAACGTACAAATATATTGTAAAAAATGAAATGCACTTCCATTGTAAATTAGAGTCTGAAATCCTAATGTGTCTGTTAATGACATAATCAATGAAACATTCATCGCTTTCAATTAGTGATTTTGTTTAATGTAATGTCTCTCGAGAATGTAGTTGATCAGAATTCTACACATATTCATTTTATTTATTATATGTAAATTGCTATGGTTACTTGGGATGTATTATATTTCCATTGTCTACTCCACGGTATGGACTTCGTAATGAAGCTCAAATGTTCACGGAGACTATATTCACATGAAACATTTCTGCTAATCATTTCACCCCAAGCAGTGCAACAAAAAATTCTAGGATACATGGAGTTAGTGAAAGAAACGCGGTAGGGAATAAAAGAACTAATTTCATGTAGACAACTATGGTGATTGATGTTGTATTTGAATTTATGACAAGGAAATCAGACAGTCAGAAGAGAGTTCCACATGCGAATCGTTTCGTTTTTATGATTAGAAAGGGCAAAAATACATTCCAAGTTATATGGCAATACAAACCAGACAATAATATGGCTAAGACGATAAAATAATGCAGACACACCTATTCATGCGCGACATGGCACTTCAAAACACCGATATTATGCGACAGCTGACCAGAGCGGCCTCTCTAAACTGCACAAGAGAGATCGGGCTCCTTGCTACCAGCCACTATGCAGCACAGATTTTTTGTTTTGTTTCTTTTTTTTTCTTTCAATAATCCTTTTACATAGGGAAGGCAGACCAAAGCAGTTTTCTGAGTGCTGTTTGATTAATATCTCCAATAGAGAACATGACTAAGGACTGGGCGTACGTCATCCCGTGCAGCTGCGGTAAGAAATATAAAGGAGAAACAGGCCGATATGGAGGGAAAAGGGAGATTACCATCCCATGTGGGATGAGATTGAAAGAATAGACTGAGAACATCACTGGAACATACAACAACCTACGAAATGAGCACATATTCTAGGCCACAAAAATCTGAGCCGGCCAAGCATAGAAATGAATTCAATATGTGAACCAGTAATACGGAGTGCTAGAGAAAATCGATAACAACAACATTGCAATATTAGCTCTAGTAAAAAATGTGATAACTGAGGCACTAGGTTTATAAGTTCCAAAATTTCAGACACTGATGTCCTCGGTGTATAAAAAGTTGGTTTGATCCAGTGACTTGACCCAAAGAGTTGTGTTCATTACCTGGTTGCAGCAGTGGTGAACAAATCCATAGATAGCTTGTTAAACGAAGATAACAGAGTCATCCGGAAGAGGCACGGCACGTAGAACTAGAACGGTCTTACCCTGTGGACGAAACAAAAGGATTCAGTTCGAAATTCCAATCATTTGAAGAAAGGCTTGAGCGTAAAACGTCGGAAACGTCGTGAATATGGCAATAAAGACGAGGACAACAGTCAGAACAATGTGAAGTAATTGCAATACCTCATCTGAAAAAAATATAGAGAGAGCTCAAAAGACTTACATTCTCTGACAACCTTTACATTCCCATGCAACAGTGATGTCCATTCATATGTCAATCATTTATTATTTACGAAATATTCGACCAAATCCGGACTGATCTGGGGAGTTCAATTCTCATTAGGTGCTCAAAATATGCGGTTTTCAGTTATAATCAGCTCCTTAGTTATATTCTGTTTTAGTGTAATGATTAACTCGCTGTTTTCCAAAAGTATGATAAGCTTGATTTTTGCTAATGCACTAAAGTTGTCGCCTTTTGTTGGTCTAAGGTAAACTTGGTAAATATCAGAGGGGAATGGAAAAATATCGCAAAGAAATAATACTGTTTAATTTGAGATTTCTATTCCAGGCACACGTGTTGGAAAAACTTTGAATTATTGATGCCGTCAAAAGACTCGGCGTTTTCGCTAGCGTTTTCCTATCAAGATCACTTCCATTTGGACAAATAGCAGTTTTCATCGCTGGTAATAGATACTTTCCAGATACAAGACATATTTACTGTCTCGTTAAAGCAGGCCTTTGCGAGAAATTGTAGTTGTTGCTAGGATACCATACAGGCTGTTTTGTTGGACACAGTGACAAAGAACGGTCTTTCGTTAAATTGAGACAAGAAAGTTTAAATATATATAGATCATTTTAAGCAACTGTTTTTTTTTAATCCCACATTATTACTTATGTTGTATGTTTAGTAGATAGACGTGTTTGAGTAGACAACTATATATTTAATCAATGGAATTATGTCTATCGACGTAGAGATCGAAACGTCTTACTAAAGGAAATTTCAGAAGGGTGACATAATTTCTTTAGTACGATTTTGCGATCACTATGCTGGTATTAGGTTGGTGCAAAAATAATGACGTAATAATATCGTTTTTTGACGTATTTTTTAACGTCAAAAACGACATTATTACGTCATTATTTTTGCACCAACCTAATAGATATTGTCTCTTAAAAATAAAAGAAAACGGATTTCTTCGGGTGTTTAAATGCAGTAAAAACCCCTCATATCCAGAATCCCTCATATCCAGAGTGCCTCATATTCAGAATCCCGCATATTCGGACATTATTTTGATGTGTATATTTGAACTATTTGGGTGGTATGTAACTGATTTGTAACTTCTGTTTTTGAGAAAATTTACATTGGATAATTGCTTACGCTTATTTCATCCTAATGTCTTGTATTGGTGCAAAAGATGATGGGAATAAGAGGAAAGCATGACGACGAGACACATCAAGATCGCGACGATATGCATGACTGTGTTTAAACCTGGAATGAAATAGAAAAAGTCATTAAAAAGTTTATCAGTGTTATGGAAAGACAGCCAGCATTCAGTTATGGCGATTGTAATACTGTACGCAGAGTTCAAAAGTGTCTTTCGTTAAAAACATTTCAAGAACGTAATACGAAAAACTTGAAAATGACATTAGAAAAGAAAGAACCATCATGCAACAGCAATTAAAAAAAGCCTTGTTACATTATTTGTTTTGCATACGTAGCATACTTAATGTTAATGAATTTTCATTAACATTACATAATACATTGATTTTCATTAAAATCAATTCCGTTATATTCATTCACCATTAAACTTATTTTGTTTAGTATAAAACATTGAAAATAAATTTTAAACCTGATTTCTGTTCTTTTACTTTACTCTAAATATATCCTCTCATATCTGAACTTTGTAACCAATTCCTCATATCCGGAAGGCCTTCTTAGTCCGGTTGTCAGGGATTATAGTGTAGGATATTTTTTATGCACTTATTGGGTTTCTTAAATAGGATATTATTTCTTTTTCACTGTAGATTTTATATTTAGTGGGTGTACGTGTTTGAGTATATTTTATATGAAATGAAAGTCTCGCTAAAGAAAATTTCCTGTCGGAAGGCATATTTTACTTAGTAAGATTTCTTGATTTCTAGGCGGGTAGACATTTTTTTACTCTCTTAAGAATGAAAACTATATCTACTTAAGCAACTATGCTCATAATTATAACGTTTATAATCATTGTTTGTTTTAATTTTTAAAGCCATACACCTTAATGGCCTATGCAATGCTGACACTCTATCGATTCATCTGTTACTTACTATCCTGTCTTGGTAAAAATAGTAGAATGTTAACCATTTTTCTTGTCCACTTGATAACGGTAGAAGATATTTACGGGATTAAATCAGAAAATAATGGTAATTTTGGAAGTGCATTATAAGAAATAGACGTTGACGCCCGACACCACGCGGGCGCATGGGATGACGGCTAGCTAGCCGCGTGCACTATCTCATCTTTTATTTGAGTGGTAGAGAGTAATGAGGGCAAACGTAAGAGGACGTTATACTTAGCGATTCCAACATGGAGGAACTAGCCTCTGTTGTGCGTCTTTTTGTGGACGGATGGGATCAAATCTCTGGAAATCTATCGGCGGATGTTGGCAAAGAATGGTAGCACATACCATGAATCAACGAAAATGTTTATGGGTAGGTATAACGCTTTAAAGTTGAAAGAGCAGTTGTTAAGGAAGAAAGCCGATCTGTTCGGCCACGAAAGCTGGGCACGGAAGAGCACATTCTTAGTGTGGATGCCTTGATCAGAGAAGACCGACGAATCAATTATTAGAAGTGACAGCAATCGTTGGTATCAGCTACAGATATACACAATTTATAGTTTGTGATTACATGAAGTAATGTACAGTTAATATTTAACAGCCCACCCCATCCCACGATGGATGTATGTGGCACAAGGTCGAGTTTACTGTGGGTTCTCCGAGCCCGTAGGCTCGGCCAAAAATATTCCCTAGAACCCGCATAAACGGGACCGAGCCTCTCTACCTCCACGGGAGAAAGTTTACCCTTCGGCAAAGCTTCGTCCCGGTTCCTCTCTGCTCAAGGGAGAGAGTTCAACAGTTTACCAGGCCATGACACTGTTCCCTGAGTTACTGTACAGTTTGTACGCATTGTGTAGCTAAATAATCGAGAGACGGCGACGTGGCGTTGTGAGCAAAAGCAAAGATACTTTTTGGATAGGATGAAGAAATATTGTTGAACGATAAAAGAAGTGTACCGCCATACAGCGTGACTATATCAAAAACTGACAGGAACATTTGTTATTCATTAATGGAAATAACAGTGTTGCATGGAAATTGCATTTGCGCTTGATTTACCCTCATATTATAGAGAGGAATTAAGTTATCATACAAATTGTATTTTTTGTCTGGTGACGTTTTCTGATTTTTAAATTCGTTTTAATGCCATTGGTAAAAAAAAAAAACTCTTTTAATTTTCATAGGCGATTAATAAAAGAGGCGGTTTCTTCTACGCATTGGTATGCAATGTAGTATTTCACAAATATGAAATTATCAAAATTACTTGCAGAGACTGACCGTAGTGGTTCAGTAATTGAACTGGAATAATTCATGAAGCGGAACATGCTCTTATTCTTTGGCGAGATAATCCCTTTCAAATTTTGTCTCTTCGTTTATAATATATATATATATATATATATATATATATATATATATATATATATATATATATATATTAAAGAAAAAATATATATGTAATACATATATATGATATATATATATATATATATCTGTGATATATATATATGATATATATATATATATATATATAAATGATATATATATATACGATATATATATGTGTGTGTGTGATATATGTATCTATGTGTTATATATATATATATATATATATATATATATATATATATATATATATATATAGTTTTAAAACAAGGAATTTATTGATTTTAATTTTATTAGTCTCTAAGGCCCTTTCAACCAACATCTCATCAGGAGACAATCATTGGATCATTAATTAATGAAAAGAACACTAACGAAAATAAAGAGCAAAAAAAGGGGGAAACAGGCTAAAATAACAAACAAGTGTATATACTTGTAACGAGGGGAGGGCAAATAACGTGTAAATAAATTAGCGAGGGACAGTTAAAATAAAATATCCTTCAACAGATTAAGGGACTTTACAAATTCGTTCTGTCGGCAGAGAGAAGGTTTCTTTAATTCTATACAGACTGATTCCAAAATCTTCCAATGATTTTTGGAACCAACCGTACGAATGATTTTAAACCACTCTTTTTTATATAACTTGCACAGGCTATATTATCAAGTAAGTTTTGAGCAATAGCCGATTCCATATTTATGGGGTGGGGGAGATAACACATTTTCTCTATCTTACCAAGTCGTATTTTGGAAGGTAAATGCTGGTTGATTGTAGTTTCCAAATGCAGGGGTGTACACCCTACATAACTAGCAGCACACTTTCAATTAAACTCAGATACTAAATTACTCAATTTGATGTAGGGAAAATCATCCTTGCGAAACGATGGAAACACAGACCTAGTTCGAAAAATGCAACGTAATGCAACCGATGGAAAACAACTAGAAACCGGCTTGCTAATCTGCTTAATTAAGCCTTGCCCCCTATCCCCAATCCAGGGAATCTTCAAATACACCGGACATTTAGAAAGCCCCTGGACTTTAGGGGAATTAAATTCCTTAGTCTTCTTACTAATAATATAGTCAATAAGGGCCTCCGGATAACCATTACTGAGGAAAATCTCCCTAATGTTCTCAAATTCACGGTCCAATCTAGTAGGAGAACAAATTTTAAGCGCTCTGTCCACCAAGGTTTAAACAAGATTGATTTTCCTTGATGTAGGTGCAAACGAACGCCAATTCAAATAGAGGCCCGTAAAGGTGGGTTTGCGATACAAACTTGTAAGAAAAACCCCTCTACTACGCTCAACAAAAACGTCCAAAAAAGGCAGATAATTGTCCTTCTCCCCTTCCATAGTGAAGGAAAAGCATTTGTGTAAGGAGTTAAGCTCAGTAAAGAAGTTAACAGCCTCACTTTCATTAGAAAAAGTTGCAAAAGTATCATCGACGTACCTGACATAATCAAACGGTTTAGACACTTTACCAAAAAGTAACATCTCTTGGTAGCCCACAGAAATATCAGCCAGCGCAGGGCCAAGGGTACTACCCATCTGGACCCCATCCACTTGACTGTACATGACAGTATCAAAACTAAACTCCACTGAACTGGTACAAAGTATCATAAGTTCCATAAATACATGCTTAGGAAAAGGAGGTGGAGTAATGTCACCTTCGTATAAAAAGTCTGCACAAATATTAAGAGTCTCCTATAATGGTACGTTAGTAAACCGACTGGACACATCAAAAGAACACATAAAATTAGTATCAGGGCAAAGCTGTATGGCCTGTAAACGTTCAACAAATGTGAACGAATCAAGTATACAATATTTAGCATAAAATGTTTGAACCGATTGTATGACATGCCAAAGTCATGGAGCCAAAGAATGTTGGGATGAACCAATCATTGATAATATGGGTCTCAACGGAACGTCCTTCTTATGAACTTTAGGAATACCATAGAGCCTTGGTCTAAGGGAACCAGAAGGTCTAATCCTATCGTAAGTCTCCTTAGAAAAGTAACCTTTTCTAACCAAGTATAATAGACGTTTCTGAATTTTAATTTCGTTTCTATACGTGTTGTCACAAGTTTCAACCGGACCAATTTTTAAAAACTTTTCTGAATCATTCAAAATAATCAAAATCTTTTGAATGTAATTTACTCGGTCCAGTAGAACGACACCAGCGCTATTGTCCGGTTTACAAATGTAAATATCATTATTTGATTTCAAAGATTTAACAATCTTGAATTGAGTTTTTCACCAAACAAAATCAAACGAGTCAACAGAGGAATTACAATAACGATAAGCCAAGTCCTTCAACCTTGACTTCACTGTAATAACGTGATCCGATGAACAAGGAACATGGTGTATAAGTTGGGAAAACAACACCTCAAATGCTGCCAGTGTCTTCTCTCTATCAATCTTAATCGGAGGAATAAAAATTCCAACCCTCTCGACAAAACCGCACTTTCATTCTTTGAAAGGTGGAAACTTGAGAAGTTGAATCTATGCTTACCTTCAATACCCGAGTCACATCCATATCTGGAACGAACAAGCAAGGCAAGCTGTTTTTCAAATTTAGTGTGAACACGTTGTTTGGTAAATGCATCACCATCAGCCAAATATTTACAAAAACGAAAAAAGTCAAAGGACAAAAAAATTTTGATTTTAAATAAGCAACCATATCTAGAATTAATATAAAATTCAAGTAGCTTCAGCGACGTATTAATCTCATCCTGAATAAAAGCCCGCTCAATAGTTAAACTATGTCTTACCTTCGAATGAAAAAGTCTTTTTGAAATAAAGAGTGGTGCTACGTCTTGCTCTAAGCAGGAACGTACAAAAGAGATAGATAGTATTAATGACCTGATTTTACTCCTTAATCGTAATAGACTATTCAATTCTTTAATTTGTTCATGTGAGTACCTCTTCTTAAATTAAATAAACTAATATATATATATATATATATATATATATATATATATATATATATATATATATATATATATATATATATATATATAATATATATGATATATATATATATGATATATAGATATGATATATATATATATGATATATATATGATATATATAGATATATATCATATATATATATATAATATACATATATATATATATATATGATATATATATGATATATATATATATATGATATATATATATGTTATATATATATATATATACACACACACACACACACATATATATATATATATATATATATATATATATATATATGCGTGTGTTTGTGTGATTTTTTATAAACGAACATACATATATATATACTTTCGGTGTGTGTCTGTATATTTGTGTGTGTCTCGGAACATGAAAAATTTCCAGATTTAGAAATCTAGTTTGCAATCAAGTAGATTTGGGCACTTTTTTTTTTCTTTCCTAACTTTTGTTTACCTCTTTCTTTCTTCCTTTCTTTCTTTTTCTTTCGTTTTCTCTCTAACCTTTTTTTTTATTTTTCTTGTTCCTTCATTGCGTTATACATCTGTTTCTTATTATGTTTCTATACCCACTCACTCTATTTGATTCACTCTTTCTTTTTTCTTTATTCTTTCGATTTCGTTCGTTTATTAATACCTTTATTCTTTTCTTTCTCGTTTTCTAACCTTCCTTATCTTTATCGCTGTTTCTATCTGTCAAGTTATAATTCTTCTGTATTTCTTTCTCTGTCTGTCATTAATTCTCTGTCTTTCTTACTTTCTCTTTTCTATGCTCTTTCAATCTTTCTTTTTCGGTTTTTATCTTTCCCTTGTCACCGCTCTCTGTTTTTTTATTGCATTTTATTCTACTCGCCCATTCTTCCAATCTTTCTTTTTCTTTCTTTCTTTCTTTTTCTTTCTTTCTTTCTTTCTTTCTTTCTTTCTTTTTTCTTTCTTTCTTTCTTAATTTCTTTTTTCTTTCTTTCTTTCTTTCTTTCTTTCTTTCTGTTTCTATTTCCTTTGCGCTCATTTTCTAATCCGTTGTCTTTTCTCTCGTTTATTTTCTCTTCCAATATTTCTTTCTTTTATCGATTATGTAATGAAACAAGCTGATTTTTACTGCAATTTCTTTTTCTTCGTTAATTTGCTTAATGAGCCTTCTAATTAGAAGGTCGTCCTCATCCCAACCTTAACCCCGTTCATTTCGAATCATTTTCATTATAACTTCTGCAAACTTAGAAATTCTTTTCTTTAGAACGCCATGATGCGGTAGCGTCTTTATTTGATTCTCCTTGTTGAATAAAACTCTATAGTCGTGTCTGCCAACCTGTTAATAAACAATTATAAGCAATTATTAGTCACCTTGAAAGTCAACACACTACGTCGGTACACGAAACAAATCAGCTTTTTATCACTCCTAAAATAACGGCAACTCTGGGAATGAATTTTTATTAACTTGTGGCTTACAAAATAACTGGATTTTACATGGAGGAAAAAAAAAAGACTGTACTGCTCCAATGTTAAAAGCGAAAACGGTTAGGCACTATTAAAAACAGCCTTCGAATTCCTCACTTTCACACGGTTTGTCATATTGAAAGTTAACATTATCGGGAAAGAGGCATTTGTCTAAAAAATAGTGGTAAATAAATATTTGGTTGTTATCATGTTAGGAAAAAATATCTACACCGTACAAATTTTGGAATTATGTCGACACACTTTATAACTTATAACTTAAATATAACATAAAGAAAATCTAATTAAAATATTTTAAAAAGTATTTTATTTATATTCTAGCGATAAACAGCATGTACATCGGCTAAAATGTCTACACGATTCAAATTTTAATTTCGAATATCTACATAGTAAAACATTGTGCTAATATGAAATGTTATCTCGAAGGAAAAGATAACAATCCAAAGTAGTTCTTGTCTTTCTATGTCGATATAATTCCAAAATAAAATTTCTATTATTTCCTTGTACATAACAAGTCAAAGTTGCACTAAATATTTACAATAGAAACAGTGTTACATCATTTCCATTATATATCTATAAATATATATATATATATATATATATATATATATATATATATATATATATATATATGTATGTATATATATATATATATTATATATAATATTATATATATGTTATATATAATTATCTTATATGATGTATATATTATATATAATTATATTATATATATATTATATATAGATATATTATATAGATATATTATATATAATTATATTATATATGATATATATATAATTATATTTATAATATATATATAATATATATATGTATATATATATATATATATATGTATCTATATATATATATATATATATATATATATATATATATATATATATATATATTATAAATTAATAGACTTAAAATATGGTTTTTCGCTACACAGTTCTAACCATGTTTCAAAAATAGAAGCTAAAAGCCCCGAATTTAATTTTGTAATTAAATTAAAGACATTAGTTCCCTTTCATCCTCAAGCGAATTTAAAAAAAATTAAAAATTACACTAGAAACTCACATAGACTCTACAATACACTAGAAAATTACATAGACTCTACAATAAACTAGAAAATCACATAGACTCTACAATACACTAGAAAATCACATAGACTCTACAATACAGTAGAAAATTACATAGATTCTACACTACACGAGAAAATTACATAGACTCTACACTACACGAGAACATTTGATAGACCCTACAATACACTAGAACATTAGAGAGACTTTTCCAATACATTAGGAAAAAATATAAATGTCGATATCTGAATGCAGGTAATGATAAATGTTGCAAACTATATTTATTTAAAAGTATTCACTACTTATTCTGTAATAGTTTCGTCTTCATTTTCAGGATTAGTTAGCCTCCAGCTGTATCAACTGCTATTTATATAGTGGAGATTTGTATATAAATACAACATTCTCCCAACATTTTTGACAATATAAATTTGGAATACTTTATTTCAGCAAAAGAAGAAAAGAAATGCAGTTTTTTTTTGTTTTTTTTTAAATAAGAAGATTAATTGATTTGATTTTTTGTGTACGATAAGTTGCTTGGTTGGTTATAATTAAATTATTAAATCGCTTTAGAAGACATGAGATAAACATTTTGTGGTGCTTATGCTTGGGTGTTACAGGTTCTTCTTTCAGTTTCTGAATCACTGAACACTTTTGGTACAGTACCTTTAGATTCTTGGAAGCGATGTTCCTCTTAATCCAGTATAGCACTATCTGAGGCTATTGTAACTGATTCAGGTTCGAAGATTATCGTTCCCTGACCAGCAAGAGCAGGGTGACGCAGATAAATAGCATTGTATTTTTCATTTGGTGACCCCTGAAAAATTAATCGGTATTCCCCTGAATCAGCACAATTTCTCGTACATATTGTTCTTAACGTAGTTTCTAAGGAGAACTTTTCTTGAACCAAAGATCTTTTTAGAATTTAAATAGCTTCTTCAAAGTGTTTACATTCACTGAACATTTTGTATAGATCAACCGTCACGTAGTTTAAAAGAATATCCAAATGCTCACCCTTTGTTCGTTACTAATGATCCTATATTTTATTTGTCACATGGATCATACTATTAGGCTGGTGCAAAAATAAGGACGTAATAATGTCGTTTTTTGACGTTAAAAATACGTCAAAAAACGACATTATTACGTAATTATTTTTGCACCAACCTAATATTTAGATCCAGATTTGTAGGTACCTTGTCCATGTTGATATCCAAAGCAAAATAATTAGCAGTGAAAAGAATGCCGTAGACTCTAATTAGCTAGAAGTATTCATTACTAACTCTCTAGTAGTTTCGTCTTCAAAGTCTGGATTAGTTTAGCCTCCAGATGTGTGAGCTGTTATTTATATGGCGGAGGTTTGCATATGAATACAACAATCATTATCGTGGAACAAAGGTTATTAATAAGCGAGGACATGAAATAGTATTATGGACTTTGATTGCACAGCCCAGACTATGATAAATGCGTCAATCGTTACACCTGGCTTCAAGAACACCCAAAATGATTGCAGACGTATAAAAACTCATTTGTGGGCATAAGTAAACAGAGAGACTAAATAACGCTCAGTAAAACTTTTAAAATGTATCCTTAATTCTAAAACATACATATACGCCGTGTATGGATGGTAATGTCTCCATAGTCATAAGTAAACTAAAGATAAATTTAAAGAAATCTAAATTAAAGCGAAAATTATTATACAACCGACTGAAGAATCACTCAAATTTAGACAAGTATATGCTGATACCGTGAAGTTGTATTAGATTGTCACATAAATTCTTTCGTTCTTTTACCATTTACTTTAATATTTATTATTTATTAATAGTCCATATGTATCATGCATTCTCTTTCATTGTTTATGGCCTCCTGTCACCGATCCATTAACTGTTTAACTCCAAATCATTGGTGAATGAAACATTTCTCAAATTATTAGAAAACGACCGATGCGAGTCAGAAGGGGCTAAATCTGGAAAATATGATGTTTGTGGCGGAACTTCCAGAAAACAAGAAAAGACAAGCGTTTGTTTTCAAAGAACTTTCTTCCGGATATTCAGCAAGGTTGACAACGAAGAGGAATTGAAGAATGTAAAAGATAAAAGTAAAAACTAAAAAAAAACATACTGGACAAAATTTATTAGTAGACAGAAAGTCGACACTTTAAAAAAAGAAAAAAAAAGGTCTGGATTCGAAAAAATAACATTGAGCACCGGGGTGAAATGAGTGCAAATAACTGTTTAACTCCAAATCATTGGTGAATGAAACATTTCTCAAATTATTAGAAAACGACCGATGCGAGTCAGAAGGGGCTAAATCTGGAAAATATGATGTTTGTGGCGGAACTTCCTAATTGAGCACTCTTATTGCGTGTTTGGCCATGTTAGCGATATACATACGACAGTTGTCATATTGAATAATCAAGCAGTATCGACGGCCATGTTTTTTGTTGAATTGCCTTTTTGAGCCTGCTCAATTGTTCAACATAATCTTAGCATTGACCGTTTGGTTGTTTTAAACAAATTTATAGTAAATTAGTCCTAGCCAATCCCACCAACCGCAGTTCATTCATCTGCGTTGATGTACTTCTGGCTTTGTTCGGTATGTTGCTTTTTTGTCGGGACTCACTCATTCTTTTCTCTGCTTCATAATCTCGTACATACGCCATTTTCTACCCCGAGGATAATATAGTAAAGGAATGTTTCTTTGTATCCATGTTTAGGGATATTATAATTTATCAGAATTCATTGTTTACGACATCCTGCCAACGATCCATTAACTTTTCAATCCCTCGACGATACAAATCACTAGGTTTTTACTCGAAACTTTCAAACCACGTTTTAAGATCCACATCATTGTTAAGCGAAATACCTATCAAATTCTTAGAAAGCGACCGAAAATATGCTAGTCTGAAGAGGATACATGATGAGAATATAATGGATGTGACAGACCTTCCCAACCAAGTTCTTTTTCTGTATCCATGAGTAGCCTGGTGTCGAGCGTGGGAACTGCCGGCAGTGGAGGTGCGCTGGATTGTGTTTCTCTCAGTCAGTGTGGGTGGCACTCATGCACCGTGTTTCGGGAACTTACGCACTGAGTGAAGATGACGACAACTTGCCATCTTCTTAGCTTATTCCTTAGCGGTCTGGTGTTTTTTTTTTTTTTTTTTTTTTCTAATAGCGCCCGAAACAAATTCAGGATTTCATTAGAATATAGCATCTGTCAGGTTGATGAACTAGGCTAAGCGGTAATTAGAAGTCCCTAGAGAATTGATGCTCATCCAATTAAGGTAATTTCTTGTGATTGAGATGAATGAATGTTGCAAGTTCAGTTGAGTATGGAATGTGTAGTGGAATATCCCAAACAATTAATTTCTTCCGGGTCGGAAAAAATGAATAGTGATTGTTTTCGTTCTGATAGAAGAAGTCATCTTCTGATTGGTTCATCATGGATTCATTTCATCAATTGCTTTGATGCGCCTGAATTCAAAACATAATTTTACGGAAGAAGCTCTTAATTGTATTGCGAATTTGTAATTACAAATGCAAGTTTGAAATGACTAGGGAACATAATGAGAAAATATATTTACAAGGCATAGCGAGACCAAGATATACGGGAGAAACAGCGAGAAAACTAAGTAACGGTTTGTCGTAGGGGACAAACGGGGGTTAAAAAAGCACCATAAAGGATGGTAAATAATTAGATTTACTTCAAGCAGCAAAAGACAAAACATTGAGTAAAGCCAAGATTGTCCACGCCTTCAACACGGTAAATAAAAGATCATTCCTAACATAGGTCAGTAAATGGAATGTAAGCTTTGTTTGAAAGAACGTGAGAAACCGATAGTCATTTAGTAGGCGTGAAATTATATATTCACAAAAAATAAATGAAGATGTTTATTGAGGAAAAATTTTATGTTGAAATTTCCGTTAAGTTACCGTCCTTGGTATGACGATAAACGACATCCACGTCCTGGGTAAGATGATAAACTACGTCCAGCAGCAAGGTCTCTGCTCAGGTGGTTTTGAGAAGCGTGGAAACACCTCTTTATTGCTGGTGTTCCCAGGTCCACCCTGATCCAGTAGCACCTGTTAGGGTCTCAGCTATGGGCAAATGGTTAACCCCGAAACTGGGGTAAAAATGGGTTTTAATACCAGGAATACTTTGTAAAATAAATATTATCAGCAATAAATTTTTGAAGAAAATCTGTTACCAGCAATAGATTTATGAAAAATAATATTACCAACAATACGTTTTTGAAAAAAAAAATATTACCATCAATACATTTTTGAGGAAAAAAAATATTACCAGCAATACATTTTTGAGGAAAAAAAAATTACCAGCAATTCATTTTTGAGGAAAAAATATTACCAGCAATACATTTTTGAAAAAAATTATTAGAAATATATTTTTGAAGGAAAAGAAATTATCACAGATTTTTGACAAAACAAAATATTACCAGCAATAAAAAATGTCAGCATTAAATAACCCATTGAGGTTGATATGCCGTAAAACAAACCAAACCAAACCAAACCGTTTAGTTATGCTAAATGTGTTAAAAACTTTCGCTTTAGCATTAAACATATCACTGTATCTCTCTTTATATGTATCTCTCTCTCTTTAGACACACACACAGACACACACGCACACACACACACACACACATATATATATATATATATATATATATATATATATATATATATATATATATATATATATATATATATATGGTTAAAGTATTCGGAATTTATAAGAATGAGAATCGCTTAACAAAAGTCAAACAAGATGTTTATTTATTTTAGCGGTGAAATGAAACCCTCCGGAAAGAATGAAACAATTTAATTCTTTTACACGTTCTTAATCAAGTCAAACGTTTTATCAATTTTTTTCCGCTTTCAAACATCAAATGGCCGACGGCTATTTCCTCTTTTGACGAGAAGCCACATTACGAAGAGTGAAAAGATAATATGAAAATGGAAGAGTGACAAATCTACATCACGTAGGTTGATCGTCCAGAAAACAAGAAAAGACAAGCGTTTGTTTTCAAAGAACTTTCTTCAGGATATTCAGCAAGGTTGACAACGAAGAGGAATTGAAGAATGTAAAAGATAAAAGAAAAAACAAAAAAAAATCATACTGGACAAAATTTATTAGTAGACAGAAAGTCGACACTTTAAAAAAAGAAAAAAAAAGGTCTGGATTCGAAAAAATAACATTGAGCACCGGGGTGAAATGAGTGCAAATAGGAATAGTGTCATATCAATAACTAGCTTAAATGCCGCACAATCTGGCGGCATTTAAGCTAACTCCTGCAGAGCAATCTTGGTTTGGCCATGATCACAATAACTACGGAGGAGTAGATACGATAGGCATCAATAAACTACAGACGAATGAAAAATTGATTGCTGCATTTAAGTATCGAATAATGGTTTAAGCTTACCTTTAAAAAGATCAACGATAATTCTTCTGTTACCATTTAATTTAAAGACGATTTGATGTACGTAGGTCCTTATTTTCCGTACAAACAATTATTTTTTATTTCATTGGCGACAAAAGGGAACAATTTATACGATAAAATTAACATTGTGTTAAGATAGGAAAATAGAAATTAGAATTAGTTATACAGTTAACATTTGAAAAGTTAGACAACCGTAACAGCTAATCATATTCCATAATAAAATTAATAGGGCCGCTTATAAGCTAGTCTATAATAAAACTTGAGGTGAAATTTTGGATACAAATGGATAATAAGAGTTACTTCCCTTGAACTATGAAAGCAACGATAATGACTAGTATTATGTATTAATATATATTTTAACCTCGCATAATCTGGCAACTCTATATCTGAGCTCAACGAAAATTGTTTTCTCGGCCTAACTTTTATATGGCTTTTGTAGGAGCTATGAATGATTGAAATAGAGCCAGTGGGAGTGGAGGGGTTGCTTGGACACACACATAGGCACAAACACATATACACACACTGTACTTTATATATAAGATTTAAATCTTAGCGTTTATCTCGGTTTGAACACAGATATCTAGCACGAGTGGAAAATGTATAACTAACAGGTTCTTTGGAAAATAGTGTCCGGTTTTAGAAAAAAATAAGCATTTTGTGTTCTAATATAATATTATAATAGATGAATCAAAATATAATACCCATTTCCTATCATCAATGTTTCCTGTTTGTTAATTTTATATCAGTGCCTTTCCGAACTTAAGTTAAAACATCATATTCCCTTTATCTTGAACATGATAAAAATGTGTTTACTTTTTTTTTATTTTGTTTAATCTTGCCGTCATGGGTAGGACCATAAACTACATCTGTATCCTGGGTAAGACGATAAACTACATCCAACAGCAAAGCCTCTGCTCAGGAGGTTTTGAGGAGCATGGAACCACCTCTTATTTGCTGGTGTTCCCAGGTCTAGCCTGACCCGGGATGGTAGCACCTGTTAGTGTCCCATCTATGAGTAAATAATTTACTTCTAAACTGAGGTAAAAAGCATTATGAAAGTGTAAAGATAGGTTTTAATACCAGAAATACTTTGTAAGAAATTGTTACCAGAAATAAATTTTTCAAGAAAAAAAAAACTCAAACTATTACCAGTAATATATTTTTAAGAAAAATATTACCAGCAATACATTTTTAAAAATAATATTGCTATCTATGAATTTTTATGGAAAAAATATTACCAAAAATAGATTTTTGACAAAACAAAATATTACCAGGAAAATGAAAGTTGTAGGGATTAAATAACCCACTGCTGTTGATATGCTGTAAAAAAAATAAAAAATAATAATTAAAAAAAAAAACGATTAGTTCAAGTTTGGTCAGAATGCTTCCCAAAATTTTGCAAAGAGAAGTTCAAATGTCAGTAGTTTTTCAGAATATTTATTTTTAATCGATAAATAAATAAGGACGTAGGATAAATTATTGGATAACGGCTCAAATTAAGGAAAGTGAGAGTTCGAATTCCAGTCGAGATCATTACATTCATTTACATAATAATAACTCTTGGAGAATGTATAAAAACCATGTCTTTTTCGATAGCTATGTGTAAAATAACAGGACACATTAGGGTCCTATAACCTTTCCTGACGACTTGTCTACGAGAGGGACAACTGTGAATTCAAATCAGCCTGGAGAGGTACGGGTTCCATCGGATTATCTTGCCGAAGAAACTCCACTGCTACAGCGACAGTAGCACATCTTCTACCCAACTTACACAACTCGGTTACGGGACTCCTGTAGTTCAGTCGAGATTATAGAGGATGCTAAGTAATGTAAGTTAACCACTGAACCTTTGCAATACAAGATAGTGAGTAAATATTATATCATTCTGATGAAGTTCTAAAGGGCGAAACGCGTCACAAGATAACTTTTCCAATTTATAATATATTTCCCCCAATATATATATATATATATATATATATATATTTGATAATTGTATATTTAGGCAACAATTCTTCATTTATGCATGTTTCATTAAAAACGACAGACAAGGTACTAAAGGTTAAGCTTTTTATTTAATTTTTCTTGTGTTCGAAGGAGAGCTTCTTTTTCTGGACAAAGAGTGTGTAACATATTTGGACAGTTTTTACGCACTCTTTGTCCGGAAAAGAAAGCTCCCGTTTGAACACAAGAAAAAATAAATAAAATGCTTAACCGTAGTACCTAATCTGTCGTTTTTAATGAAACATGCATATATTATATCTATATATTATATTATATCTGACAATTATTTTAAGACATTTTTTATGTTTATACATTCTTTTTATAGATACACATATTTAAGTATATGCTCTGCTTATTATAAACAGAGCATTTACTTAAATATTGTATCTATAAAAAGAATGTATAAATTAAAAAAACGTCTTAATATATATATATATATATATATATATATATATATATATATATATATATATATATATTATATATATATGTGTGTGTGTGTGTGTGGTGAGGGAGAGGGAAAGACAAAGAAGGAGAATGTCGTATAGACTGAGAGTCTCATACGCACTTTGGCAATATGAAAGGTCATCCTTATTCTGTAAAGATATTCTGGTGATTCTGGCAAAAGACAAGCTTCAATCCTTCTGATTGACTAAAGTCGTTTGCCGTTCCACTTCCGCAATGAACATTGAATAGCAGCGGTGGTGGCGGCAGCGGCAGCAGCAGCAGCCGCGGCATCTCTAAGGATGAAGGAGCGGCCAAGGCAAAGATCGGTGTGAGTCGGGTAACTTTTGTTCCGCACCGACAGCAGCTGCTTTTGATTCACTTGTTCGACTCTCGTCTACGTAAAGTCTATTTATCTCGGCAAAGATCAACAGGCATCTTTATATAGCATTTGCTAAACAATAGATAACAACCGCTGATGATGTTTATGCTCTTTCGAGTTTGTTTTTCACCCCTTAAACACCAACTGTCTTTTCTTTCATTGTAATGTCTGACGGCAAACTACCGTCAGATATTGGTACTATTTGTAACAATTTTTTTTTTTTAAAAAGCTGCGAAAATTAATCTCTATCGTTAACACTGGTTGGACTATTTTCGATGTCTTTTTTATACTTTTCCACACAATCCTATGCTCAAGAGCCACTCAGAATGAATAAAATTTGTGCAACTGTGTAATAAAATGTCTATCAACTCGTATCCGAGAATATGGCGTTAACCTATCCCTGTTTCAGGCTCCTGCGTTCGTATCCGAGAATGCCCGTCAAATATGGCGGTCAGCCTATCCCTGTTGCAGGCTCCTACATTCGTATCCGAGAATGCCCGTCAAATATGACGGTTAACCTATCACTGTTGCAGGCTCTTGCATTCGAATCCGAAAATGCCCGTCACATATGGCGGTTAAACAATCCTTGTTGCAGCCTCCTACATTCGTGTCCGAGTATGGCGGTCAGCCTATCCCTGTTGCAGGCTCCTACATTCGTATCCGAGAATGCCCGTCAAATATGACGGTTAAACTATCCCAGTTGCAGACTCCTACATTTGTATACGAGAATGCCCGTCTAATATGGCGGTTAACATATGCCTGTTGCAGGCTCTTGTATTCGTATCCGAGAATGCCTTTCAAATATGGCGGTTAAACTATCCCTTTTGCAGGCTCCGAGAATGTCCTTCTAATATGGCAGTAAACCTATCCCTGTTTCAGTCTCCTGCATTCGTACCCCAGAATGCCCGTCAAATATGGCGGTCAACCTATCCCTGTTGCAGGCTCCTACATTCGTATCAGAGTATGTCCGTTTAATATGGCGCTTAACCTATCCCTGTTGCAGGCTCCTGCATTCGTATCCGTGAATGCCCGTCAAATATGGCGGTTAAACTATCCCTGTTGCAGGCACCTGCTCAGCAATATTTGTGCCTGTTCAACGCCCACAGAGTTCACCTATCGTTTATACTGTAACTATACTGAGCGGAACTTTGTTACGTTTTCTGTGAGATTATCTGGCGCGATCATGAGTCTGAAAATTCCGCACGCTCGAATCCTCGTTCACGATGGCATGTGATATCGTGCTAGCACAACAATTGACGGTAGTTCCATCTACCCAATTTCCCATAAGGCTTGTGTCAGCCCGTGGTATGGTTTTATTCCCATAGATACCGCATGCTAGGATCACCTCTTCACCTTCCTGACAAATTGGCCATGGTGAGTTTAAAACCGGGGTCTCATGACCATAAAACTGAATATTCTAACCACACCGCCACCCGCCCATATAAAGTTGTAATGAGAGGAGTTAAGAAGTGTATATTTTAAAGATAAGTATGACAGATAACATTTGACATAGATACGAATAAGATTGTAGTAATCGGGTAGCATCAACTCATGATTCTGTGGAAGAAGGTGTATGAATTTCCTCTTTAACAGAGGTAATGAGAAGTTGATCCTCTGTACGAGGCATGGCCGTTCGAAACTGTGAAGCTCTGAACTTGTAGCGCTAAATAATATATCTCCTCTCATAGTTTGTCATAAATATAGCAAAATATTATCGAGAGGTTACATGTTTTATGCCTGAAAAAATAATTCTTCACTCAAGGATGCGTACCGCTTGGAAACTCTGTTATGGCTTGAAAGTAAAGAATGGGTAGGTCCAGCCGAAATATAGCATCAATTCTCTATACTTTGTCTGATCTAACTCTTGTTAGATATATACAGCATTTAAATAAGATCCAGGTACTTTCTGGAGCGTTACAATGAAACGAGCATTCTTCCAGCATTTTTAGCAATGGTACGAATATGTTTCACTTGATGCCTGGAATGAGTTTTACCCCCATTTTTACTCCGAGGCAAGGAGCCATATTAAGGGTATACTCGCCCATCAAGAGTTCTGTATATGACGATAAAATATATCCGGTCGGTAGCAAGGCCTCTGATCTAGAGTCTGCAAATTTTCAGGAGCGTGAAACAAACTCTTACGTTTAGTCGTTCTTACGACCACCCAGACTGGAGTGGTCTACTTGTTAGAGCCCCAGCTATCGACAGATAATGAACCCCCAAAGAAAAACAAAACACTATGAATGTATAAAAAATATATATTTATACTAAACATACCAGCAATGTATTTTTATTTAGAAAAATTACCAACATTACATATTTATAGTTGGATTACAAATAATACATTTTATCTGTATTTGAAGACATAAAAATGGGTTCAAAATATATTTAGTTGAAGCTATGATATTGTTTTCAAAATAATTACCTTGCGACATGAGATAACCCATAGAAGTGTTGATATGCTGCTAATCAAAATCGGCCAACCAACCAGGTACCATATATTCAACTGTAAAAGCAGAATAACACACACCATATATTTATTACTTCAAAGGTTCCAAGAAAATTACATTTCAGCATTAATTGATCTATAATGAGTTGATATGCCGTTGATCAAACAAATTAATCAATCATGCACTCAACCTGTCTGTGGAGAACTTGATGCAACATACCTAAACTGATCTGATCTTAGTAAATACATAATCAATCAAACAACAATGGATGCATATTCCAGATGCAATGGCTAGCAAAGGAGTTCCGCAGATCAATGTTTGTGAGATCATTCCTTATTTACTAACCATTATTTTTGAACTTCTGCTAAAAGAAATCTAATCTTGGGTGAGGTTAAATTAACTGGTTCCATTCTGCTATGATTTTACGGTAAGTCTTATCCCAGGTGATGCAAGAATGGTCTTTACACTCCCTTCAGAAAAGACCGAGTTAACTTGAGGTAATCTCCCTGCCACAGAATGAAAATTTACTTGTCCTTCACCTCTCCGTCTGTGTTTTCAAGCGTTCGAAAGGGTTCAACCATAGATCTAGAAACGGCCACCACAGAACAGCCTCACAGATATCGTCAGCGAGAATTTAATGTACTGCTGTCGGAAGACGGGTCAATACAGGCCGCTCACATAAGCTTGCTGAAGGTATCTGACGAAGTATTGAAATAAATTAGAAATATTAAATACGACTGATTAAGTCTCTTGTTAGCCTTTAATTAATTATCTTTTGGTATCTGCCTATATTTCTGAGATGAGGTATTATGTACACTATTTACATTATTCTGACTATTGTCCTCATCTTTGTCGCCATATTTAGTACAACGTTCCGGCTCTCCTGAGCTAACCAAGCATAGAAATGAATAAAATATGGGAACTAGTAATAAGGAGTACCAGAGAAAAAGTGATAGTAACAACAAAAATTGCAATCTGAGCTCTGGTAAAAACATACAATGATAATAGCAAAAACTTTCAATATGAGCACTTGTAAAAACGGTTGCTGAAGCCATTAGGTTTAGAATACCCAGAAATTCATACACAGATGTCCTCAAGGACACATGGCAGAGTGGATAAAGGCGTTGGTTAGAACCAGTGACAGGGGAAAGAGGGGAATTAACAGGAGATAACTGACATCCATAAAACATAGCGCGTGGAAATAGAATCGACAACCCTAGTGAGCGAAATAAAGAATTCAGTTCGACATTCCAAACACCTGAGGAAGAACGGAGCGTACAGCGGCCGAAACATTGTAATAAATATGGCCACAAATATAAGGACAATAGTCCGAATAATATAAATAGTTTATTTGTCTTTTATGTGTCGTGCACCTTCTCGACCTGGGCGATTATGGCTCTTCACAATTTCCTGTTCTTTGTATATTTAGAATGGTTTGTCTTTTCGACATCCTTCCAGTCCCTGTTCTGTCATTCGTATGCACAAGCTGGCTAGGTAAATTACTGCTTATTTAACTCTTTCCCTCTTGCATTCAATATGACCTTTGAGTGTCACATTCTCCAAGCCCTCATTCCGGAATATATGTCCGAGAAATTTAAATTATCCATTTCTGAATCTATTTATATATAGCTTTTGTTTCCTTTTTACTTAAATCTTCCGCGTTACTCACATGTTCAGTCTATGATATTCGCAGGAAACTTCTGTGTAACCGCGCTGATTTTTCCTGTGAAACTTTGCATAGGACCACTAGTGAACATCAAAAACCCGACAAGGTTGAAATGATAACCATTTTCCCAAATTTAATCGTTTAAGATTGTAAAGAAGAACATTGAAGGAATATAACCCCCTACCTGGAGTAGCCCTGTACAGAGTGAACCTCAGTGCAAAAAAAATAAAATAAATAATAAATAAAAATAAAAGCGTTACATATCGTTTTTACGTTTCAATATATGACGCTTCGGATTAAATTTAATAGAAACTAGATTAATTTTTCCGTAAGTTGCATCATCAACATTTTAAGTATTAAAAATCACATGCTAATCAATATGCCACTTACTGAAATGTTCCATCAATCTTCAACAAATTTTAAGCACACTACGTCTGTTCTCTCAATTGAGAGTATCATATTGGAAAATATTATCAGATATTGACATTAGAATTCCCCACAATGGCTTTTTGGTCAAAAAATCTGAGCCTCGAATCAACAAGGCAAACCAGCAATTGGGCATAACCCGTAAAAAATTATTTTCACTTCGCTTCTGTAAAGATGATACTCGTGGGTCCTATAGCAATAAAATCTATGTAAAGTGTAATATTTCCACTGGCAGGATAACCTCACCTACGTTGCAGTCAGGAACCGTTACAGCGCCACCAGTATTAATTCAGTGCTTATCAACGCCTGAGCATTGAGGGTGGGCCATATCCGCAAAGCAAGAGACGTTTTACATAGCGTTTGCCATGAGCGGCATAACTAAAATAACAAAAAGGAACGCGCCTAAGAGTTCAAGAAAACCCACCTTCATAGTCAATTATATGAGGAGCAGATATATGCTAAAAATCAATGATAGAGACGAACGATGATCTATGAAGATTCGTCTAGTTCTGAGGACCAGCATCAAACACTGCAAGTAATCAAGACTAAAAAGCAACACAGAGATCTGTTAAAATAGCCAGATTTAAGGTACGCTAATCTACCAATGTGAATCACCATAGAAAGGTTGCAGAGTGATTATGAAAATTCACAGCTGAATGCATAATGGATATTATGGAGGTATGGATTTTGAATTTTTGTTTTAATTTGCGGTTAAACACTGAGATGTAAAGATAGCAGGTCGATGATTTTGAGTAAAGGTTAACTCTGGTAAAATGAAGATTACTTTTATATAAGATTTCTGATACACTTAACCTATTTAATAGAACGTGTACTTTCCCTTATCTGAGTGTGTTCTTTCCTTTTATTATAATATATATATATATATATATATATATATATATATATATATATATATATATATATATATATATATATATATATATATATGTCCCACGTCGAGAATTATGAATTTTATATCATATATATCTACAAAGCGAAGTAGAGTGCAAGGAGAAAATAAAAGAAAGATCGTACATATAATATGGAGATACTCCTGATAAGTTGAAACCATTTTTAGGACTCCAGATTTAAACAGGCCGTATTAATCTATGTTCCAAAGAGAAACGACACCATGTGCTTGTAATCTGTTCGGGAGGCAGATTTATCATCAGCAAAAGAAATCAAACTTGCCCTTTGGTTTATGTTCTCGAATTGAATAGTGACTTCCGCTTTGGTCACTGTAGTATGTCACGATGCTTCCGTCATGTGAGCAACGTGACTTATCCCCAACAAAGGGGGATAGCGCCTTCCCTACCATGACTGCATACGTCCTGAATAGCCACGGCACACAAAAAGGAAAAAAAAAGAGCTTTCCACTTTGTTACCTTAGCGCAGTATATAAGTATAGCTGACCACTGGTATTCGAGGATACTCGTGTACGAAAGCGGCTACCATCCTTATTACAGACGCTTGCTCAGGCACATTTGTATTTCTTCTTCATCCTCAGTACCTACCTGTTGTTTATACTGCAATTATGCTGTGCAGGCCTTAGGTACATTTTCTGGGAAAGGACGTGTTATCTAGCGTGATCAACAATTTAAACAAGGCTAGCATACTAAAGCCCTCGGCCACGCTGACTTGTAACTTTGTGCTAGCACAGATATCGACGACATCCAACGGTTCCATCTACCCAATTTGACTTGGGTCAAAGCGTGGTATACTTTCCAGGTACTTTCCAAAGGTGCCGCACGCTGGGATCGACCCCTCCAATCCGATAGCATCCAGAAGGCTCCTTCCTAACAAATCGACCATAGTGAGATTCGAACCCGGGTCTCATGGTCAGAATGTTAAGGGTAGAACGACGTCTCATCAATCTACTTCAGAAACGGTTAGATGTAACTGTAATTTTTATGTAACTGTTTTTTTTTCTCAGACTTTGAGTCCGTGGAACCCATTTGATATTTCTTTTTTCCCGCCTAAGATTTTCAAAAATGTAAATATGAATTCAAGCGTTATTTTTGGCTGCGTTCTTTTATTGCTCCCGCTCCCCAAAATGACATTTTCTCTTTTATAACGCACTTTGTAATCCCTTGCGTCTTAATGGCTTTATTGCCTTACCTGATGTGGTTAAAAAATACTTAAATAGAAACATATTTCTTTTTAAATCGATCAAAGCAGACAACCCCAAAATTGAATGTTCGGCATTAATGGTTTACATAATTATACGTCGGTTTGTATAAACCTATAATTAAGATGGAATTTATTGTTTGGACCTTTTAATCATAACGGTAGCGTTTCATAAAAAAAATATTTATTCCTGATTTTATTTTTATAAATATTAACGGATTTCCTCGTACACATTAATGCGTTAAAACTGATCAAAAAGCCTTAAAATCAATTCACACACATAGAAAAAAAATAATATAAGATTAGCGAATGTTTTCGTTTGTGTCGTGATTGAAATGGTTTTTGCAGTTTTCATCACAGAGGTCGATGTTCGAGCTTCAAAAATCAATGGTATAGAATTCTGCATTTATTTTAATGTAGACCTATAATATATATATATATATATATATATATATATATATATATATATATATATATATAAATATATATATATATTGATAAAATAAAATGAAAACGAAAGATTTCCAAGCGACTTTTAATAGGTTTTGTTCAGAGGGTTTCTCGTGGATCTAAAGCCACTATACGACAGTTTTAAAGACTCATGATAAAACATAATAGACATTCGTTGTCTGTTATATATGTTTGAACAATGATCTGCTGCTGTCCCCATACGCTACATACATATATATATATATATATTTATATATAAATATATATATATGGGAAAAATCCTCGGTTAAGTAATCCAAGTGAAGCCTAATATAAATATCAAAACCGATACACAAGCTCAGCTGAATGTATTTATTACAGAGTAGATATAGATAAATTACCTGAAAAAGGAAATTCAATACCCTCTATTTATGGTCATTTCGCTCCTCAGGAAAAAAGGGGAAAATCCCTTCTGGAGCTTATCAACACTAAAAGGCTTGTTAAAAAAAATGTTGGCTACAGAATTTTCATTTTTATGGAATTTGTCTATCTATATATCTAGCTATATCTCTCTCTCTCTCTTCATATATATGTTGGGAACCGCTTGTGAATTCAAATTCTCACTGAATCTCCTACGTTTGTTACTTCCTTGCATGAATATCATGTACAAAATTTACAAATATAAATTTAAAATCATTTTATAAACTACAATTATAACAGCAATGTTTTAAAATACTTAAATTTCATTCTTTTTCAATTCTCAAATATAAATTAAGTTAAAAAAGCGCGACGCAAGTGCATTTATAAAGAGACACTCATAACTATCAAATACATCAAATTTTTGCCTTAGCATTTCACCCTGAAGATGAACTTGGATGAGATTTAAAGTACTTCGGAAAATAAAACAAATGAGAAAAAGTATACGCTACATAATGAGTTTAATAACAACATTAAGTATATATTACTTTTAATATTGTTTAAGAAGAATGGATATTAAAAGCTGAAACTAAAACATTTTTCAGCACATAAAATATAAATATATCCAGTAAATCTTACCGACATTTGAAATTTAATATCATTATTTCTTAAAGAAACGGTTACTTGGACAGATAAATATGAAATTTTTATACATTTTTTACGACGTTCATTCATATTTCTTTCTTTGTTTTTTTTCGTATCAGTCAGTTATGTGCCATGCGTAATACATGCTGAGATGATCATATATCTTTCGATACATGACTGAAGAGGCAGATTTTTCCCGGAGTAGGTTGCCATTTTTTCTGCGGTAGACCAGTTGCAATCCAAGTCTATAGAACCGGGTCTGTCCTGCTATTTACCCATAGCTTTGGAGAGTAGAAGAGGCTTCATACTATTCCCAAATGAATGTAATGGATTTGACTGGAATTCTAACTCGGCTCTCCGATTCCTCAATCCGAGCAGCCATCCATTACTCCACCGTGTCTATTTTGATAGTAAATACGTAATATTAAGCCTGTGTCCTGTTGTCTCTGCCACAGTTTTCTCTTCAGTTTTCTCGACCATCATCTCATATGCCAGCTGATTATGCCTTTTTAAACCTAAGTTGTCAAATATTAATGGAAATGATATTAACAGCCCCATACTTAATCGCGTTAACTAAAATGAAAATTATCAGAAGGTGTGCTTTGGAGAATAATTGGATTTGTTCAGCTACGTTAGTTTTCATATTAAAATGGATTGATTGTCTTATTTAGATAGTGTCTCATTTTAAACATGTATTATTACGACAAAAACGATGCAATATCCTCTATTAATATTCACGTTGTTTTGAGGACATCCATATATATTCTTATTTTTCGTGTTATTATTATTGTTGTTGTTGTTGTTCTCTTTCCTCCTCCTCTCCCCATTCAGTCCCTGCCATTTTTCTTCTTCCTCAGATACTTTCAAAGAATCTCCCACAATCTCTTTCAATCAGGACTACGTTTAGTACATAATACACGTCTACACTGTTGAGCTCGGGATACATGCGTCAGCGAACGCGATTGCGCGCGCACACACACAAACACATACACAAACACACACACACAAACACACACACACTCCACAAGCGTTTTTTCTCAATATCCCAATCCCAAGTACGTGTCTCGTAAACCACATAAATTGTAGATATATTGTACATATAGTGCAACCAAAACACCACTAGGTGTGTCTAGGCTTAGATAGATGGCCAGAATGTCAAGCTGGAATTGAATTGAAAGCAGACTTCACCTACCTCGTAAAACTGAACAGTACCCGTCTATTGTTTTAGGACTTTTCCAGTGGCATTGGTTCTAAATGAATTGAATAGCATCAGGCAAAAGGCTACACTTCGATTCCACTTTCTTGTAGGGACAAATGTTACACGATACTCATATCCTATACTGCAATAGATTTCCCAAATTGATAGTTTTGAGGCTGCGGTAATTAAACTAGTCCTGGAAGCTCTCATTAAAAAAATATTTACTAGAATTTACCAAAACTGATTCTAGAAGGAAATACTTCTGGCGTTGCCAAGGCTTAAAATTCTTTGTTTTCTTTGTTTTGTTTTGTTTTTGTTTTTTTTGTTTTTTTTTGTTTTTTTGTTTTTTGTTTTTTTATAGAAGTAAAAACTATGAATTCGCTGTTCTACTTGTTCCTTTTCACCACCATAAATTCGGATCCCTATGATTTTCTATAAATGATTTTATCGCAACTGTCCTTTTTTCCTTTGGTACCTTGGCTTTATGTATTTAAACGTAGTACTAGATTAGAAGTTAGTTCTCCGCAATTTACTATTGAAATAACTAGATGTAACCGTAAGTTCTATTCTAACAGTTTCTTCTCTCACAATTCTCCCGCTTTCTAACTTCCTTGTCATCTACGAGCTACAAAAATGTAACTTCATCGTCAATATCAATATTATGCTTTTTAATTCCTGTCGTTTCATTTTCCCTTTCTTCTCAATAGAATTTGCCCGTTTTCTTTCATATTCAGTAACCTTTTTCATCTTAGTGGCTTAATCTCTCCAACACACGGGGTACGCGATTTATATAATCAAATCAATATGAAATCTATTTGCTTTCTTGTTGTGGCATATTTTGTTACAATATCAGATATTATTTCTGCCATTTTATATAAGTTCATTAAAAATTAATAACATATTGTGCTTGTCTGTTGATCAGCATGGGGCGAATAAGTGGAGCATGTGAACTCACTTAGAAAGAGATCTATTACGCTCTTGAGTGAAATGCAAATAAACAGGCGCACATTTTAAGACAGTTTTGGTGAGAGAAAGAGAGAAAAGCTAAAGTAGAATAAAGGATGGGGAATAAAGTATTTGTAAAGGGCTTATCGATTATTTTTGCAGGAATGTCGCAACTGTCATATTGAAAGGTTCCTACAAAGATTTCTACCTGTTCGAATATCAATCAGCTACGACAAAATTTATTTCATATAATATAATGGATGGCCTCTCGTATGCCTGTCTACGTGAGCAACGATCTAATCGCTGTTGCCTACGTCTGCCCAGGTACATTTGGGTTTGTTTAACAGTCATCTCTGGTTTATCATGTAATTCTTGTGAACGGGCTTCAGTTAAAATCTTGTAGGTTCTAAATCTCTGTCACGATGACTTGTGACATTGTGCTATCACAGATATCGACGGCTCCTAAATAGTTCCATCTAGCCAATTTTATACACTAGACTTGCGTCAAACTATGTTATGGTTTATATATTTCCCTTATATATATATATATATATATATATATATATATATATATATATATATATATTAAAGTTAACATCTAGAGGCGAGAGACTGTTTCATGCTTAAACGCAATCGTCGAGCGATATATACATGTTTTTAGAGTTTTTGCTTGCACACACACACACATATATATATATATATATATATATATATATGTATATATATATATATATATATATATGTGTGTGTGTCAGTGGTAGACGGTAACGGTTGTTTCGAATTACTTTAGGGGCTACTGAGTGGAAATTATTGTAGATCCGGATGCAGTTTGTTGGGTTTTTATAGTGTTGTTTACGCTTCTTTTTTTATTATTGATTATTTTCTCGGCAAGGGTTGGTATTACGTTTTCTTGTGTTTATCACTGCGCACATGGTGTGTTAAATTGAACTCTTTTGGCCACTTTAGTATTATTCCTGGCATTGATCACTCCATTTATCTTTATTTTAATGAATCCGAAGTTGTTTACAAATGAATTAGCTTGTGTTGCTTATAGAGATGGTAACATCTAATTTTGCATCATATATTATTTAGAAATCATAGAATTTATGGATAAATTTCAATGAAGTGGCGTATATCAGCCAACAGATATCCAAACTGATATTAAAGCTTAATGAGTCGTAAATATAAATAAATAAACATGTGAAAGCAAAATTTACACATGCTGAGTGTGTGTTTCTGTAGGTATATATATATATATATATATATATATATATATATATATATATATATATATATATATATATATATATATGTAATTATTTATTTAGAAATTATAACATAAATATGATATAAAATCACTACAAAAATAGTCATTTAGTTTCAATACCCCTGTTGGGTTTATACTAAAATATAATTTATTCTAATATCCATTAAACTGTACGTTAAAATTATATATATATATATATATATATATATATATTCCATTGGGAAAGGTATTTATCGTCTTCTTCTCCCTCCAGTTATGGGTATATAGCCTTAGATACAACTGGTTTAGTAGAAGAACAACTCTGAATTCAAAACCTGCGGAGGGCTTTTTGGGACTTTGACGCTCGTAGTGTACCGGGTCTCTGTATTCGGCCCTTCAAACACTGTGGTTAGTCTGCACAATGCCTTCAACATTACAATCAAATCATATATTCTGATGTTTGGTTGTCGGTTATATATATATCGGTTGAATAGTGGATAGCGGCTCGATTTGTGGAATCGGAGAACCGAGTTCGAATTTCAGTCGAAAGCATTACATTCACTTACGTGCTAATACCATTAGAAAAGGTATTAATCCTCTTCTTCTCCCTCCATCTATGGGTAAATAGCAGGACAGACTGTGTTATAGAGCGTTGGCAACTGTTCTAGGAGAAGGTAAACTTGCATAAGTTCGTTTGGGGACCTAGTGATTCGTAGTGGACCGGGTCTCTGTATTCGGCCCTTCAAAACGTGTGGTTGGTCTGCACAAAGCCTTCACCACTATAATCAAACCATATGTGCTACGTACTAAGCTATTTGAATCCTCATACGTCGAATACGACGGAAGACTCTACCATATATATATATATATATATATATATATATATTTATATATATATGTGTGTGTGTGTGTGTTTGTGTGTAAAAGCATATATATGTGTATACATGTTCGTTATGTATTTATATATGTGTATTATCATGTACTTTTATGCGTGTCTACATAGGAGTGTTTAAAAAAATCATCAAAAAGCAATACTCAGCCAGAAGTTATTCACTACCTATTATATGAATATTTCCGCCATTTAACATTGCATAATTTTTTGATCCTCTCCACAACACTATGACGCACAGCACGACACAAATCCCGTATCTGCGCCGCCAATTTCAATAAATACTTCTGCTATGTACTCTTTTAATTTTTCCACTCTATGTCGATTTATCTCATAAAACTTGTTCTTTTGCACACCCCACGAAAAGAAATCCATTTGTCTTAGGACAGATAAAACTGCTGGCCATTCGATGCTACCTCTTCTTTCGAAACAATGCTGTGGAAAATTTGATTAATGTAAACCCTTACTGCCAATGCATAATGGGGTGCTGGGCAATCTTGCTGAAAGAACGGCTCGGCGAAACGTGAAACAAATAGTGAAGAAAGTGTAAGCTTATTGTTGGCCGAACCTGTAGAATATCATTAAGTTCCAATCGATAATTTTTACGAGTATTTTTACGAGTATATTTCCAAATATATGTAATGTTACATTTCTAGACAAATTATCCACCACTTGATATTTCCTGTCATTAAATATATGTTAGTGAAATACAGTTTCAAAGTATTAAAACGGATGTTATTTCGCTGTAAACAGTTTAAGAGTAGATTAATTTAACACGGTTCGCTGATTAATTTCATTTATCTGATTAATATCTTCGCCTGAAAATGAAAAGATGCATCAACCTTGGGTTCTTGGGGATAAATTTGGGTACTAGATTAAAATCTTCATGGATTATCTTGACAAAACAAACTCTATTTGCACTCACATAAATGTATTTATATGCCGATTATTGTCGTTAACTTAAACGTTGTTATCTAATGTAAATGCGCTGTTTATAATTAAGAGGATTAACTACATTTCAATGTTCTAGAATATCCATAGAAAATATGTATACTCCGAGAGGAATCGAAACCTGTATCCTATGCGGAACTGTCATATAGTCTGGCGTCCTATAACATTTAGCTACAGAGTATGTGCCTGGTTAGCAAATTGACATTACTTTTTTTAAACAACAAATTTCGCATATGTGTGTGTGTGTGCGTGCGCGCTCGCGCGTTCGTGTTGTGTCTGTGGCAACAACTAATGAACTGCGACGAGTCTCTCTTAAGGTCAAACAAAAAACGATTACAGTTTGCTGGCCACAGCAACCGAGCGGGCAGGGAAATGGTCTCATCTTTACTCTTATGGCATCGTTCTGGAAGTGTATTCTCAAAACAAGTGACTTTCCCAGAGACCATAGCTCGGGACTCAGGGTTGGACACTGGGGATCTGGAGAAAGCCATGTAGGACAGAACAATATGGAAAGAGTTTGTCAATGAAGTTCCGACTTGAGGCAGGTCGAAGGCTAATGACGATGATGATGATGATGATGAATAAATAAAACTAAATGTCCATTTACCTTATTCCTATTCTGATTTTCGCGAAGATTACATTCACCCGCTAGGGGACTTGATTGAACATCAGGTGTATATCGATCTAGGTAACCTGCGGGAAATTTTGAACTGAAGCTTGAATTAATCTACAGGGGTATAATGTTCCCTTTCCACTACACATGTCTTGGAATATCGCATTATTGTTCAGTTATTGCCTACCCGTTTCCTCTGAGTACAAGGATTGGCCTCATAATTACTTTGTCACCAAATTCACGACCAATTGTTTTCATCCTCTCGGCTATTTTCCTGAGAAGATTAACTTAGCAGAAAATTGTCCAACATTCTCTAGCATATACAAGGATTGATAATATGTAACTAATCAGCAATTTCTTTGTTTCTTATTAAATTATTACTGTTACCTTTTGGAAGACATTTTGGAAAATATTTTGGAAGACATTCTGGAAGACATTATGGAAGACATTCTGGAAGACATTCTGGAAGATATTTTCGATGTTCCTATGTTATTTCAGATTTTATGTGTCCCGATTTCCGCCGCCTGTTATAAAACATCATAAACAGTTAAATAGCTTTTTCTTTAATATGGTTATTATTTCTGATCATTACTGCTTTCCTTACGTGATTACGGTCGTGTACTCTTTTCAGATGATACAGTTTTGATAACAGATACAGAAATGAAACTACAGGAACTGCTATAGAAAGTAGTAAAGGAAAAGAAAGAAAAGAAAAGACAAACTATCAATTGTAAGAAAAGCGTACTAAGGATTGATGAGACCGACGTGAAGCTAGTGTAAACATTTAAATATCTAGGATTTGTTTTAACAGACGACGGAAAATGCGTCACAGAAATCTGAAGGAGCATTAATATAGCGAAGGATGACTTCGAAATCTTAAGTAACGTATCAAGGAAGAGAAAAATGACATGTGAGTTACGACGAGAAGGAGTTATAGGGAACCAAAAAGGACTGTTAGATTCCGAAAATGTCAATTGAAATGTCTTGAGTATAAAATGAGAAAAGAATGCTTAGAGTATGTTGCAATGTATATTAAAGGTCAAAGAGACAGAGGAAAGCAACAAATTACCCACACCTTAAATATTATTGTCAATGGTTGGTAGAATATTGATTATGGTCGAGGGTAAAAAGATAAATCTTATTTAGAACTAAATGTTCAGGGACTTAAGGCGAGCCATGATCGACAGTGAGATGATACGGCACAAAGAAGAAGAAGAGGAAAAGGAAGAGGAGGAAGGGAAGAAGATGATGAGGATGAGGAAGAAAAAGAAGAAAAGGAGGAGGAAGAAGAAGAAGAGGGGAGGAGAACGAGTAATAAGAAGAGGAGGAGAAGGGAAGAGGAATAAGAAAAGGAGGAAAAGAAATAAGAAGTGAAAGATAAAAAGGAGGAAGAAGAAGAGGAGGAGGAAGAATAAGAAATTGTGAGGAGGAGGATGAAGAAGAAGAAGGGAGGAGGAAGAGTAATAAGAAGAGGAGGGGAGGAATAAGAAGAGGAGAAGGAGGAGGAAAAGGAAGAAAAAGAAGAGGAGAAAGGAAGTATTGGAGGAGGAGAAAGAATAGGAGGAGAAAGAATAAGAGGAGGGGAGGAGGAGTATGTAGAAGAAGAAGAAATATTTATTGTTTGGCGTTTCTCATATCAACTACAATGGCATTTGAAATAAGAATTGTGAAAATTTAATTCCTGGAATGACCGCATTGTGTCGTTTGGGTAATGTTTCAGGCAACGGTTTCGATGTCGAGCAGTAGAGGAATTTTTACTAATAGGGATTGTTGAAAACGTAGCCAGAGTTTCACTTTTACGCGGTTTTGCCGTCAAACTGTAAGTGTAAAGAAAATGGTGAATGTTGACCGTCTTCCAGGCCTTACCCTACGAATTTCACTTATGATCGAAGAGACCAGGTATAACCTGATGTCTGGTAATAATGACAGATATTTTCTGAATGGCAAATCATAAAAAGCAAAGTTGGCCTGAAAGCGTTATTGGCTGGTATGCAAACAACCAGCATGTCCGTGTGTCTTTGTCTGCCACTGAGAGTGAGTTTTCGATTAAATATTGAGCATATCTGAGAACATAACTTGATAAAGGTAGGGAGTTATAAAAGTACTTCAATTGAGAAGATCAGAAAACATTATTTCATCAAAGTAATGGTATGCATCTGCACAGAGTTTTCTAAATGCAGCTGGTATACTCATAAAGATCACAATCGTCGTTTCGTTCGCATTATTCGTTCCGCGCACAAACTTAACAGCACCGAAGACAAACGTTGGCAGGCCGTGAATGCGTCTGTGAGAGTGTCGTTGTCGATCGATCGGTCTGTCCGTCCATACAGTTAACGGTCGGTCGATCTGACGAAGTGACAGACAAATAGAAAGGCGAATGAATTAATGGATAAATCTGGCTTAATCTCATCATCAAAGATCGACCAGGATTAATACGCTGCAACGACGAGGGAAAAGACGAGATGAGTGGGGAAAGGAGAAGATGTAGTTTGAAAATGTGGGTGTTTGTCACAGCCTGTTTCCGATGTGCTTGTCCGTCTATGCGGCACATGGGCGCGGAAAACAGACAGGTGTGCTATACCCGCCTTTGTAATTAAGTCTATATAAACGAATTGAACATACACACGCCCATACCTCTCTTTCTCCCCCTCTCTCTCTATATATATATATATATATATATATATATATATATGTACAAACGCACACGCGCGCGCACACACACACACACATATACATACACACAAACACACACACACACACACACACACACACATATATATATATATATATATATATATATATATATATATATATAATTTTATTTTTGGCCTACGTAGTGTATTTTTCTTTGTAGCAGGATTCTTTGCTGGTGCTTCTTTTTTTTGACATTTTTCCTCGGATTACAATTTATTTGAAAATTTTGCGATCCTGATTTTTTCACCCAGCGAGTTTAAATAGATTTAAATCATATATATATATATATATATATATATATATATATATATATATATATATATATATATATATATAGTTTATGAAAAACTAGGTAATCCGTATTGGTAAACCTAAGGAGGATATAATCCAGAAAGCTCATTGTAAATCCAGAGCAAATAATTTAAATAAAAACAGACCACTTTAAGGTTCCATGTAATAAATTATTTCACCACAGCCCTTTCAAAAGGACTGCGGATCATCAGACTTTATTTCCAAACAAAAAATAAAAAGAAAATTTAAACATTTTTGACGGGCCGTATTAAACATATGTAAATTAAGGAAGTGAGGAAGTGAGGGGGGAGAGAGAGAAGACATGAGTGAGTTAGCAGATATTGACACATTTAAACGGTTAACTTAACGGAAGTTATATATTGAAATCGAAGGGGTAGAGAAGAAAAAACTCATAGAGAGAAAAAGAGAGAAGGAAGTTAAGAGAGAAGAGAAGAGAAGATGTCACTAATTTTCTTTGTAAAAAATGCTAGAAACAGACGCTGTTATTTTGCTTTACTTTGAAAGTGTTATTTTGGGGGTTCATAAAGATTATAATGTTTGATATAAATTTGAATGGCTCTAGACTGTCTACAAATAATTTAATTTGATGTTTGTTAGTGATTTAAATTTTTTAAATTTTGGGGATTTTTGAAAATACAAAATCATATATATATATATATATATATATATATATATATATATTATGTTGAGATCAAATACAGATAGGAATTTGACAGAATGTAAGATAAAGAACAAAAATGAAACGTTTATTCATCTAAAATCTTTCTTTTTATTAAAGCTTCATCAGAAAAAAAAATAGAATTTTTATTTTTGTGGCAATTGATTTCTATGGGTTGTACGTGAATTTGAATTGTTAAGCAGGGTTAGTATAATTTATGGCGTCAAGGACGGAAGGCATGTAATTTCGAATCACACAAAAATAATAAATTCCAAGCTTCCTTGAGAAAACGTAATATTGCTTTATGAATGTAAGCGTATCAAAGTTCTAGTTTATTTATTTGCGATTTCGAATGATAATGGCTATTCGTAAGTGCGTGTGCGTGTTTAGTTGGGATTATTCATGTTTAGGCCTGTTCACGTGTTTATTTGGGGATGTTTTTGCGCAGACATTGGATAAACTTAAGTCAGTTTGTATAGGAATGGATTTAATAAAATTTGGTGATTAAATAAAGTTCGGTAATATTTTGAAGTGTGTTTACGGTTGGTAAATTATCAGGATTACATCCAAAATTTTTCGACTAAGAATACTGTTGGCATTTGCCATCTGTAAAATCTACTTTGTGATAGCCCTTTAAATTCGCACATAAATTCCAGGATCAAAATTCACAATAGATAGATAGATAGATAGATAGATATCAAATGAAATGATCGAGATAGATAGATAGATAGATAGATAGATAGATAGATAGATAGATAGATAGATATGCGACTCTTTATCGATCTGGAAAGAAAATAAACGAAGTCAAATTCCGGTTGATTCCATATCATTTCTCCCTCCATTATAATGAGCATGGAGAATGTATCATTTCATCTTCTTGCAGTTATTGATTAAATAGCTAGAAACCTATCTAGCAGAAAGAAAACTTATTTTAAGGGCTGTTGAATGACGTTATCCCATACACTGATACGTTTTCTCGGAAACTAGTTTTTCCGACTGATGTAGATGGTTCTACATTAAAGTCATCTGTTTGTGAAATCTAACAGTTCTGTTATAGAATGAACTAGTCGGCTCTTAAACATCGAATCAATCGTTTTCCAACATCCATATATATATTTTTATATATCAAGAAAAGTATTGAGGAAATTCCATGAAAAGGTGGAAAAAGTTTACATTTGACGCGTTTCGTCCTTCAGGAATTTATCGGACAAAATCTATTATGTTAATATGAGTATACATGCGTACGAATGAGGGGTGCTGGGAATTTTAGAATTTTTACTTTAGAATTTTTTATTATTATTTTTTTCTATTAGAATTCATTTAGACTTATTTTCTTTTTTCTTTCCATCATTTCTGTTAGTAGGTATTCCTCACTGTCATAGATCTGCCAGTAATGGTGAAATTCTGTAAGGACCAGGAGTTAGGTCATCTGCAATAAATTTGCGTTTAGCTTCCTATAACATTTCATCATTTTTGGCAGATCTTCTATTATCAAAGTGTGGGATACTTACCAACAAAACTGATTGAAAATAAAAGAAAACGACTGTAAATGAAAAAAAAAAATTCTAAATTTCACAGCATCCCTCGTTTGTGCGCATGTGTATTCGTGCCAACATATTCTTTCGCAAAATACAGGGAGTCACGCTACGTACAAGCAATTTTTCTGAAGATCTTGAAGATCATGAATTTTCGCGGACTGTTTGCACTATACTCAGATAATTTTTTCTGAAGGAGTTAAAATTAATGTCAACACTTCCAGAGTTGCAGCATAAAAAAATCGACTTATACTCTAGCATATACGGAAAAAAAAAGGAAAATATATTTCTGGTAGGTTTCGAGCCTATCTTCATTTTATAAGAGAAACCATCATCTCAATCGGTGTGCTTTACGTCACTTAGTATTTTCATGGAGACAAAGAGGTATTATGGTGGTTGCAGTAAGAAAGGTACATATGAATGTGTTGTTTTGGTGTAAGGAATATTGTTTCGTACGATTGGGTCAGTGCTTGCGGCTAGCTAAGTTATAGTTAAGACAGAAGAGGACCGTCCTTTCCCCAATCCCATTTTCGGCCTTGTGCCACATTTCTGTATTGTACAGAATAAATATCGCTTTACGTCACTTAGTCACAGCACGCCTTATCAAAAGGTGTTTTCAGCTAAAATGGAGTCGTAGGTTCGAACTCTAGCCGTGAGCAAATTAATCTTTATAAAGTCACTGGAATGACCAATCAGAGAGACGTCATTCGCTCTAATAAATGAAAATCATGGTGTGTCACTATAAACTAAAAAAAAAAGAAAAGAAAAGTTTTAAGCAAGGAAAAGTAATTTTGAATTTAAAATAAAATCCATTGATTCATTGAATGTACACACACACACACACAAACATATATATATATATATATATATATATATATATATATATATATATATATATATATATATATATATATATATATATATATATATATAACGAGAGAGAGATTTATACATATAAATGCGTGTGTGAGACTTGTTTTGAGTGAACATAATGAAGTATATTCCATGGAAACAACAGTTATGATAATAAATATGATGTCGGCTTAAAATACATTATTTAAATTTTATAAGTTAACGAATCTTGTGGAAATTTTAGGAGCGTGCGTGAAGTGCTTATAGTACAAACTTTGTCTATCATCTTTTGGCATCATTACTCTTTGCGAGATCGCTTTGAACATGCCCTTGGCGGAACATCTCAAGAGAGTACATTTCTGTTGAGATGAGTGCGGACTTTTAGGCAGATCGGTGTACGAAAACACATACTGAAAAATACACAATTGCACACATGTATGTCTATACATGTATATGTATGTAGATATTAGATTCATCTATATTGGTGTCGAGCGTATTGTAGTCAAGTTGAGGTAGAGTAGGTGAAGAAGTGAAAAGTTCCTATCGACAAAATATTTAGTTTTGGGTCAAAACGTCAAAAACTTTCTAATCAGATGTTAGATTTCTTGTGCAAATATCGACTGGGGCAGATTAAGCAGATATGTAAAGTTCAAAGTTCAGATTATTGGAAAGCGATCATGATTAGTGTTATGTCGTTATATTGATCTCAGTACAAGTGGAAATGTTCAAGTTTTCGCTTAAGGAAATAAGTGATTACTTGTAGGAATAATTTATTACAATTTCAGTTGTAGAATCTGGAATATCTGGATAAATAAATCATATAAATTTTTCACCTTATCTTCTTTTTCAACATATTTTCACACTGGATTGCTTTCATAGTTGTCATACGAGACATCAACAATTAAAATAATAATATGGTTGATAGGTTATGATTTTTGCAAACCTTTTTTAAATTTACATATAGAGAGGTTGATCATTACGGAGAAAATTACGAGAGTTATAGATTTTGTTTAATATGGTGCTCAGCCACACGCACACAATCATAAACGCGAGCGCACACAGATGCACTTACATCTTTCTGCAAATTAATTGAAATAACCACTTTAGTTTCCTTTCTTTCAACATACGGTCAGTTTTCGACCCACTGGAATGACAGGCTGTAATTGATTTCTATTTTTCATCAGATTAGGCTATTTAAGGGGTGTGGAGTATTATGAATCTATTATCGGGGAGTATATTGAAATTTGATTGGCATTAAAAAATATTGCGTCATCCGTGATTGCATCAGATTTTTATCACGCCCAGACACTGTTGTCTGGACTGACGATTAGTTGCCCTGCGGTCATTGTCTGCAATGGATGTTATTCCAAGGGATCGTACTAAAATTGTAACCCTGCACGATCACACTGACAAGTATTACTAGTGAGTAAATAAAAATACTACATACTAGCACGGGAACTCTCCCGATTTAAATCCAATCGAGAACGTCCGGTAAATCTGCAAGGAACGATCTCGAGGAATGGACATACGAAGTACTAACATCTTCAGTGGGTCATGTTTCATTGTATAAATACTAAAAAGTAAATAATAACGGAATTATTCGATTTGTTTAAATTTATTTGCACAAGGGTGTTACACGATGAGATTGTTAATTTGTACCTAAAATTATTAAGAAGAAAATATTTTTACTAACAAAATTCTATCAATAAGATTTTGTTGAAAACAAATCATTTTCCTGTGATTTGGTTGCTTTAATTGTCAATGCCTTTAATAAGTTCGAGTTTGTCAAAATTCAAAACATCTATTGATTACTTTTTTGCTTCCTTAGTCATTCTCCATATTGAAAGCCCACTGCGAGGTTATGAGTCCAAAGACTGTCAAAATTCACAGCACCTACATACGTAGTATCTGACCTATTTACAGCATCCTGGCTGCCTTCAGATTTAAATGTCAAATGCCAAGTGAAATCAAATAGGGATTTTTTTTTGTTTATCTCCTAGGATCAAAATAACGATTAATTAGCCAATAAGAATATAATAAATCGAATTTTCGAGTTAGGGATCTAAAAGGGTTTTTCCTCACTCGCGTAATTTATAACCCGAGCTATGGTTGGTTGACAAATGAAAATATGATGCTAAGTAGTCTGCAAATTTCCTCCGTCAAGGCTGAATCGTGGAGTTCAACTACAAGTAGACCGGAGATAAAAAAAAAATGTCAAGAAGCATATCTTCCTCTCCGACACCAGGTTCTCTCTAACCAGTGGAGGACATTTTGAAAACCCGTTTCAATGGAGAAAATTCCAGACTCTGAACCTGTTATACAACCTATTCTATGGTAATGGACTCTTCCAGAGACAATAAGTAGCAATGGTGGTTGCCAGTACGGGGCAGATGGTGTTGAGCGGTATCTGACTGCGCCCGCCTTCTGTCGAACTCTCTGCGTTAGCAGAGAGTAACCCGGACGAGGCTTTGCCGAAGGGCAATGTTTCGTCCGGGGAGGTGGACAGGGCCTCAACCCGTCTAGGCGGGTTCAAAGGCTATATTTTTGTCCGAGCCTACGGGCTTGAAGAGGCCCACATTAAACCCGGCCTTGTGCCACATTCGGTCCTCGTGGGTGGATTGATAAATACACAGGTGGTGTTGAGCGAGTCAGACGATATCGGACATTGAAGTATCAACCATCACAACTAGATTGCTGTGTCTTTAACTCTTATTTCCAAGTTCTAACTTTTTTGTACGTCGAACCTAATTTAGGACGACTTATTGAAATACAAGCATCCACTGTGAAACGACTCCACAACAGAACCCACAACTAAAATTGCAATAATACCATGCTGATTAGCACGAATCAGTTGTGCCAATAAAACTTTTCACTGTGTCCTTTATTTTTCCAATATTTTGACATTAAAGCCTGTTGAAAAGAACTTCTTTCAAAATTCAACTGGCAGAAATTAACATTTTCTATTCTTTATGACTTGATTGACAATCCTTTTACAATCAATATTTTAGTTATTTGTTAACTGTGAGACGTTTGACTCTTTATGTTGCTGATTTTATTAAGGTTTAGTTTCAATATTTAATATGGATAACTTCAAGAACATTCGGTTAATGTTTATAATTTTCATGAAAAAGTATAGATGTATTTTCGACAAGAATTTTTCTGAATTGCGATTGGGCACATTTATGCTGTTGTGAATGTTTTAAAATGTGTACAATAGATAGTCTAGAATATCAAGGTTTTCACTAATGATTATAATACTTGTTTTTGAAAAACTTTCGACACATCATACTTAGTTAACTCCCCTGAAGCATTATTCAAGATGACGCAGTACTCACTCAGCGTTCTTCATTTCACAAGTAAAAAGATTAACTTTTATATGAATGAACACAGCTATTTTGTCTTTGAAAGTGATGAACACTGCAATATTTGTCTTGAAATAAACAACAGTCTGATAAAGATATTGTGCTATGTCAAAAATATTCTGAATAAATTATATATTTATATACATATGCACACACACAAACACACACACACACACACACACATATATATATATATATATATATATATACATACATATATATATATATATATATATATATATATATATATATATATATATATATATATATATATGTATTCCTGTCTTTTTTTTAAATGGCACCAAAAATATTGTGGCTGTATTTGAAAGGATACAACTGAAAATAAGTATTGACTACTTATTTTCAGTTGTAACTATAAGTAACTGTAAGTATTGACTACTCATTTTCAGTTGTAACTTCTCTAAATTATTCATGCAAGAATATATAAATATATAAATTAACTCACTATTTCATGTATGATGGACTCTCACCTTTAACTATAATTTTTACAAGACGTAAGAGACCATAACAAATAAAATAAATTTCTTTTCAATTATCTTGTTTATATATATATATATATATATATATATATATATATTGAACCAGGTACATATATATATATATATATATATATATATATATATATATATATATATATATATATATGTGTGTGTGTGTGTGTGTGTGTGTGTGTGTGTGTGTGTGAAAATATTGTAGAAAATAGGAAAGAAACTGGTTTGGTAAATAATCTAAAGTTCCTTAGTATTTTTGTTATTATTTTTAAAAAATAGTGCTCGATACGAAAGTAGAGCATAAATATAATTAAGGTAAGGTGTGGGTGGCTAAATTTACGACGGGGAAAGTTTTCGCATAGTCTGGCTTGAGCGTCTACGGAGATTTATTTATTTATTTTTATTTTATTCTTTTATTATATCTCTTTATGAAAGGGATTTGTGTATATAAAAAAGCCGTAACGTTTTGTTATTTGACGACTTCATAAAGGGTTGTCAGTTTTTGTAGGGTATTAAATAAATAAATCTCCGTAGACGCTCAAGCCAGACTATGCGAAAACTTCCCCCGTCGTAAATTTAGCCACCCACACCTTACCCTGACCCGGCATCTATGAAAATAACTCTATACTGATACAAATTATTAACACCCCTCCCCGGCCGATTCTAAACAATCCGCCCTTAATGTTATCACGGAAATTTTTGATTTCAATTCTGACCATACTATTAAAACTCGTAAATTTCAGAAATAAGTCATTCCCAAAAAAAATTTCGCTTGAAGATGGAACAGAGCCTACTTTAACTCAAGTTAATTCAAATATTATTTTGAAGTTTTCGGCTCTTGTTTTGAAACATGAGACCTCTTATGTAGCGAGTTGGAATCATATTTTTAAATAAATAATTATATATATATATATATATATATATATATATATATATATATTGAACCAGTTACACACACACACACACACAGACATATATATATATATATATATATATATATATATATATATATTGAACCAGGTACACACACACACATATATATAAATATATTGAACCAGGTAAATTTAATGGTAACACAGACACGGAAATTTGTTGTCGATTTTTGTATAAAAAATTTTTAGGTTCCTACGAATACATCGTATTCTGTGTGTAGTGAATAGATAGTGAGCAAGAATGTTTTCCGCTTTTCTCCTCCTCAATTTCAAGATCTTGACATTTTTAAGGAGGTCGGAACAATATAGTGTTTTCAAATCTTGCTAACCATTACACCGCCCTGAGATGACCTGGTAAGGACAATATAATTATCAGCAAAATCATGATCATTTTTATATTTTATGCCGCATAAATGTCTGACACTCTCACAGTGAATGCAGTACGGAAGTGAAAATCTCCTTGTTAGTACATACCCTAAAAATCCCATTCCTCTGATTTAAGCTCTTATTTAATTTATGCTTTTTCTCGGAACCCAATGATTCTGAAATCTGTTTAATTTTGTAGCTTAAGATGAACGCCATGCGCGAGATAAAGATAACGTTGCGACTAAAAATGGAAGAAAAAAATCTGTTAGTCCTCCTAATATACAAATATGATCGACTAAATGTTATTGCATAATATTCTTGGACTCCCTAGTACCTCTCATTCTATTAGAATTCATATAAACATGGACTGCTCAGACTGGACAGTATGTGAGTTAACATACGACTAATGGTGACATGTATTCGATGTGGGAATGAGTAAATTGTGAAACATATTCTATTTTTGTTTACCCAATTGAAAAACTGTTTTCTCAAGGCATCTCTGTGCTTTGAATGCCTATTGGAACGTAAGCTCACCCATGACCTCAAGTGGAAAAAGGATCGGTTGCTTTTACCGCTCTAGTAATAACCTGATTCCTTTAGGTTTGGTCTATCTTTGGGATAACCAGATCAGGCTGGAAATGGGATACTGCTGCCATATATAGGAAGGTTCTGCCCAGTTCTCACTTTCCAGTTTTGAAGGTCATGAATTGTTTCTACCTTACGAATACTTTCCCACAGACGAAACTTTGCGACCCCCTCTCTCTCTCTCCCCCATCGTTATTTTCATGAAAGATGTTAATACGAGCGACATTCCCTAACTTTACCCCGCCCAGCTAAAACTCGCCACGCCGGTTACATTCAGGATGTATGATGAACCAAGAATTTGATTATGTAGAATTGCCACCAATTAACCTGCAGCGAGTTACTTTCGCTAATATCCTGAGTAACATCTGTAAGAAATCTTAGAGATCTTATAGACGTCATGACTGACTAGGCAGGAGCTATCCAGCGGGCACATGGAGGAGTAAACTCTTATTAATTAAGTGATGATTATGTAAGGGTTTAAAGGTGATTATCCCCTCCGGTATTTTCCTAAGACAGAGAACATCCAAACAGAAAGCCAATGACTCCACTAAATGTTTCCAAACGACATAGTTCGCACCTGAAACCCTTGTAACATGTAGACGCCTCCACACCTTAAAACATATCGAGCAGGTATTACGGATATTAACTATTCCGACGGCCCGTGAGTAACTTAAAAATTAGTGACATCTATTTATCTAACCTTATCAGTTGTGTTCTCTATTGAATTAGTCGACTTAGAGCACGTCGAATCTAAAGAAGGTTCTCACTGAAGGGAAAGATGGTTCGAATCCTGTTGGAGAGCGCTTATTTTGGATTAGTTGGATTTTTCGAATATTCAGGCCGGTAAACAAAAATGAATAAATATACCGTTTAATAAATGCACAGAGCGTCTATCAAAATATGAGTATCCACTAAAAATTACGTTTAATGTGATCAAATCTATCGAATTTTGAAACAAAATTCCATTACTTGTTTAGAAAATTGCTTTGTTTGCGAGTGAATACGAAACTAAGAAGATATAAAAGTTTTGAGAAGTTTATTACATGAGGAATTTCACCTAAATGCACTATTCAACTATGTGTGATCGGTGATGTTACCTGCAACTCACTCGACTGAGTGCATGTCGGATCTAATTAAGGTTCCCTCTGCCCAAGGGGACTCCGGTTCGAATGCTGTCGGAGAGCGCATATTTTTCTTTATTAGGATTTTTCGAATATTCCACCCGACAAACGAAAATAAATAAATATACGTGTTTAATAAAGGAAACCTTTACTCAAATACAAGTACCCACTTAAAACAGCAATTAAAATGATAATACACACACACACACACACACGTGTGTGTGTGTGGTACATTTAAAAAATACATTTACAAATTATGGAGGAACCCTGTTCAATTTTCAAATGATACGGTTACAGGGTCTGCACTCATGTGGTACTATGAGATTCTAGGCCCATTCATATGTCCTGAGAGCCGGATCGTTCCCGACAGCCGGTGGAATTCGTTTCTTCGTGGTCAGTCGTACGCGCGGATCTCGGTCTTTCTCGAACTATATTTTGTGTTGCCACGTATCATATCTCAGAAACGTGATGATAAACCGCAGTCAAGTTTAGATGCCTCGGCTGCCTTCGGTCTGAATATCTGGAAATCAGATACAGGCGTGCAGCCTGGCGGCCATTAACATTCGGGAGGCCGTATGTAAAAAAAAATACCTGCTCACAATACGAATATCCTTCCATTGTTAAACGGAACACTACTCAGTTAACTCACTATTACACACGTTAAATGTTGAAGAAAGACGAGCCACAAATATACGCGAATGACAAATATAACCTTGTTTACTTGACAAAACACCACCATCTACCGTAATATTCCTTTAAACTTAATAACTGAAAAGCGAGGGTTTGCGGACATAATGTTTATATGGACATTTCTTTTTACTTTGACGTGAGGAACCCGTATTTCGATGCATCCTACACACACACACACACGCACATATATTAGGTTGGTGGAAAAATAATGACGTATTAGTGTCGTTTTTTGACGTATTTTTAACGCCAAAAAACGACATTATTACGTCATTATTTTTCCACCAACCTAATATATATATATATATATATATATATATATATATATATATATATATATATGTTTCTTTAAAAACGACTTTATATATATATATATATATATATATATATATATATATATATATATATATATATATATATATATCTGTGTGTGTGTGTATTTGTAAGTTTCTTTAAAAACGACCGACTCTGGTTAACTTTTTTCATATACGATGACATTTTTCTTAATTTCTTTCTTTTCCTTACATAAATTATATACAAATCTCCCAAATGGTTTATATATTCAAGCGCTTTCGACTATACTTTTACCTTTTACGAAGGACGGATTTTATTTTACTTTTAACTGAATATATGGATTGTTTTATTTATGTAGCTACATAGAACAGTTCATATAATCCAGTAAAATTTAAATAAAATAGCATAAAGTGTAAAATTAAAAGAAAATACCGTAAATCGTGACGTGCAAGTCAAGTTTTGAAGCTTAATTTATTCGAAAAATAGGATTGGACTTATATTGTGGATATAAACTGCAAGCCTTTACCACATTGTCGTAAGCAAGTCAGCTTTCCTAACGATTACTGTACACTACTTAACGTACCTCGAGCAAACTTCCACATATATACCCCGTTAAATCTTGGTACATTAGTACATGAAGTAGATTAAAATAATAAAATATTAACACAAATTCAGTATTCGTTTAATGCCACAGCCTACAAGTTATATCAAACAATAAACTGTAACTACCGATGTGTGTTGTAGGTTGTTTGCTATACAACGCATATAGAATGATATTACGGTTAATGTCTGAATATTAAAGTAAATGGTGTGAGGTATAGCAATTTTATAACGGTAGCTCGTATGTGACACCATGCTGAAAGTATGGGGCACCCAGTGAAGATCGAACTCACTACTCAGTAGCAATTGTTTTAGCGAAACAAGCTTGCTAACCGTTACACCACCTCGCGGTGCTCAGTGTTTTTCCAGGCGTATATCGCCACATTACATGGCACATGTCGGTTAGGGTTTATCATCTCTTAGGTGCGTCTCTCTCTTCGGGCAGAGTGCGACTCAGTTGTGTCTATGTCCCCGGACAGACACGCAGCTGAAGAAAATAAATAATGTGAGGTACCTGGTCCCGTGGAACCGCTGTACCACCCATTGCGCTGAAGAGTGGGGGTCGGTAGTCATATCGGTGCCAGTGGAACCGACGTTTGCTGTTTGCGCAATTGTTTTCCCTTGGCCCGAGTATACGCGCTTGGCTTCTTAACGTTAAACCCGACCTTTTGTCGCAGCCCGTCTCAGAGGGAAGGTCAGGGTTAATATTTCAGTGGCGTGACCTATGTAGATTTGTCACAGGTTATCGTATACTTTATTCTAACTTAATTTTTCAGTCAATCAGTTTGTCTCATGCATGATACACTCTTAGGCGATCATGTGTCTCTCGATACATAATTGACGAGGCAGGTCTTTTTGCCGTAGTTTGTTGCCATCTACTTCTGCATTAGACCAGTTGCCATCCAAAGTTAGAGAACCCGAACTGTGCTGCTATTTACCCATAGATGGCGGGAGAAGAAGAGGATTTATACCTTTTCTTTTTGCGTGGTGGACCTTTTCGCATCGTAAGTCGGGTGTTTATATAACAGCTTGTTATCGCATTGTGTTTGTATATTCTCAGTTATGCTGGTTTGACATCATTCTTTACGTTGGTGCACCCATCAATGTCCTTCAAGCACGATTCTGTACTTGGCGTCATTGACGACACTTTGTATATCAACCCTTGGATTTGCAAGTTCTCTTGACTTTTGACTCAGTTATGTACCAAACGTGATAGACGCGTAGACGATCATGGATTTTTCGATAGTAGGTAGCTATTTCTTATTGCGGTAGACCAGTTACCATCCAATGCTATAGAACCCGGTCTGTCTTGCTATTTATCCATAGCTATGGGGAGAAGAAGAGGAGTGATACTTTTCCCAATGTTATTAGCACGTAAGTGAATGTAATGGATTCGACTGGAATTCGAATTTGGCTCTCCGATTCCTCAATCCGAGCCGCTATAGCCTATCGTATGTTTGCGGGTCAAGGTATACGGTAGGTATAGTCCTAACTCAGAATTTTAAGGTCGACTTCAACGTCCCAAATTATGGTATATAGACATGACAGGAAGTCAGAATAAATTAAAGTGTAAAATACTGTAAGTTTTAGCGGATAATTCAATTTTTCAAGCCTCCAAAAAGAGAACCTACACGAACATACATGGCTTAAGAGAAACAAAAACATGCAAATAACACAACTGTCTGAAAACACAAACAATCTAGAATCGAATAAAATCGGTAAATAATACAAATAGGACCAGCTGATAACGACACTTCAAACTTAAGTCGCCTCCTTCCGATAATGCAAACAAAAACAACCCCATTTCAAGAAAAAGTATAAATTATGCAAGGACATATCTAACTGTAGATACTAGAACGTAGCGTATTAGGAATTTTTTCTCGTGTCTGCAGATAGATATGATTTTGTATCGGAGTTTATATTTTTCTTGTAATGGCATTATTGCTTTTTTCATTACTGGATTCCGACGAGGCCACCTAAAACGTCAATCAACAAAATTTAATCAATTTTATTTCAAAAACCAAATTTTAGAACCGAAAAATATCCCAAAAGAAAAACAATAATAAATTATTAAAAGGAATTAAAAAAATAAATAAATGAATAAATAAAACAAACTAGATTTTAGAATACGAGATTATTTAAAATGTTTTCCCTAAACAAATATTCAAAGAAGGACCTCTATAAAACTTCCCAGTTTTTCATGAGTCCTCATTTGTCTGTGTGCGAAACTCGACATATCCATTGTATTTACGAAGTCCATAAAGACACTGTAGTTTGTACGCGATGAAACAGTAAATCTTTTCGAGTCTAAGTGGTTAAACAAGTTCCAGAAATGAGTTGTTCTGAGAACAATACTGATACAAAACGAATATTAATCTAGTTTTGGATGCAACATGTCAAGGGAAATGCACCTAAGGAAGAATGAGCTTATCATAGTTTCAAGAGACTGCGTGATTATCATGTTAACCCTGTTACCAAGGCGAGGTCCATGTGATGTAGAAACTATTAAACAAAATACAGCATTAAGTTTCGCTTATCAGCAGCCTATATTAGCTTTTATATTAGTCCAATTTTTGAGCGATGATTACATCGTAACGTGATTTAATTGATATCACCATTTTTAGATTGAGGTACAAGATGAGGGAAACTTCTGGAAATAACGGTTCTTATAAACAAGTTAGGAAAAACACTTCATTAAATCATGTTATTTACATTCAGCCAAATATAGGATACTTATTTATCAAGGAAAGTATCAATATGATGCAGGCAATCGACGTAATGTAACTGTGGCCACATTAGATAGAAAAAGAAACGTATTTTCCTATAATATCTCAACAAGTATAAATTATATCTATATCTCCTCAAGTAATATTCGATTTCCTACACATTTAATTTAGGCGTGACGTCATTTACAGCTCTGTTTAAATCTCTCTCTCTGTTACACTGTTTGACTCTCTCTCTCTATCTCTCTCTCTATATATATATACATAGATATATATACACACACATCTATATATATATATATATATATATATATATATATATATATATATATATATATATATATATATATATATATATATATATATACATATTCTTTTGGTACGTTATTTTTATAGATATGAATATTTAAGTAATATTTATAATAAACGGAATTAAGTACAGTTACTGGCCTGAATTTCCGAGACATTTCACAGGAAAGATGTGTCCTCCCACAGGAATCGAACCTGTATCGTTCATGGAACCGTCATTTGGCAACTGTAGTTAATAAAGTTTATTATAAACAGAGCGTTTACTTAAATATTTGTATGTATAGAAATAATATATAAACAGAAAATATATTAAAATAATTATCAAACTTAGTCGTATATTTCTGTTTGTATGAATGTGTTTATATATGTATGTTAGGATACATGTATTTTCGTGTTTCCATGTATATGGATGTATATCTATGTCTATGTATGTGTATGTATGTACGTTTATATATGTATTTGGTTGAATGTCATTGTATTTATGTGTATGTACGTATATATTTGTACTTGTTATTATAGATAGGTATTTTTATGTATATATTTATGTGTATATATATATATATATACATATATATATATATATATATATATATATATATAAATATATATATATATATATATATATATATGTGTGTGTGTGTGTGTTTACTTATGTATGTTTGCGGATGTATATGTGTATGTTGACACATATTGTACATGAGATTGTGTGTGTATATGTGTAGGTATGGAAACTTGGGTATGTCATTACGGCCACATCAGTTAGTATATGTGTGTATATATGTTTATATTTGTGTATTGCTGTGTGTATATATGTATATATATGTGAGTATGTGTGCATATATGTGTGTATATTTGTGGGTATATATGTGTATATATGTATGTATGTGTATGTGTACTTGTTATCATAGAGATATATACGTATGTATATGTTTATGTATTTATGTGTATATATATTTCTTCTTTTCTCCTCAGTAATTTTATAGTTGTATACCTAATAGCGATTAAATTTTGGTTTTGAAATTAGCAGTTTTTAATTTTAATATTAAATTTTATCATATAATTTAGTAATTATTGGTTAGAATAAATTATTTTTTAATACTACCAATATTTTAAACATCTGAATAGATATTATAACATGACTTCCTTGTCAAGCTTTTTGAAGTTTCCTATACTTGTATTTTGATTGGTCAATCTAGCTTTTGTAACAACGTTTTCCCCTTGCGAAGGATTGTTAATTAATTTGAAACTTTAAAAATAATTTATTTTACATTCAACAGCATCACTTGATAAGACACCGAGGGTGTTGAAACAAAATGACTATTTTTGTAGTGATTTTATAACATATTTATGTTATAATTTTTTTTTTAAATAAATAATTATATCTGCTCTACTTTTAAGAATAGTAATTGTTGGTTATTGGAATTCATTCCATATACACCAATCATATACTTGGGTATATATATATATATATATATATATATATATATATAAATATATATAAAGAAATATAGTCTTAAGGTGTGCTATATTTATGGAATAAAGTGCTCAATATCAGAGATAGAGCGTGTGTAAATATAAAAGTGAACATAGAAGTCAACACTTAGAGGCGACAGTCTGTTTCATGCTATATGCAATCGTCAAGCCTTGACTTGACGATTGCATATAGCATGAAACAGACTGTCGCCTCTAAGTGTTGACTTCTATAAATATATATATATATATATATATTTAAATAAGTTTTTCGTGGTACAGCATTTAATAATAGATAGGAAAAGACAATATTTAGAAGGTATTTTTAAAAGCAAAAGCTAAAATAAAAACAACCGGTTTCGTCCCAGGACATATCAAGTTTATTTATTCTGGGAATTTAAAAAAAGCGTGTAAATTAATTTTAATTAACGAATGTTATCGAATGGGGAAAAATGAATTACAAGGAGACTAGAGTCCAATAATATTCAGACTCAGCAAGCATTCCCTCTGTTTACAATGGGAAGGCTCACGGGATCTGATATACAAGGACTCTAGGACCTTGAGGTGAAATGTGGAGTGGGACCTAGATAAAATTATAAATCGGTCACCACTAAAATTTTCCACACATTTCTTTTTATTTATTACATGTTCAGCAATAGCAGAACCAGGACTGTTACTCAATTGGTTATTCCTAGAGGACGGATTCAAATTCCTGGGGGTAAATGCTGTTTTATTCTCGAATCCAAATGTGTGTGTGTGTGTGTGTGCATGCGTGCGTGTGTGTGTATGTTTGCATATGTGTGCGTTTGTGTGTATGCATGTGTTTAAGAAATATATATGTTATTCTTTTCTTCATTGTTACTTTAGCTAATTTTATATCCGGTCCTTTGACAATGTATACATTTTAATCCTAAGAGTGTGTGAATGGGGTCCTAAACTCTCAACTTGGTAGAAATGATTAATCCACGTATTCCCGGATGCGCATTCAATCATTCAATAAAATTATACTTTCGGCAGGCTCCGAACAATTCATACATACATACATACATACATACATTCATATATATATATATATATATATATATATATATATATATATATATATATATATATATATACACGTTTCATTAAATAATATCGACAAGGGTTGTCTATTTATTTTATGTAAATTTTTTTTCGTAACATCTGATAAGTTTAATAACATTATCGTTGAACGAAGAAAAAAAATCCACAATATTGATCCCTATTTTTTTATTAATACAATCTAAGCTTTCGTCTTACATAAGCCATTATCAAAGATGCCAGTTACAACATATTAAACAATATACGGACAAGACAGTTATGATAGTCTTTCAATGTTCACATAGATGATTTCTAAGCAACGATAAACACGTGCATATAAGACGCTAGAAGCGAAAACCGCACCGCATCTCATGACGTCACACATGACCATACGAGAGTGAATTGGAGAACTATAAATTATGGTAAACCGTTGGTATAAACCATTGGCTTCTGTTACCAATTATAGACATTTAAGAATATTTGTAGAGATGCCATAATTGATTTTGTTTAGGTTGGGTTTCAACTGTTTGATGTATAATGCTTCCAGGATTTTTAGTTTTTGTCTATTGTTTTCATATCGAAGTATAATTGTGTTTTCGCCAAGTATTTTACGGAATTGTGTGTGCGGGCAGGCATGTTGTTTTAAATGCCTAAAAATGTTAGGGTTTTCATTCAAATGTAGTGTCAAGCGTCGGGAAAGCGAGTTTGTGGTGTGACCAACATAAATATTATTTAATTCGTTGGAGATACACTCTTGCAAAGGGCACTTGAATTTATAAACTATGTTGGTTTTTTTGCAAATCGCTAACCGGGGGAGAAGAATCATTGCGAAGAATTAATTTGGATATACTAGATTTAGTGTAGTATATGATTAATTTAATATTTTTTTGCTAGGATCTGTAGTTGATATATTATAATTTACTAATTTTTTTATTATATTTTCATCTTGTTTATAGTTAGTATGCATTTGATTACGATATAGGAGATTAATATGTTTGAGATCAGTAGAAGCAGTATTATGTACAATTTTCTTAGTTTTGAGATTTCTAAGAAAGCATCTTATTTGTTCATCAACTATATAGTTTGGAAAGCTATTATTAATAAGTGTCTGTTTTATATTCTTTAGTTCACTGTAAAAAATCTGTTTTGTGGATGAATTAGTTTCTGCACGATGTATTAAATTCTTTATAATTGCTATTTTGTAGTAATATGGGCATTCGCTCTTGTAGTTAAGTGTACATGAATTTATGCTTGTAGGTTTTTTGTATGGCAAAATAGTAAATTTGTTATTATTTGTGTTTATCAATATGTCAAGGAAGGGGATTTTATTAGTAGTATTAAGTTCATATGTGTTTCCAAAATAATTCTGTCCATAAATTGACATTACAACAGAATCAACAGAGTTCTATCAGTTTAAACGTGATTTTTAGTGGATACTCTTATTTCTTTAGACGGTCTATTTATTTATTAGACAGTGTATTTATTTATTTTTTTGTATCGACCTGAATATTCGGGAAATCATATGAAAGGTAAATATGCGATCTCCGGTCAGTTAAGACATATATGAATTTCCGCCTGCCAAGATGGACGCAGGTCCGAATCTTGCCGGAGAGCGCATATGTTCCTTTCATAATATTTTTTTGAATTTTCAGGCCGATAGACGAAAATAAATAATTATACTAATTCATAAATTGTTAGCTCTTTTTGACCGAGTAACGGTAAGGATTCTTATGGATGCATATTACTTTCGGCTTTCGCCACACGTACGCTACGCTTAGTTAATCGATATATATATATATATATATATATATATATATATATATATATATATATATATATACACGTGGCCTGACGATTGCATATAGCATGAAGCAGACTGTCGCCTCTAAGTGTTGACTTCTATGTTCACTTTTATATTTACACACGCTCTATCTCTGATATTGAGCACTTTATCCCATAAATATAGCACACCTTAAGACTATATTTCTTTATATATATATATATGTGTGTGTGTGTTTGTGTGTTGTATATATATATATATATATATATATATATATATATATATATATATATATATATATATATATTACATCGTATCTAGCATATAGAGTCACATAGAAGGAGAAGAAATCAGACTAGCACACATAAAATCTACCCAAAATGGCGTCGCAATGCGTACGATCATTATAAAGACTGTTCGTGTCTGTCACAGTAAAGTCAGTGATTGATTGCCAACCAACGACTGAAAATGACAATTTCTTTCCGCAGAAAGTGAAGAACACTTTGTTATTGAACAATTCCTTGACATATCGAGGACAAGTTCTGTGAGCAAAATAATGGTTTATATGTCAACCTTTGTCGACTTGATGTATGTATTTGACGCTGTCAAAAGGTCTTGCCTTTGGGCAAACCGAAGGAAAATTGGTTGCTCACTAAATTCCTCAGTTTGATTCTTCAACTCCAGGAGACGGAATTCGGCCGTTTTGTATTAGGCCCTGGCCTCACCAACCCATTTCCCAGGAAATACGATGTACCAGATGTTTGAAGCCTGGTCCTAAATCTTCTCAACAAAATTTATTAGGTTGGTGCAAAAATAATGACGTAATAATGTCGTTTTTTGACGTATTTTTAACGTCAAAAAACGACATTATTACGTCATATTTTTGCACCAACCTAATATAACGGTCTTAAATAAGAAGAAGAAGAAGAAAAAAAGAAGTAGTAGTTAAAGATGCTATTAAAACTGTGTGCATATGCACACAGTTTTAATAGCATATATAACAAACTGTTCCAAATAAAGTACATACGAGGCTTCATTGTTAGTGCATGTACAGTCATTTCTCTACGCCAAAGACGTGTTACTTTTTCGTTCATTTAAAGTCAATCCAAGTATATGAATCAGGTGTACCGATGAAATAATAAAATAGGTTTATTATTAAGTATTTCATATTTAACATAATATTATATTCAACTCCTGTCATGGTCAACTAATCCGGGCCTGCATGAGGGTCCAACTAGCCCTACCCGTCTAAGAAGCCGATTTTAAATTCTGCCAGCGACACATGAGAGACAGCCGAAGACTGCCTAAACCCTTTCTTGGACTGTGTGTGTGTTTTTAAATATATATTAACAAGTGTATCACAAATTATTTACGTGTTTTCAAAGCTTATAGACGTCTGTGTTCAACTTCTTCATTCGAAAGCGGGGAGGGGGTGACGTGGTCAATTCCTTGGTTTGATTTCTTCATTGATGGCCTAAATTTAAATCGAATGCAATATATTTCAACCGTCTTACTAAACTAAAAAGGAGCGTCTTTCGATTTAGAAATGAATCTGAAGAGAACGCCATTATCCAGCAACCTGTCTCGCCATCAAATCTAACATCCCACCTACCAAGAGAAACCTCCGGTGAGATACGAAAATGAATATTTGCAAAATATTATAGAAAAATAAATACAGATAAGAAAATTATCCAAATGAAATTAATAATTTAAATGTATAAAAATATAATTTACAAATAACATGCACATATACAAAGAGAGACGTATAGTATTTTTTTTTTTTTTTTTTTTGTTTAGGTAAAATATTTAAAACAGTTCGTGTCCTGAAATCCAGTTTGCTTACTTTTGCTATTTCATCTATTATTTTATTGCTGTTTATTTTTGTGATATTTTTTTGGTTATAAATAAATGCATTTAGGTGATTGGGGATTTTGGTAATGGGTGAGGAATTTGTTCTCGTATTTACAGTTAGATTTGAATTTGTAAGGGAATTTATAAGTTTCACGGATTATTTCTATTCTCATTTTCGGAAAAAAAGCACACTTAGGTTTGAACTGTTGTTGTATGTAGGTGTTCATTTTAATATTCACCAATTTAATTATTGTGCGATATGACTTATATATTTTTTCAAAAGGTTGTTCTATTTGCATCTCTTTATTCTAAGTCATACCTTGTGTATTTAGTTTCTCCTTTTCCGGATACTGTTTGTCATTTCTATATATTCTTCAACTCTCCTATGTCACATGGTAAATTACATTGGTTTGTATGAAATTAGCACACACACACATATATAAGAGTAGAAACTGGCTTGTTTTTTTTACCGACTCATCCATGCAAACTCATATCAAAGCAAGCTTGATTTTTAGCCATGAAGAAAACCAAAAGTCTCATTAATATCATCTAACGCCAATTTCTGCATCCAACAGAAAACAATAATTTTAAAGAAAATAATGTATCTTCAGCAAACCATCCTTCTATAGCTGGCTAACTATCTATGAATTGCATATAAGTGCCACATTGAATTTCCCAGTGGATGAATATGCGAACAAAACCAGAATTAATATTTTAGAGATTGACGTTTCTTTAAATTTTAAAAACTATGGAAAATAGTGTATTTCTTATAAGATTCCATTGCCGCACCGAAAGTAATAATTCTTATTTTGCTGTGGTGGCTAACGATATGTGTGTGAGAATATGTGCGCTGGTTTTATAGGTTTAAAGATTGAACCTTCCAGCTAATATCTATGTTGCCTTGTTAAAGAGAGGAAGATGATAAATTAGACTACTGACCTCGACCACATAGAAAATCTATGGAGCATGTTGCTCAACTGCTTTCTCGAGAGCTTGCAATTTATAATGCTCCATAAGTTTTCTATGGAGTTGAGGTCAGGAGATTGGGACGGCCATGTTATAACACTCATCTGCTTCTCATCAAAGTATTTTTTCAACAATTTTAGTTTGTGTCAGGGAACATTATCCTACATAAAAATGAGCTAGGTTGGGTCGATTTGCACCCTTTCAGCAAAAGGGAGCTGAAAAGACTCTAAAATTCTCTTGTACTGCTCGCTCCTGAGGGTCTTTTCAATATGTTTCAAGAAACTAGTTCCATGAAAAGAAAAGCATCCCCAGACCATTATACTGAACGGATGCTTGACAGTACTTATTGCTAAATTCAAAGAGCTTTCAATGCTTCTTTTTCGGATTTTAGATCGCTTATCCTTTGAATTTATCTCATCTTTCGTTTCATCGGTGAAGAGAACATTTATTAAAAAAAAATCGGGGGAGTCACTTTTATCGAACAGCACTGTATATATATATATATATATATATATATATATATATATATATATATATATATATATATATATATATTCATCTGGCTATCTGTAACGTCATGATTACTGTAATCCGTAATCTCTAACACCATGATTTCTGACAGATTCTATGATTCATATCCCATCAGTCCATGTGCAATCATGGTTCTCTACAATTCTCTCTCGTTTGTTGTGGCTTTTAATAAATTTCGTCTTTTCACTTATATCTCCTAATCTCTCTTCTGTCAACCAATATCGCAATGTCTTTATGTATCTTATGTGCTTCTTTTGTCTGTCTCACTTGTCTTCAATATGGCCTGTGACTGTCAAATTTTCTAAGACCTCCATCCTCATCAATCAGGCTTTCGCAACGTTAGAAAATTAAATTTTGAAAAATACGCAAAAACAACAATGTTGATGACATATCTGTGTTAAATAATAACAAGGACGAAATATGAAAAAAAAAAACAAAAAAAAAATCTGAAAACAATCATCGACAATAATTCCATAATTTAGCATGAATTATGCAGGAATTACAGAATCCAATTTTTAGAGCTGCTAACTGAGCCAATGAATATTTGAGAAACAAAATTTCCTCAGCGGTATATAAATAAGTCAAATTTAATACATTATATAAACAGAAATTTAACAGTGAAAACAGACGAAAACAGACAAAAACCATTTTATCAGGTTGAACAAAAACGAAATCTTTAGTTTAGTAAGTTTTTTGTGAAAAGAAATAGAAAAAAATATGCAAATAAAGAAAATCTAAAGTCCATGTGTCTGATATCATCTGTTTTTGGAAAAGAGCCGCCAGCTGATATAACATTTGTCACTCATATTAAAAACAAAAAACAAAAACATTTTTTTTTTATGTTCTTGTTTTCGTTCGTGTTTATATAAAGGTATTAGTACGACTGTTTTTTTATGTATTTAGTCATGTTTTCCTAATGTAATGTTAAATAGAACGGTCAATAATAAGATACTAAATATTTCATATGTAAAACTTATACACTTCTGGATACCGTCAATTTAACATTTAGTGGATAAAGGAGAAAGTGTGATCAGTATAGACGCTGTACTAATTCTCATATTTCTTTTACTATCACGTGGTCTACTTATTCAAAATTTAATCATCCGTGTTTGCTCACTGGCGATATATGTTCAAACTACACTGTCGGCAGCGACATTTTATTTCTATATAACAACAAATAACTGTTAAACATAGGAAATGTTAAAATTTTAGTGATTGGTAAATATCCCAATGGGAGGCTATACTATAATGTGTACGGTTAGGGATGGTGGAACTAAACGATCACTGAGAAGGACGTTGGACTCTTTCAAAGACGGAGTATAGCGACGACAGTCAGATAATGGAGCGGCACAATGAGCCAGCCATTTTAGCAATAGATCGGGTATAAGTGTTCCACTTGAGGTCTGCGAAGAGCATGAATCCCAATAGACGTGCAAGGCAACGAGCCTTCTTAAGAGATCTGTCATCCATTATGATAGCTGAAAGCTCATACTACAGTTATTTCATTGCCTGAATCATCTCCATCCCAGTATTTTGAACAGGAGTAGAGGTTAATCCACGGTTTCCTATTTAGGATTAAGTTTCTGTTCTGATTAAAGTCTTTTTCATTGTATTTCACTCTCATTTGCCGCAAGCGTCTAAATGACATTATCACCTTGCTTGGAGTGAATTGATTAAAAATGGATATTCTAAAAATGCTATGAACACGGTAGGGCAATACTGATTTTTAATGCGTAAAAGTTGAATTTCAGAGTAAAATTTGGCTGGTGTATATAAAATGGAAATTCCTATTGAAGTGAAAATGAATAAAACATCTCATAGAAAATTACGTTGTGAATGGCGATAGAAGATACTGATTCACATGCCTAGGTTACCTTCTTCTCTCAATGAATCTTTTAGTTCTCATATATAAGCGAGCTGGCTCGGTACATACGATCTCAGACAGGTACTATATTTCTGACTCAAGAGGACGTATTGTTGCCTTGGCTTCACAAAGTTACACTCTACTTTGAGTGACACTTGAGATTTGTAAAAGGTGAAAAGTAGTATTAAAAAATCTGGTCAGTTAGCCTCTTCCCAAGACCCTATACAACATGACGCAGCCTCCCGTGTGGATGCTTTGCAATATTTTTACCCTCTAGTACTAATCGTTATCTGTCTTCCATGGCTTCCTAATTCCTCCTCTTAGTTCATAATACTCGCTCAGCCGGTAATGGTATTTAAGACGTCTATTGGGCTAATGTTTGTAAAATAGAAACTTCTGTCTGAAGGTCGATATAACGTGTTATCGTTACTTACATACTGACTAATATAGTTGAAAGAGTAATATACTTGTATACTAATATGCGGACTAATATACTTGAAAGAATAATACGTTGTATCACCAAACGAACGAGAATAATCTACCGACATAGATTAAATGAAGTTTTCAGATTTAATTTCTTTGAAGGTGACATGGATCGAGTGGGACCTGAACACAGACGGAGAGCATAACGGTTACTATACATTTGGAATTTTAAAAATTTTCTAAGCAATGATGTTGTGGTAACCAACAAAATATGTTAAAGATTAAATAACGTAATGTGCTCTATTTTAACTCTTTAATAGAAAATAACGATGTAATTCTTAGTTTAATGTTTCTTGGCTTGAAATTTTTCTTAACGAATTAGTTTTGCATGTTCGTGTAGCGAGTTGAATCAATTTAGTTCCTCCCATCACATGCTAAACTCTGCTAAGCTTACGGCGATGTGGTTTTACTGAAAGATGTTGATAATATGAACTGAAAATCTAACATAAAAATATCCAAAGGACGTATACACTACTAAGAGATGCCTTCCAAAACCTAAAATAAGCCAGAAAATATATATTTCCAAATAAATGTAAGAACGTTTATATTTGTCAATATTTCTGAGCTGAGGTATCATGCACACTGTTTACATTATTCGGACAATTGTTCTCATCTTTGTCTCCATATTTATTACAACGTTTCGGCCGTTATACGCTCCGGGCTTCTTCAGGTGTCACAAGGACTCATGGCACAGTGGATAAAGTTTGTTAGATCTAGTGACAGGAACCAAAGAGTGTGAGTTCAATAACCGGGTAAGGCAGTGGAGAACTTGGTGAGGGGAATTAAGAGGAGATAACGGACATCCATTAAACATGGCACGTGGAACTATAAAAGTCAACCCAGTGAGCGAAATAAAGGCTTCAGTTCGACATTCCAACCAACTGAAGAAGGCCGGAGCGTAAAACGGCGGAAACGTTGTAATAAATATGGCGTCGAAGATGAGGACAATAGTCCGAATAATGTAAATAGTGAACGATGATATGGTATGGCAGTGTATGCTGAAAGGTTTCCTCGAAGATGAAGAAGAGGCTCACGCCAAAATATTTTGATTCTAGAAAAGAACCGTCCGAAGAATATGGACGGAGTATGAAGGCAAGGAGATTTTAAGAAAAATTGGAACACAAAGGGAAATTTAAATTAGACTTTAAAGTTCTGAGATACATAATGAGGAATGTGGGCTTGGCGAACTTGACACTCACAGGACATAATACAGGTAAGACGGACATACGGAAAGAATGATTGTTTGTTTGTTTGTTTGTTTGTTTGAGTTTTATGGCATATCAACCACTGTGGGTTATTTAATGTCAAATCCAGTTTATATGAATTTTAAATGCCTATTTTGTATGGAATAAAAAATATATAGCTGGCAACATTATTGTTTAAAAAAAACCAAAAAAAACCGCATAGCTGGCAACACTATTCCTTTTCAAAAAGGACGCATAGCTGACAACACTATTCCTTTACAAAAAAAAAACGCATAGCTGGCAACACTATTCCTTTACAAAAAAACGTATAGCTGGCAACATTACTTCTTTACAAAAAAACATATAGCTGGCAACATTACTTCTTTACAAAAAATCGTATAGCTGGCAACATTACTTTTTTACAAAAAACTTTGAGCTGGCAACATTATTGTTTCAAAAACTTTAAGCTGGCAACATTATTTTTCTGAAAACATTATCTGAGACCTTGCTGTTGGATGCAGTTTTTCGCCGTACCCAGGACGCGGATGTAGTTTATCATCATACCCAGGACGCGGATGTAGTTTACCGTCATACCAAGGACGTCGGAAAGAATGAGTAAATTATATAACGAGTTCATGTAAAAGGTTAGCAAAATAGGTATGGCGAGGAACAGTAAGAAGATAAACATTAATTCGAACAAGAAACATTTCAATATATCTTATTTAGCGCAATTTAAAAAATAAATATTAATTTCTAAACGTAATTGCTCATCTTACGGCCATATCTCATTAAAACACCAGTTCTTATACAATTACAGAAGTTAAGCAAAGTCAAGCCTGGTTAGTACCTAGATGGGTGACCGCTTGAAAATACCAGGTGTTGTAAACTTGAATGTACATATGGTGCGAAAGATAACGACTCGGAATTTGAAATTAGAGAGTCAAGTTTCGGTGGGGTTCTTTATATTCGCTTACGCACAAGAACCTTTGGGAAAGCTAGGAATCCACCTCTTCTCTTCCCCATCTATGGGTTAAAGGGTATGACATGTATCATTAAATCTAATAAATTGATGCCATGTCTTCATTGCATTGGATGAAGGTAACAAATTCAAGAAGTAGTATGTCATTTGGAGTCGACGTAGTCTTACTGAAATAGATATTAATCACATAAAATACATCTCTAACTATCTTCTTGTTTATTCCTTCCATTGACAATACTCCAAGTCCCCCTCTGGAGAAGGGTGTTCATCTCCACAACATTCGATCAATCCACGTAATTAACTTTCTTTTCATTCACTTAACCGAATGCGATTCCACGGCAGTTTTGTATTAGACATTTGCGTCCCAGTAAATTACGTACTTGACAATTATGAACCTGGACATTTGCATCCCTAGATAAATGCGACCCTGGATAATTGCTTTCCTCTGATAATTTTTGAAACTTTCAAAGGCAATTGCCATAAATTTTGAAAAAAAGCATATGTAGTAATCATAATATTTTTAAAAAAGGAATAAAATTATAAAAACAATTAAAAGCTTATTTCTGTTTAAAATGCAATGACAGATTAACAGTGTTGCAAGATAGCTCTGCACATTGCCATTATGTTTTTCTTTCATCGGCGTTTTTCTTATGATAGCAGTAGCTGTAATTTACCTGGTCTACCGATACTTTTCTACCAGTGTTTATTTCGGTAATAAGTCATGGCTTCCAAATAAAAATATAATCTATAAATCCAGAATCTATTAAACATTTATGATATAATGTTCTCTTGTTTTGAAAAAGAAATCTGTCTCTATTTATTTATGGTAACTAACTTTCTGCTTGTTTAGATTGGTTTGGTTTATTTTGTTTTACGGCATATCATCCTCAATGGGTTATTTAATGCCGACAACATTTTTAAGATAGATTCGTAGGAATAGAGTATGTATTATTCGGTTTAGATTGGTTTGCTTTATTTTGTTTTACGGCATATCAACTTGAATGGGTTATTTAATACTGAGAAAAATTTATATTGTTGTGTGACACTATTTGGCTTGCTAAAAGGGTAAAAGAAAGAAAAAGAAAGGCGAGAATTAAATTTAGGTGATAAGAAACCATCACGAAAAGGATACTAAGTGGTGTTATTTTTCTGACAAGGAAAAGTGGTAAAATTTTTTATTCCCATTGTCGAGAAGGTAAAAAGGAGGATACTGGAATTAATCTGATTTAGGTTACGGGGCGGGTGGAAATTCCAGGTTGGACAAATAACCTCAGAGACAGAATTCTAAATAGATAAAAAATAACTGTGTCGCAGAATTACAAAAACAAAAGTGTCCGCTGACCACCATGAAGGAAAGGTTAAGCATTTGTCTATATGTAGAAATCATTGAGAGGAGCATCTGTTTATCGTCAGGCTGGCTATGATGGCGAGATCATTTTATCGGGACGAAAAATTGGCTGTGTTTCGCCAGATGGCCACCCACTTGATAATTGGCGAAAATCTCGTTGACTAATTCCATATGAAATCCGGCTATAATAGCGAAACTGTTTTACCGGATCAGTAGTTGGCGCCAGGAGTGCAGGTACGTCTGTGTGGCCACCCGCTTGGTGATGGCGAAAAGCTAATTGACGTATGCCAGGTAATTCGGTTAAAAGATAAGAGTCTAGGGTGTGAGGTCTCCTCGAAGAGAAGAAGGAAAAGGAAAAGTGAAAAAAAAAGGATAATTTTTTTTTATTTGAGCACGAGTTTTTAAACCGAGGCTAGTCTTGCCACACCCACGCCGCTGAGCGCCCATTGGCTGAATGATAGCAGGAGTATTGGGCGGATACAATCATGTGAAGAAGGAGGGGTGGCCTGTTGCGCACCCCTGAAAGGATATGTGTGAGATGTCACTGTGAGAGAGAGAGAGGGGGGAAACCCGTTGACACCCTCTGAGGGCATGGTGAGATACCAATATGAGAACAGAAGGAGGTGGGAAGACGAAAGACTTCCAAAAATGGAAAATAATAAAATTTTCCTGACCGAAACCAAATAAGTGGATTGTGGGTTGAGAATTATCAAGGAACCTCAAACCCCGACAAGCCCACCCCGGTTTTGTTCGGCATCAATATAAGCAAAGTCGCAGCGAGCGAAAATCAGTTCGAGTTAAGTTGCAGTTGGGGTTGGAGACAGAGAGGCAAGAAATTGCAGTGAGCTGAGAGCTCTGAAGACCCGGCTCGAAGAAGCAGACTAAGATTCGCGCAAATTCCGAACTCAACTTCTAGCCAAGAAAAAATTATTTTTGAAGAACGACTTAGACTCACACCACCGAAACAAGTTTCACGAACATCGTCTGAAGATACACCAAGAACCAGTTTCTTAAAGAACAAACAACTTAAGATGTTAAGACTCGCCTAACAAACACAAAGTGTCACGAATCCATATAGCGGGTTGGGAAGTAGACGACCATATATAAAATATTGCTACCCTTTTTTAACACATTTGAAATTTTCGAGTTATTGTTTTATTTTCTTTTACATATACTCGTGCGATATCACCCTTATTCGAACTTGACTTTCATTACGGCCCGGCGACTGATTGATTTCGTCTGCCTAAGATCAATTCACAACGTGGGTAGGTTAGACTGGAAATCAAAGGAGTTACTTCGGTAACCAGACGTTGGAAGCGAGCTGGGAACGACAAGGCTGATACCGAATCTAACCAGATTCCCATCCGAATCACCAAAAGGTTAGAACGTCACATTTGGTGCCGCGACTAATACCAAGCCAGTTGGTCGTCACAGGACAGGATAGCACGATGGACGCAACCAGGCAGACGTCACATTTGGCGCAGCGACACCGGGGGGACGTCACAGCTGGTAATATCTTGTTTTGTCAAAAATCTTTCTCTGGTAATATATTTCCTTCAAAATTGTATTGCTTGTAATAATTTTTTTTTTCAAAAAAGTATTGCTGAGGATACATTATTTGCCCATAGCTGAAAACCCTAATAGGGGCTACCACTCCGGGTCAAGATGGACCTGGGAACACCAGCAATTAAGAGGTGGTTCCATGCTCATCAAAACCTCCTGATCAGAGGCCTTGTTGCTAGAAGTATTTTAATGTCTTACCCAGGACGCGGATGTAGTTTAACATCTTATCCAGAGCCTGATTGTTTAGAGAAATTAAAAGTATTGGTGTGCAAATTTCTATATTAAACAACTCTTTAAAAAAAGGTGTAAGTTCAAAAAATTATCACAGGGAAGAATTACATTGTGATATTTTCAGATCATATTTCATCTGAGTAAGGTTACGAATTTATTGATTATCACAGCTAGATGGATATGCGTAAACATATGATTGCAAATATATATTGCAGCTACCACTGTCATCGCCATAATTCCCAATAAAGTTTGACGTTCAGTCCGTTGAGTAGATTTAAACGAGTGGTTCAGGCTGAGAACATTTCAGTTCTATCTGAAAATATGCATATAATAAAATGCTTCCCTGATCAGTTGATGGTACATGTGGTATAATATTTTTTTTTTACACGATTAAGCTCTGATATGGAAATGTATTGCTTAAAATGCCAACCGAACGCGCTTATTGAAGCAGTGTTTCAAAACCTAGTGCGTTCACGCATGCATTATTAGAAACACGCATCATTGATTGCTCGTTTTATTGCCGAGGAAAAGATGTGTTTATGCTAATATGATATTAAACCCTTACAAAGAGACGCAGGCATTTTTTTTACGTTTTCTCTTCCTACGTAGATATTTTTGTGTGCATAACTTTAGTTAGACTGTCGTTCACACACAGAGGCATATTATATCTATCTATCTATCTATCTATCTATCTATCTATCTATCTATCTATATATATATATATATATATATATATATATAAACCTATAAAACCTATCTAGCTCTCTATCTATCTACCTATATATATTTCTCTCTCTTTCTCTCTCTCTCTCTATCTATCTATCTATCTATCTACCTATATATACATTTTTCAATCTATCTATCTATCCATCTATCTATCTATCTATCTATTCCATCTATCAATCTATATATTTTTCAATCTACCCATCTATCTATCTATCTATCTATATATATATATATATATATATATATGTAAACACTACATATATATATATATATTCCATCTATCTATATATTTTTCTAACTACCCACCTATCTATCTATCTATCTATCTATCTATCTATCTATCTATCTATCTATCTATCTATCTATGTGTGTGTGTATTCCGAATTTGCATAAAAGGCAAATGTACCGCGGGGAAAATGGAGAGTTAGAACATAGGTAGGTTCTCGTTACTCAATATAAATGTTATATTGTCCTCACCTTTCAGCTTTCCTTTTTTTCAATTAACACCTATATGCATAAATTCCCCGCATTTACGCATAACAACTGATCGTTTATCGACCGCTGGAATCTTAAATGCTGATGTTTATAACTTACGCCCTTTTTTAGGGTCTAAATTTTACTAGCAAACCAGGATTTATTCTTGACGGCCTACAAATGTACGCTACACTGATTGCATTTTGTAAATGCCAGATTCAGAAAAAAGAGCTGAAAAAAAAAGCTAAAACTGGGTAGGTGAAAATACCATAAAAATATGGTCGGTTGTTTTTTGTATAGCGACATATCAACACCTCTATGGATTATTTAATGCCTAAATCTAAATATTTTGTACGCATTTACTTTTATTTTTATTTTATTTCGGGGATAATAATGGTTCCCGTCATATGTCTTACTGTTTAACCCATAGCAGAGGGAAAAGAGGCGGATGAATACCGATCTCGATTATATTTGCTCGTAAGTGATTAAAACAAACATCACTGGAATTTGAAATCAGGTCCCCGTTTAAAAATTCCGGGCCATTATCCATTACACCACCTGCACATCCAAGCATACTGTATCTAGTATTCCCAAGCGGTCACTCACTTAATTGCTTTCCAGGCTTGACATTGCTTAACCTCGGTAATCATGCGTGAACCGGTGTTTCAATGTGAATGTGGCCGTATGTTCATGAAGAAGTAATTGATTATTAATTGTTAAAAAGCTGAAAGCATTGCGGTAAGTTAAAGAGAAAAACGAAGATTTGATTTGTGCAGTAGTTATGCTAAAGTAAAACTTTTCTGGTAATTAGTTCGCGGTGTACTAAAAACCCACCATGCTGCTGCTAAAACTCTTGCCATGAAGGCGTTGATTCTATGAGATCCTCTTTGTCTATCCTGCTCTCCCAAACTTGGGAGACCGTTGGAACTTCATCCAATGTCCGATTAATCTACTGAAAGTTCTGGCGGACGACGTCATTCTAGCGGTTACTTGGTCTGTCGCGATATCGTCTCCAGTCTGCAGTTGACGGGTCGAACTAACAGATGATTCTAGTAGGGTTGTCATCAGATCGTCACAAGACGTGAACTTTTCACAGGATGCACCGTTAGACGTTCCTTAGCTTGAGGTTTTCATTGCCAGTCCTGAGGCTGCGGATATCGAAACCGTGGATGTGAGGGTTAAAGGTCTTGCTGAGGGTACATCTCCGTGCCGTATAATAGCACAAAGAATACGGCAGAAAATCATATATTAGAAAACTCATATGAATGATGAAAAATACTATGCAGAAAGTTAGAAATGTATAAAGAAAATAGAAATGAACAGACGCGATTTTGATGTCTATCCATCTCAGTGAGTTATGCGCCATGCGTGATACGTGCTTAGCCGATCATGCATATTTCGATACATGACTGACGAATCCCCCCCGCAGTAGATTGCAATTTCTTTCTGCAGTAGACTAGTTGCCATTCAAGGCAACTTGTCAACCAGGTCTGTCTTGTTATTTGCCGATAGCTAGGGGCAGAAGAAGATTCGTACATTTCCCAAGGATATTAGCACGTAAATGAATGTAATAGATTTGACTGGAATTCGAACTCGGAGTTCCGATTCCTCAATCCGAACTACTATCCTTCTAAAATTCCTAAATGGAAAAAAACATAAAATATTGAAGTCACTGGGATGTGAGTATATTGAGAATAACATGGCTATATCATTTGAGAAATGATGAAGACCTCCATAGAATATTGACTAAAAATTAATATTTTCACAAGATGTCTAGTCTCCTATTATACCTAAATGAAAAAAAAATATTGAAGTTACTTGGATGTAATTATACCGACGTATATTGAGGACAACATGGACATATCATTTGAAAAATGAGGAAGACCTACAGAGATTAATAACTACACATATACATTTTCTCAAAAAATAATAAAGAGACTGCTGAAATAAGTAGGAGTTAGTGTTGAAAGAAAGTCGCAGAATTTAACAATCACATGACGAACCAAAGTCGATAGAAGCAGGTGAAACCTGCCATTAACCGACTTACTACTCAGTGTAAATTCGTGGTGAAACACGTACTATAATGTGCAAAGACCTCATAAAGTTTAACAACTTGATGAGAGCCATAAAATGAGCAGATGCTGTAAAGAGCCCTAATCCGTCTTGTTCAGATGGATACAACGTGTAGAAAACCAGTAATATTTTTTTCAGATTTAATGTTATCAGCACAAGTAATTTTTAGGTAATTTCTTTTGTTTATGTGCAGATGTTTTCTTTGTATAATTGATTTTGTATATAACCATCATTATTTGATAATTAATGTTCAAGTTTCCAATGTTGTAGCTTATAGCGCACATTACATTATCTTTGCTTTCAGCTTTCTTTTTCTGTAATTTCAATTCATTTAAATACAGTGAATATGTATGCTCGAATTATGATGTGATTTAATGTACAATGATTCATCATTTATGAGACATTATAAATTCGTCCATCCAAAATATTTAGTTTATCTTTTATTCACTGTAAAACGCTAGACATTTATTTTAGCCGTGTACAACATGCATTTTCCTCCATATTTTTAAGCCGGAATGTTCTTCTACACCTTTGTGCAAATTAATTGAAACAAGACGAATAATTTCGTCATTATTTACATGTTTTCGTTTTTTTTCACAATGAAATATGACCAAGTGCACATTTTAATACTTCGTATGTATATACTTCGAATTCGTTCCTTGCAGATTGATCACAAATTCTCGATTGGATTTAAATCAGGAAAGTTCTCGTATCAGTCTATAGTATTTTGATTTGCTCTCTAGTAAGTCTTGCCAGTGTTCGTGCAGCGTTACAATTTTGGTATGTTTCCTTGGAGTAACGTCCATCGCAGTCAATAGCCGTAGGACACATAATCGACAGTCGAGGCAATAGAGTTTGTGTGCTTTAAAAATCTGATGCAATCACGGATGACGCAATATTTTTCAAGGCTAAACAAATTTTATCATACACCTGGAATGCAGATTCATATTGCTGCACAGTACTGAAAATAAACTAATCTTAGGAAAAAAATCGATTACACCCTGCCACTGCAGTAGATCTAAAACTAGCCGTATATGAAAGAAATGCAACTAACGTGGTTGTTTCAATTAATTTGCACATGGGTGAATGTGGTGAGCCCATTGCAGACGTAGGCGATCATCATTCTTTCCAATTCCCTGTCCATCGCAGCTCCTAAATACCGTCTTTTTTGTTATTTCTAATAAATCTTGTTCAGCCATCCATTTACGCAAGCTCACTAGGTAGGTTATACATTGTTTCTCTCTGCTCCTTTTGTCGCCCGTCTGTCTTGTGAGTATCAGATTTTCCAAGCACGCTTACCTCAATATGTGCACAATAAATGTCATTTGCCTCCTTTTAATATTATGTTCAAGTTTTCTTTCTGTTTCCATTTTCGCTAAAACATCGTCGTTGCTCACATTTTCGGTCCATGATATACTCAGCATCCTCGGGCACCTCGACGTGGTGTAATGTCTAGAAAGCTTGTTTGCTAGATCAATTACGACTGAGTAGTGAGTTCGATCCTCACTGAATGACCCGTACTTTCGGCCTTGTGCCACATCTAAGCTGTGCTTAGAAAATCTCTATCCTCAGCATCCTTCTGAAGAAACACATTTTTGTGGATTCCGGCATTCCAGCATTGGAGGACTGACATCACGTAACAGTTCAGCACACATTTCTTTTTTTTTTCTAATGATTTTGTTTCGGTTAGGGACCCATATTGTATATGAGAACTAAATATTAAAATTATTCGAGCTGCACTCGTCGATTCTTCCCACAGTGTATGACGAAAAAAAAAAAGATTTATTGTGTCCAGACATTATTTATATTATTATCCAGGTGTTCTGCCGTCGGCCTTCTCCAATTTCAGCATCGATTGAAATTAGGGCTTATGTTTGCACCAGAGGCAAATATTCCAAAATTAACAAACATCTGCATCGCATTTTCCTCGACATATAACAAACATATAACTTATATTTTTTTCTGTACTTGTGTAAGGCAATCTCTTAGCTATCTTAATCAAAATAATGAATAAGTTACGCGTGCCTAGGGGACTTTTGTTTGCGATAAACAGCTCCTAAGTTTAAAGAAGGTTTGGTTTAGTTTATATTGTTTAACGGCATATCAGCCTCAATGGTTTATTTAATGCCGGCAACATTTTTAGGATAGATTCGTATGAATAGAGTATGTATTCTTTGGTTTAGATTGGTTTGGTTTATTTTGTTTTACGGCATATCAACTTCAATGGGTTATTTAATGCCGACAACATTTTTAGGATAGATTCCTATGAATAGAGTATGTATTCTTTGGTTTAGATTAGTTTGGTTGATTTTGTTTTACGGCAAACCAACCCCAACGGGTCACCCAATGCCGACACAAATTTTTATTGCTTGTAATATCGTGTTTTATCAAAAATCTGTTTCTGGTAATATATTTCCATCAAAATTTTATTGCTGGTAAAAATTTTTTCAAAAAAGTTTTGCTGCCAATAGTTAACTATTTCCCCATAGCTGGGACTCTAACAGGTGTTACCACCCCGGGTCATGGTGTACCTGGGAACCAGCATTTTAGTGGTGGTTCCACGCTCCTAAAAAACCCCTGTTCAGAGGCCTTGCTGTCGGACGTAGTTTAAGGTCTTACCTAAGACGCGGATGTAGTTTAACGTCTTACACAGGAAGCGGATGTAGTTTAACGTCTTACACAGGAAGCGGATGTAGTTTAACCTGTTAACCAGGATGAGTTTAAAGAAGGAAGATATAAATAAAGTAGTTGAAAGGAAGATAGGAACACGTTAGAAACATTTTTGGTTCTTTTATATAAATATCTTCCGCTTGTCTTTCCCTTAGCACGACCTGTCAATATCTCATAAGATATGGACTATTCTATTTGCTACTGGATTTCGATGAGAAAATGAAATAGAAAGAAAGCCAGAAGGGAAGATAGAAGTGTTTAAAGTCTCCTGGTAAAAAATCATAACCTCATAAAAAATGGGCTATTACATTTTGAGAGTTATTATCAAAATTTACTTCCGGTATCAGAGAAAAAGCGACGAACCAATAGATAGACTAAGTGTGCGCTTATAATACTTTCTCCATAGCTGTACTTACTTTACTAGACATGTTTTATATTTTTGCATGAATGTATATGTCCATATATTCTAAATACAGTGCAAGTCTTGCTTCAAATCATGAAGTAACACATAAATAAATACAAAGGATGCGATGGGTAAATTGTCGCGATTTTATATTTTTCATTTTGCGCATGCGCTTGTTTTGGTTTTGATTTTTTCTACGGTACCAGATAGAACTCTCAGTTGGGCACAATGACGCAATTCACTCGGCCAAAAATTTGGAAACATCATCCTGTATTGCTTGGTATTTGCGACGAAAGCACCGATACGAACATTTCAATGTGTCTCGCGTATCAATCCGAGGAGTGTGCAGAGGATTCAAAAAAAAGAGTTGAACAAGTCTAAGGGAGATTACGAAGTTACGCCAGGCTGGAAAACCCATTCTAATCTTTCTGATAAGAAAATAACTCACGAATTTTTTTGTGAGGACCTCAGACTCAACACCGATGCTTACATCAAGTTCCTTCAGGATGTAGCTCTGTCCAGGATCAAGAGGATGGCTGTGGAAGAACATATGTCTGGTAAAAAGACGCTGCACCATGCTACACAAGCAGGAAAAAAGGATCATGGCTTTTGGGAGAATTTCTGCGACTACATACCACCTTAAATTTGCGCACGTAACTCAGCAGACTACAACTAGCTTGTTTATTATGTGTGGGGCGCAGTTGAGTGAGAGACCAACAAGACTCCTTGTAACATCAAAGATGAAATAAATGTAAGCATTATATCAGCGTTCACCAATTTACACAAGAAGGCTGTCCAGAAGAGTTGCAAGAGATTCTGAAGTGTCTTGGAAATTGGTTGAAGCTAATGGCGATTTCATTGACAAATACTCTTTCTTATTTCCAGATATTGTTGTGTAATGTTGGTAAAAGTTCTGTTAAAATGAGTTGCCTATGGTATTTTCATTTGTGCGTATTTTAAACGAGAATGTAAGCATCGTGAAATCCTCTTGCCGGTAGTCTGTTCCACAAAGCAACATATCTTGCCAAGATGCTCCCCGAGTTGAATTTACTAATGCGACACGTAACTAATGAGGATAATTTATCATTGTGTACGTGGCAAGGCGGCTGAAAAGTGATGTAAAGTGGGGGCAAAGGAAGTAGCTCTTCGGAACACTTGCGAAGGAAATAGCGATAGAACAGAGAGAGGCTTAGCAACGTTTCATCTGTGGCTGAGGATTTGTAGGAGGGAAAGTAATTCAACACCCACAAATCCTCGAAGACGTTTTTCAGCATTAACAAGACAGGCAAGTGAAAATAGGGAAACTATACTGTAATACGTTGGGATACAAGCGTAGAGATGTAAAAGTTTTGGAGATACGAGCCGGATTTTGGCTGATATTTTTACTTCAGACACGAGGTGAATTTTGAGATACGAGCAAGTTTCAGTTAAGCATCCAAAAGTTCACGTGTTCACCTCTGCTATGGAATGTTCTCTGTTGTGTAGCGTTGTATATTTTTTGCCGTTATTTTTTCAACCTTACTTTAGTGACCTCATGTGTCTGTAGAAAGTAACTTTAATGATCAGTGGTGTATTTTTGTTGCCTGAAACGGATCGGAATTATTCACATTAAGCAAAATTTATTTGAGATCACTATCTTTTGAATTAGGGGCTTGATCTTGGAATGAATTAAACTCATATCTTAATGCATTGTTTTATTCCATTTTTGGTTTGATCTGGCTTTTGAAAAGATACAGTATAGCAGGAGGGAGTCAGATACTGGAACTATAAAATGAACGAACAATTATCCCGGCATCTTCAGGAACATTTTGGCGGTATAATTCGACATGTTTATTTTTTTTGTCTACTTTCTTTCTTCAAGCAGAATTCCGGTTGCGTAAAAAATAGAAAAGAATGGGCTACTTTTGTTTCCAGAGAAACAATGACTCTTTTGTTCTTATTGTTTGATTTTCATAATTGAAATAAATAATTCAACGTTTTTTATATATGTCTTTCCTTGGCGTAGCTAACTCTACATTATGTCATATTTTAATATCCAACTCAATAATTTTCCCAAGAAAAAATCTATTAGACAAACGATATTAAATCATTTAAGATATACTAATATTTACATGAGTTTAAAGCTAATAAGTTATATATTAGCAAATCGCAGACCCGCCTTCGTCAAAACGCATGGACTAGCTCTCCAGCATCACAAACAGATATATGTAGCAATAAATAGAAACAGCATCACCTAAAAATTTCAAATTCAGCAACAATTGAAATCGATAACATATGTAATTCGGAAGGAAAATTCACCTATCATATAGGTAGTTATATTCGTAACTACATCAAAAAGTATGTCATGTACAGCGTGGTCTAAAAGAGTTTTCACGCCTATATAATACATTTTCTATTTCAACGATCTAGGAGGTAGTGATTTTTCAAGCGTAACTTAGATGTAGCACAAGGCCGAAAGTAGGGGGTACCCATTAAGGATCAAATTCACTACTAAGTCGTAATTATTCTTGCAAGACAAGTTTGCTAATCATTACACCGCCTCGAGGTGTCCAACGATCTGTGAGGTATTAGCAAATTGAGAGGTTCACATGAACGATACAAGAAAACCCATCAGTTGAAGGGCGCAATTCGAAGAGCCTTCGCAACAATCAAGAAAGCACAGATTCGTAAAATATCACAGAGAGCATGGCGTCGCATCATTTATGCCACGAAAGTGATGGTGTTCACACAGACCTCGATGTATGATAGCGTCAATGAAAGTGAATACACTGAATCCAGTCATGTGCTTTGTATTACTGTATCCCTTGTTCTTGTACTGTTCTTATTAATTTTTGGTAAGGCGTTAGAAAACTTTCCGACCACCCTGTAGAAAATTCGTCATTAGTGGCAAGAGCAATAAAAGTAAATGGACTTAAGAAACTTATTCTATTAATAAAAAATTGTTTTAGGGGAAGATTTTTATAGATATCAACCACCTACTCAATCAATATATGGTAAATGGTACCTTATAAGGAAACGGCTAATATTAACTTCCTCTTTTACTATATAGATACAGTTTAAGGGATGACTAATTATTTAAACAAATTCTGTGCAAGATATTTATTTTTTATTTCTAAATGAGTCGAAATGGTATATGCCACTGAAACATATATTTGCAAATGTTCCTTATAGCATATACCATTCTTTTTATAGGCCGTGACCTTTTAGGACGTGACCTTTTAGGACGTTTCTAATCATCGCTCTCCAAAAATACTTGGCCTTTGTAACTATTAATAAATTTCGTCTTTTTTAATATCTCTTCTAAATCGTATTCTGCCTTCCATTTCTCAAGCTCGCTAGATAAAATATACGTTGTTTTTCGCTGTCCTCCTTGCCTTTATTTTGTCATGTGAGTATCACATTTTAAGCCGTTTTTCCTCATTATGCGCCATTTGAAATTTCATCTATTTATTTCTGATGTTAATTATAAGTGTCCTTTTTGTTTTCATTTTCTTCTGACTGCATATTTTTGTTAAATAAGTGGAACGTCTATGACAATTTGTTGGAATAATTAATTTAAAAAAAAAACAGTAGCTCTTTAGAAATTGCTTGGGACACAGTCTACATATTTTCTCCATTGTTTGCCTACCTCGCTTTGTATACGCGTAAAATATTAGCAGATAATCTATTCATTTTCAGTTGAAACATTTTCTATCTAACCAAAGTGAATTAACGTCATAATATTCTAATTACGGGATATTCTTTTGTATGAGAATTACTTCAAGAAAAACATTGCTTTATCATGATGAACTCCTAAAGAAAAAAATATGGTACAGTTCAATTTATATTACAATGAATCATTCATACAAAAAGGAAATTAGTATACTTAATTATATAAAATGGCGAAATCCCTTCGCTAACAAAATTCTAAAGCTACCAATAACACGAAGAATGTTATGATCATTGTTTTTTAAAAGTTATAAGCTGTATTAGGTCTTTCTTAAAGACGCAAGTACTTTCGACTGTACATTCAGTCATCCTCAGGCATGGACATTTTTTTGTTTTTGTTTTTGGTATGCCAATCAAAATATCTTTTTTTTTTAAATGTTTTATTGATAACGAATAAAATCTTTTGGAGTGTGCAGTCGCAACGCTAAGGCTAATTATTATTATAAAATTTAAGAGAGTGCGTTTTTTACTAATATGGCAATTTGAGATATTTTCTTTGTTGTTGTAGGAGTTCAGTCAATGTGGCTTTAATTAAATAGTTTAGTAAATGGAGTAACGTTGGATCAGTTCATTAAATCAAATATGTGGTGCAGTTCAATTTAACATTACTAGTGTACATTTTGTATGAATGATTCATTGTAATATATATATATATATATATATATATATATATATATATATATATGTATGTGTGTGTTAGCAGCATGTTTTCATTGCGAGAATAACATAGACAAGCTTTGTCAACTTACTTTCAAACTGACAAGCTGGTATATCTAATACAATCATTTGTAATGACTATTCCTATCATCTAAAGTGTTTCAGAAAAACAACATCGTCTATAAATTTAAATGCCCTCTGTATATTAGGTTTTAAAATTTGTCCCTTAGTTTTGGACGCTACTGTATATATATATATATATATATATATATATATATATATATATATATATATATATATATATATATATATATATGTGTGTGTGTGTATGTGACGAAGAAGACAAATAATCACGACATCATATACGTACGTACACACACACATACATGATGAAAACATGCAATAATAACAGTGCATATAAAAAAGACATATCAAGAAGAATCAGCCTCAATTGCTGATAAACTTTCACGAGTGGACCGACGAGCCCGACTAAGAATCTCTGGAGTCCAGATGTTGAGTGACTAACTTTTCACACACACACACACATACATACACACACACACATATATATATATATATATATATATATATATATATATATATATATATATATATATATATATATATATATATATATATATATATATATATATATATATATATATAAAAAGTAGCAGGCATTTCCAAGCGGAACATCCGGTTCTGTAAGCAATGCAAGATTTTATATCCAGGTGAAATTCTTCGGACTTAAACAACCGCGAAAATTCGTTTCCACTACTCGAATAATATGCGGCTCAAATACCCTAAGTTTATTGTTTGGTTTCTATGTAAAATTTCTCTTCGTTGTTTTCTTTTTTGATATCACCGCAGTATTATTTTTTTTTTTTTTAGTAATAAGAAAAAAGGACATTAATCAAAATCTCTTGTTGAAATAATCAATTACAGAATCAATTTTATAATCAAATACAAAATTTCTGGTTGAAATAATCAATTACAAGGCAAACAAACATTTTAAGTGAATTAACTCGTGACAAGTTAGTTTTTGAATTAATATAATTAATTTGGTATTTTATATGCCCGATGATATATATGTATATATTTATCTTTCTAACTTCAAAACGCATTCGCTTCGAAAGTTATTATTAACAGACAGAGCCACGGAATTCTTTCGTTCTAAGAAACATTTATATTACTGGAGGCGACTGAACACATTATCTCGGATGAAAACAGACACGATGCGCCCAGTGTATCAAGAAATTTCACATAGCTACTTTATGATCGACTGAAGGAAATATTCCTCACTTATTTACACCAATTTAGATGGATTTTTGCAAGAATATATCCTATATCTCAATTATTGAATTGAGAATTTATCATTATTACTTCTACGAGGATAAGTAAAAAGTTATTTGCACTTTCGCCCAACCATATATTGTGTAATTATAGTTGGTACAATTGTAGTCACATTATCAAAATTTGAGCTGCATCACGACAGTTTCCTTGCTGCTGTTACAGTGTAAACATGGGCGCTCCTCTAGCAGTGTGCACTATTAACAAATAGCTGTAGTAAAGAAATGGAAGGGAAAGAATTAAACATAAACTGTAATATGACAGAAAGTATGGTTGTCAGCAAAATAAAAAATACCAGTGTGCGAATTGGATGTGTCTTAATAGAAAAGTTACAGAACATTAAATATACATGTATTCTATAAGAGCAGATGGAAAATGCGACACCAAGAATCCGAACGTGTATCAGATTAGCGAAATATTCATTCCAAAAGTTAAAGAAAGTAATAAGAATGCAAGAATTTTGTTAGAGTCTTCTAAATTGTTATATAATATTACTCCTTCTCTCTGACAGTGAATGATGTAAAATATCCTCACAGATGAATACGAGTCTTGAAGCAAATGAGATGTTGGTTTAAAGAAGGATTCTGGGAATTTCATAGACAGGGAGGGTAAGTAATGAAGAATCCCTGAGGAATTATTGAAATCACAAAGTATAACATAATCAGAATCAGAAAAGGACAGTTACGATTTCTTGAACACATAATGAGTAAAGAAGGCTTAAATAATTTGACATCGAGAGGATATATTGAATGCAAAAAAGGAGAGGCGTCTGCTGTAGGAGAGCAACTTGACTAGTAGGAGGGATAGAAACATTAGAAATTATGGATCACGCGTATCATGAAGTGAAATTATAACAACTACAAGAAGAAGAAGAAGAAGAAGAAGAAGAAGAAGAAGAAGAAGAAGAAGAACAACAACAACAACAACAACAACAACAACGACTGAATTTTCTGGTCGATAAATCTAAAAATATTCAAAAATATAACGCCATAAAAAGATTCGACGAGTATAAAGCAATAATGTAACCGCATAAATTCGACGAAACGAGTTCAAATCCCAACCGACAGTGTGGTCCGAAAGTCTTGTCACCCCTTACCGTAATGTAATTTGAACTTCAGACGAACAAGTAATAAAGTAATACAAAGCACATGTACTGGATTAAATTTATTCACTTTCATTAACGCTGTCGCACATCAAGAAGCGTCAGTTCCAAACTGTAAGAGCTCGTGTTAATCATCTGCAATTGAAAATTATATTATATAAACGTGACAAGATTTTCGGATAATCATGTTCACTTTAAATAAAACTTGTGTGAAAGCTAGTGATCTCTCTATTCTACTCCCCACCCGTAATACTTTAGAGTAGGGTTCTCTATCCTGCAACTACAATCCCAAGGAATGGCAATTCATAGATACTATAGAAAAAGGAGGTCATGGAGAACCGCGACCTTCTAATTCCTGAAAAGCTATGGCATTAAAGTGATTCCTCGTATAATCAGCTTTTATACCACGCAAAAAGACCTCCATGCATCGAACATTATATGCTAACCTAATACTTGCATTAGTTTCGAAAGAAAATAATTGCTTCTCTGATCCGGCAGCGGCGACGATCGCCTCTGCGTCAACGACTGTGATGAGTTGCTATTGCTAACCTACTACGACCATCTATACAGGAAGTCTTTGACACAGAGCCAAGAATAAACAGGCAAGAGTGCTGAAAGTTCAACAGACAAATATCGGGAAAGGAAAACAGTTGAGCGACGTCCTGAAACCTGCTATGAAAACATAGTGCAGGAGATAGCATCAACGGAAATATATTAACATCCCCGCCACCAGGTCGTGACTTCCGTCTTGATCTCAAAGAACGGCGACCACAGACGCCTGGCAGCTTCTTAGAAATGCCGCCCGGCGTTCGTGAGATCAGCTCAATTTGCGGCGATTGCAGTCGAAAGAGGAAGCCTGTGGTGAAAGCGAGGACGGAGAGGAATATATGTCTACGATCCGGGCATGGAGGGTGGGATTGTTAGGTGAGACACTGGACACGGATTACAGTAACAATAATATTGTCATGACGACTGATCCAGTTCTGTAAGAGTTCATGAATAGCTAAGCAGGTTTTCAGGCGAAATTAAATCATTACCAATAAAGAAACACGTTCATTTCGAAATTATGATTGAGGTCTGTTATTGCAATTATATCTGAACACAAAATTACGCGCAGACACACAGAGACATACAGTCACCCCCCATATATATATATATATATATATATATATATATATATATATATATATATATATAGAGAGAGAGAGAGAGAGATTTTAGATATATATATACACGCACGCGTGTGCACACACATATAAACATACGCACACACACATATATATATATAATCTACACTGTAAATTTTCTAGTAATAGAAAACAAATCATTACTGATAAATACATTTTATCGTCTCCTTATCTGTCTCAAGTTCGAATTACTTTTTGTAAATCTTGGGTTTTACAAGTATTTCTTCTGCATAATTACATCCCAAGAAATGCGATCAATCCACAAAGATTCAAGTGGTTACTGACTTTGAAAGCACATGCGAAAAATATTAAGAACATGAATAAAGGATACATAAAACACTGATATTTCATTTCCATCTTTGAAGTTCAAAGTTGATAGAAAGCCGGAAGACAGTTCAACAACCGAGAGAAAAAAAAACTGCGAGCATATAAATCATTTTTACATGTACCAACGTTAACTGCAAAACAATGAGACCTAGCAGCCAATCTAGTAGTGTGCTTAAAATCGTAAATCAGATAGCAAAGAGGAAAAGAATTACAGATACATTGACATAATTGTCACAGTAAAACTAAGTTGCGGAAGAATAAAAATTGTCAGCTCAGGTTCGGTAACATTAAAGATTCCTCTTTGGATCCTGTTAAGGATCTCTAAATAAAGACTATATGTGACAATAATATTCAATATATGTATATTAAATATATAGGTATATATTCAATATACCTAAACAGATCTAAGATAAATTCTGACCAATAAAATATTCTAAGAAGTATATATATATATATATATATATATATATATATATATATATATATATATATATATACGTGAAAAGTCTATAGGCGGATGTTTAAGAAATTATGCTAGAACTGTGAAATGTTACATGCATGATTTTCAACTCTTCTTATTATAATAGCTCCATTGTTTCTTTTTATATAAACTGGCATCTGATTGTCCCAAAGAGACTGTTAATCATGTTAGTAAAAAAGTCACCAATAGCAGATTTGATGTCATACTTGTTTAGAGCCTAGTGTTTTTGATGTTGGGGAAAATATGATTCTCAAACCATGAGAATAGAAAGGGTGGTCAAACGTTTCAAAGCCACAATCACGCACAGCAGTCATTGAAATCAAGGAATTGTGTGTTGGAGAATTGTCCTGTTGAAATAAATCACCTTTCATCAGGTTTCATGGACGTTCGGTCTAGATAACCTTTTGCAACTTTGTCAGCAAGTAGGCATAGTACACTCCATTGACGCCGTGGAAACTTTGAAATGTTCATAATCACAATGCCTTTTGCATCCCAAAAATCTGCGGCCATCATCTTCACTGGTGTTCTTTAGACAAGGTAAAGACGTGTGTTTTCACTGCATGTATTATCTCTTTATCTGTGACTGATAAAGTGATGAACCCATCAATCATCTTTGGTAAGGAAACGTTCAATGAAACTAGCTTGATCTGCTTTGAACAATGTCAGATTGTCACGTGATATGATCACCCTTGTGCGCTTTATATCAAGTGTCAGAAGACGCGACACCGACCATACAGGAACTTTCATCATGCCAACTTCATTTGTGCAAAATATTCTTAACTCTCTTAAGAGATATTCTAATAGCATCTGTTACTTGATTTATAAACAATCAATTGTCATCCCTTATGTGGTGAACATGATCAAAGGTTTACATCGGTGGTGGCAGATGCAGGTCACCCAGACCTTGGTTCATCTTCGACTCACGATTCCTTTCCTAAATTTTGTTGTGCATTTTTCTGTAGATAACTCTGGAGCGTCACTCGCTAATGTATCAACCATATAAGCATGAACGTCCTTGTTAGATTTACCTTTTTATTTGAAGGTACTTGATAACACACCGATGTGAAATTGTTTTCCGTTTCAAGGGAGGTCACAGCTTGTAAGTTTTGAAGACTTCTCTGAACAGTCAGATGTTAGTTTACCTGGAAAGTAAGAATGCCGTTATTAATAAGTTAAAATTAATGCTGGAAGATTTCACAATTCTAGCATCATTCGTTCATAGTCAGCCTAAGAACTTTTCAGTCCGTCCTCGTCCATCAGTAACACCTTACCAAATGTAACTGTATTATTCAATGCATGAACGAATGATAGCTTTAAATCATGTAAGATTTTCTATAAAGGATACAATTATACTGCTTGAGAAATAGCAGACATATATTTTAGTATGAATCGGTTGGCACAAGTGTTCACTGTAATTTCTACTTGAATCTCTAAGGCAATATCTATTCGACTTGGCTGGTTTTCGTACGTTGAGAGCGTCTTTTTCGACTGAGAAAAATACTGGATTTTTATAATCCTTCCAGTCCCAGACCCCCATTGACTGTTGGCTAATACCTGCACAGTATCGTTCATAAGCAAATAGTCAGCGCCACCTATTCTAAGTAGAAGGTCTTCTCTCAACAGCCGTTTGTGGAAAGGGATACAACTCCTGGTGTTTACTGCACAACATGCAACCAACTTGCGGTCTTTTATTGGATTTACCCGATTCTCTCTTTCACAAATTGCACATCGGTTTATTCAATTACATTTTATATTCATTGTTTGAGGGAGCTTCATGTTTCCATCCTCCCTGAATGTGTCATCTTTCTGCATAAGGAATCGTCCATAGCAGTAACGCCAGACCAAATCTGGAAAAAGATTTAGCTAACGAGGACGTTATATAGGTAAATTTTCCATAATCCGTTTTAAAGTCATTCAGAGAATTGATGTATTTCATTTCAACTTAATTTTGTAGGGATCGAAATAAGATTGATGCTGCAAGACGTATCAACTTGAATTGTTTTTGCAAAGTGGTGTAGGATCGGTCAGTGGCCGATACACTTGCGATTTGTCAAATTTGATGCTATTCAACTATTGCTCCCTTTAATTGCTTCCATTGACAAAGGTCTGAATTCAGCGTTTGATTTTTTGGAAAGAGCTTGTAATACTCAACGTCCTGTCAATCCCACAGACAACTCATAAACAAAATATCAACATCTTCGGATACAGATCAATTTCTGGTGATATTTATCATTACGCTTTTTCCTCCAGGGCTTTTTCGCTTCACATTATTGTAAACAATCAAGTTTTCAACGTTTGTTATCGTTCATTTTAAAATGGGATGTGATTTGGAGTTTGAACAGTAAATCACATATGTAAATGAGGTTCATTAAATTTATATATATACACACACATATATATAAATATATATATAAATATATATATATATATGGAGAGAGAGAGAGACACACACACACACATATATAGATACACATACACACACACACATATATATATATATATATATAGAGAGAGAGAGAGAGACACACACACACACACATATAGACACACACACACATACATATATATATATATAGAGAGAGAGAGAGACACACACATATATAGACACACACACACACATACATATATATATAGAGAGAGAGCGACACACATATATAGACACACACTCACACACACACACACACACACACACACATATATATATATATATATATATATATATATATATATATATATATATATATGTAAGATCTAAAATACTACAAACACTAAACTTTACCGCTGACGCCGATTCTGCCAATGAAGTCTTCCTCAGGCAGTGAGAAGGTCAATTGTTTTTCTATTACTCCATTTATTCCTTTTAATGTGTAGAAATGGGGTGATAAAAAAACAACAATTGACGTTTTCAATACCTGAGGAAGCTTTCATTGGTAGAACCTCCGTAGCGGAAATGGTTAGTGTTAGTAGTATTTTAGACCTTAACTAGGTCTACAATTTCGATTTTTGGGACTTGTGTATTGGTCACTTTTGAAATATAACCATACGCACTAACACACGCACATACATACATACATACATATATATATATATATATATATATATATATATATATATATATATATATATATATATATGAAGAAATATAGTCTTAAGGTGTGCTATATTTATGGAATAAAGTGCTGAATATCAGAGATATAGCGTGTGTAAATATAAAAGTGAACATAGAAGTCAACACTTAGAGGCGACAGTCTGTTTCATGCTATATGCAATCGTCAGGCCACATAGGCTGTTATTTTTCTCGGCTATTTATATATATACGGGTTAGTGGTGCATTGTGGGTATTCTATTATGGCGGTTATTTTACCGGAAGTCGTTTGTTTATTTATTTGGGTCAAATTATATTGCTTGTTTTTATTTTTTTATTTTTGTATTTATTTATTTATTTTTGTTTCTTATTTTATTTATTTATTAATGTAGTAAAAATTTGTTTATATCACTTATTTAAGAGTTTTGTTTTGATTTGAGAATTTAATTAAAGCTATTTGTTCAATTTTGGGGTTGATTGTTGTAGTTCATTCTAAATATTATTTTGGCGGGAACAGTTTTTAATTGATTATCTTTATTTGGGATTGTTTTGTTTATATATATATATATATATATATATATATATATATATATATATATATATATATATATATATCTATTTCATAAATTTGCTGGTAATTAGAAAACAAATCATTACGCAGGAAGACATTTCATCTTCTTTCCTGTCTCAAGTTCAAATTACTATTTATAAATCTTAGTTTTTGCACGTGTTTCTTTTTAACAACTGCATCCCAAGAAAGGCGATCAATCCACTAAGATTCAAAGGTTTACTGATTGTGAAAGAATAATAAAGAAAATATTAAGAAGAAAGGACACAAGCTAAAAGAACTGTACAACCTACTCTAAGTAGAATGTCTCCTCTCAAATTTGCAGTTTTTCAACAACTGCTCCCTTTAATTATTTCCACTGACAGATGTTTGAATCCAACGTCTGATTTTGTGGAAGGAGGTCGTAATACGCAACGTCTTATCAATCTCACAAAAATAACATAAACCCAACATCAACATCAATACAGTACAATATCTGGCTTGATTTACTATTGCCCTTTTTCCTTGACAGCATTTCTGCTTTACATTGTGGTAAACAATCAAGTTTTCATCGTTTATCATTTCAAAATCGTTTGTGATTTGAAGTTTCAACAATGAATCACAGATGTAAATGCGGTTCATTAAATTTTAGTTAAATTGAGAGGGACTTAAACATCATGTCGATTCCCGTATCCATGTTTTTTCAAGTGATTACAACACTCATATTGCGATCTCCCGTATCTGTGTAATCTGGATTATTCTTAATCAGTGTTTCGACACGGTCATCATCAACGTCTGCAGTCCTTTGGAAATGTTCTCAAAATTTACACTTCTGAACACAGTGAAAAACTTAAAGACTCTACTCAGATTTATAACACCATATCCATACCAAGCATTTATTTTTTAGAAATTATAAAGAATATAAATTCTGTGTGTAAATGGCATAAATTATATCCACGTGTGAAACGAAATGAGATGTCCAAATGACACCTACTGATAAACGATACGAATATTTGTTCCAACCCAATACGTGTGGAAATAGTTTCTTTTGAATTACATTATGCAAATGTGATGATTTGAGCTGGACGCTAATGCTAGATGCTTGTATTTTATTTTAGTCATTTTACACCCAATACAATGTATATTTAGACAGCAGCATTTATTTTAAACATGTTTCGTTGACTATGACAGAAAATTTTAATTAATTTTTTATTTAGTTTTTCCAGCATTCTAATATTTTGGTCGTTTGATGGGAGTAAAGGAGTGCAAAGATTGTCCGTATTGCTCATTGTCCCAAACGTTTTCGTCCACTTCTTTAGCAATTTCAAGGTGGATTATTTTGTATGTGTTGTTAATTTCGCTTCATGCTTGACTGTTTAACATGTATTTTTGTATACTAGTAAGAGATTCTATTTTGAAAAACGCATATTGGGCGCGACTGAAATTCGATTGAACATCTTCCAGTTAAAAAAGAAAACATTAAACAAAATTCCCACTTCTGAATAAGGGAGCGAGCGGTTTTATGTACAAGGCCCAACTCTCAGTGAGATGTTTCCGGTGATATAATTTATATAAAAATTTAGTGCATTCGACCAGGATTTTCTTAAAGGTTTCTAGTAAATTGTGAATATTTGGATGTTTTTCATACCCCGTAGTTTAGGTGAGTAATACGCGTCTACTAAAGGAGATGATAGCATTTCTGATCTAGATAATTTATTTCTGACCGAGAACGCATCTTGTACAGTGCAGTGAAATTGATACACTATATTAGTTAACGCTAAATCTCTCTCTCTCTAGAATTTACTTTTAAAAAAGTGATCCATACATAGTAGAGCAATATATTATAATTATTATATAATTATTATAAGAGATCATAATAAAAATATTTTGAAATCGCTCCGCCAAAGCTTTCATGTTTCAATACTATGATTGCATTTCTTCAGGTGATGGTAAGTAACTGATAATTAATGGTTTGTTAAGGAAATTTAAAAACAATGTGTTATCTCTTTTCCGAAAGTGAAGCGGGCCTTAAATTTCGGAAAAGTGGTAACAATTTGTTTTTAATTTTCCTTAAACATCTTTTAATAACCAGTTACTTACCATCACCTGAAGAGAATGCAATCATAGTATTGAAACATAAAAACTTTTGCGTAGCGATTTAAAAATGTTTTTCTTATACACTCATATATATATATATATATATATATATATATATATATATATATATATATATATATATATGCCAAATTCACTATTATTGAGAGAATAGAAAATTTCAGAGCAGATAACATTAGAAAGATTTTAGAGTGCCATGAAAATAAGTGGATCCAACGTTTAAAAACGCATTATCCAGACGGGCTTAATCCCCAATTTAACAATATAGATAGTATTAATTTATAATATCACAATTCAGGACCTACCCACATTTCTCACCGACACTAGACAGACATGTTTACGGAGGTGCTGAGGCCTCACATACACACGAATATAGACGCTTACACACATCATAGTCACTCACTCCTTAATGAGCCAAATGCTAACACACACCCAGAATAATACACACGCTTACACACATCATACTCACTCACTCCCTGAGAAGCAAATAACACACACACTTAACAAAGACATATCCCCTTTCCAGGAACTAATAAAACTGCCAAAATGACCATGGGAATTCAGAGCAGCATGAATCGATCCAGCTCTTATCTCAAACAACAGCTTAAAAGAGACCGTCTAACCTACAAAATGTCTGACCATAATTCATGTTAAAAAATAAAATAAAAATGAAAACTACAGACAAAATTTCATTTTCTCCATCAAGACATTCATGTCTGTAGTTCACTGATACCAAGTAGCAGAATATTTTTCTCCTGATGATGACCATTTTGGCCGAAACTAGTCAAGGAATCTAAATGAAATAATAATAAAAACGAAAGAATATTAATATACAACCGAGTGTGTCTGAAGATTTTTTATTGTTCTAAACCTTTATTTGTATCTATTAAATGTCAATTAAATGGATTTTGTTACCTTTGTTGAGTTCTTATTTGAAATTGAGGACATATTTTTTAAAAGGTTTTTTGGAGTTGCACGATTCATATAAACGTTATTTCTATGGAACTTCACTGGTTCAAGTTAAATAAGGTTTATATGGATATACATAAGAGTATATAAAAAAAACAACCAGGAAAATCCGTTGAATTGATCTTTTCTGTCCGCACGAACTGTATGTACCCTTTTCTCGATGATAGCAACATTCTTTCCCTGGAAATGAAGGGAAGTGGAAATATTTCATATGGTTGAAAAGATCATTTATTGATAAATAAAATGATCTTAGAAAGTTCCAGGAAAAAATTTAGAAATCTAAGTATTTACGAAACAGAATATTAGAAATAAACACTTTGGTTGTTCCTGTGTTTCAATATCCTTAATTGGAAGCTGACATTAAGCGAGTGGATGACAAAACGAGAAAGCTTCTCCCTTCCTACCGCATGCATCATCCTATGTCTGTTGTTGATAGTCCGTACGTGTTCAGATTTGAAGGAAGCAGAGGATTATTTCAAGTAGAACTGTCTTGCAAAACTACAGATGTCAGTCTTCAAAGATACCTGGGAACTATATTATTCAATATTAAATGAAGCCAAAATACTCAAAAGGGAATTTTTAGTCATTGAAGTTTTGATAATAAAGGATAATACACCTAATGCATAATACCGCATCATACTGCATAACACACACACTGCATTACACACCTAGTGCAGCGGCAAATAGACTAATATGAAATAAAATTAGATGCGATGCACCAGATGAAGAAACAATGACAATATAATCCTTTTCATCGTCTATTTCTGACGGTACACAAGAGTCTTAGGTAGGCAATCCCCGTACCACTTAGTGGCTACACAGTTGAACATTTTAGCTGCAAAAGACCAATGCTAGCTAACTAGAAATTACTAAACACACATACTGATAAATTGTGTTAACTCTAAATGTAGATTCTGTGATGAATACGCAGAGAAAAAAAGAATTGGCCATTTTGTATCAGATTTCACAGTACTATTGCAAAACAATATTTACCTGGTATGACAGACACTGGAAAGTCTTCAACATTTACTGATAAGATACGGCAAAAAATGGCATAAAAAACATCTTGACCTGGTTACAGTCACCGGAGATCTAACGATTTTGTGGAATTTTACAATAAACATACAAAACTAATCGCCCAGATGTCATGATCAAATAACACAAAATAAGAATGTACTTTCTTATTGACATTTTAGACCCCTCAGACAATAATGTATATATATATATATTTTTAAAAATAGATTTTTTGAAGACCTTCAAAAAATCTATGAAAAATACAAGTATCTTGAAATGAATAACTAAGAACTGTGGCACATTAGGACATCATTCAGGATCCGACAAATCTGTCACTAGAACAAACTATTCAAACAACGAAGAGACACCTGGTTACCAGACCCAGACTATTTCCAACCTTGGACCAAGTGACTCAATTTCAAATCATCTAATATAATAAAAGACAACGAAATCGTCGCATGAAGGGTAGGAACAAATCGTGACATCCTTTTTCACCGCACTCGAGAATCCACAAAAGAATATCACGGATCTGACATACCAAATATGAAGAACAACTGTAGGAAGTAGAATAAGACTCCATCTCAAGTAAAACATGCTTACCAATGCCCGAAGGGACATCGTGCGAAACAAATAATTCTCAGATGCAGAAATAGATAAGATACAACTATAAATACCACGCAATACAATAACCAATCACTCAAACAATAAAGTGATGAGAGGATAAATAGATAATATGACTGAGGATGATTTAAAAACTAAAAAAAATGAGATACGAAATAATAATCTCCCAAATAAATAAAACCGAAAAACCTGCCGGTGACATTATCTGCAGTTATCCAGACGATGTCACGGAAGATGAGTTCAACTACTTTAGTGTAGACTTTCGTGAAAACCACAGAGTTGAAATCACAGAATCGAAAAATATATCATCCAAGCAGAATAACTCTCACACAAATGGCAGATGTTGACCATCTCCCAAAAATTCATATGACAATTCCAGTAAGCACATTGTGCAAATATACAACGCTGCACTGGATAAACCGTTAACGGAGAAATCCCTGGGAAACATAACAAAACAAAATAATGTTATATACGCAACATATTTAGAAGCTACTTGTAAGCTTGGAGTCAAGAGAGTAGAAAGATTAAACAACAGACAAAAAGAACCAGATTGGAAGTAAAAACTGATGCGAGAAATAAAGAAAATCAGATGTGAGATTTCGATACCAGATGAGATCAAAAGAAAGCGAATTGTCTCAACACGCAAATGAAGAAAGATCAAACGGAAAATTAAAGGGTGAGAGAACAAGAAGCTACGGAAAGTTAATTTCTATCGCCAAAAAAAAATATTCCAAGTATGCAGACAACAAATCAGGCTGGTATGGCATTACCAACCAAACGAATGCAAAATTCAAAGAGAACAGTGTACCTAGCAACTTGGGTATTGGTCACAACACTTGACTTCCAGTGTCCCACAGTTCTAGATTATGCATCCAAATTCACTGATGAATTGCAAGAAAAAAGTTTTTTCAGACCTGAAGGAAAACCATGAATATCTATCTATCTATCTATCTATCTATCTCTCACTCTCGATATATATATATATATATATATATATATATATATATATATATATATATATATATATATATATAAACTTTTAATAAATTCAGCCCAAGCAAGGTGATAATTGCTACTGGGATTGAAAGAGATTGAAAAAAGCTTTAGAAGTAACCAGAAACCCAATAATAAACAAGAAACAAGTGTTAAACCTGTACTTCTGTTCAAAAGACTGAGGTGGAGTTTGAACACGTCAATATATATATATATATATATATATATATATATATATATATATATATATATATATATATATATATATATATATATAAAGAAATATAGTCTTAAGGTGTGCTATATTTATGGAATAAAGTGCTCAATATCAGAGATAGAGCGTGTGTAAATATAAAAGTGAACATAGAAGTCAACACTTAGAGGCGACAGTCTGTTTCATGCTATATGCAATCGTCAGGCCACATATCCTGTTATTTTTCTCGGCTATTTATATATATATATATATATACGGGTTAGTGGTGCATTGTGGGTATTCTATTATGGCGGTTATTTTACCATCCAAGTAAATAAATAAACAATCCCAAATAAAGATAATCAATTAAAAACTGTTCCCGCCAAAATAATACTTAGAATGAACTACAACAATCAACCCCAAAATTGAACAAATACCTTTAATTAAATTCTCAAACCAAAACAAAACTGTTAAATAAGTGATATAAACAAATTTTTACTACGTTAATAAATAAATAAATAAATAAAATAAGAAACAAAAAAATAAAAAATAAAAACAAGCAATATAATTTGACCCAAATAAATAAACAAACGACTTCCGGTAAAATAACCGCCATAACAGAATACCCACAATGCACCACTAACCCGTATATATATATAAATAGCCTAGAAAAATAACAGCCTATGTGGCCTGACGATTGCATATAGCATGAAACAGACTGTCGTCTCTAAGTGTTGACTTCTATGTTCACTTTTATATATATATATATATATATATATATATATATATATATATATATATATATATAAAGTCATGTTGAAAAGGCAATTAGAAAAACAAAGCAGTTATACATGTCAAAAAGCCGCAATATATGCATGTATATATGTATGTATGTATATATGTATGTATGTATGTATAAAGCGACGACACTCTGCTTCATTTCATGCTAAAAGCAATCGTCATAGCCTGACGATTGAGTATTTCATGAAACAGACTGTGTCCTCTGGGCGTTGATATAAATGTCCACTTTTGTATTTACATACACTTTATCATTAATACTGAGCACATTAACCCATAAACATAAATCTATATGACGGTGAGCATTACTACCGTAAATCAAATATAGCTTTGCATTTATTTGCTATTTATTATAGATATGCGACAAATGATCCTTTGAATGACTGTCAGACATCCTAACACACAGGAAAACAAACACAATCTTGTTCAGGCAAAATCCGGTTCCATATATATATATATATATATATATATATATATATATATATATATATATATATATATATATATATGGTGAGTCGGAGGTTGCTATTAGAGAAAATTCGGAGGCGGGGACGTCCGAAGGAAGCGAAGTCAAGTCTTTATCACTGTGTCAATTATCGTCTCTATGGCTGTGAATGCTGGACATCTGTATTGCCGACAAATAAAACTGCTTGAGACATTCCACATCTGCTGCCTTCAACGAATCTTGCACGTTACTTGGAAAGACAAAATCCCCGCCACCGAATTTCTTCAACGAGCAAAAATCCTCAGCATTGAAGTCATGATTCGACAACGCCTTCTATGTTGGGTTGGACCTGTTGTGCGGATGTCAGGTCATCGCTTACGACAAACTGTATTCTTCGGTGAGCTAGAAACCGGCAGCCGCCAATGTGGAGACCCAAAGAAACGATACTGGTTTGGTTTCGTTTGGTTTCTTTTACGGCAAATCAATCTTAATGTTTTATTTTATGCCGAGAAAATGTTTATTGCTGCTAATATCTTTTCGAAAAATGTATGCTGGTAATATATTTCTTCCTTCAAATATGTATTGCGGGCAATATCTTTCCTTCAAAAATGTAATGCTGGCAATATTTTTCCTTCAAAAACGTATTGCTGGTAAAATTTCTTCCTTCAAAAATGTATTGTTGGCAATATTATTTCTTCGAAAATGTATTGCTGGTAACATTGTTTTCTTCAAAAATCTATTGTTGGTAATATTTTTTCCTTCAAAAATATATTGCTGTTTACATTTTTTTCCCTTCAAAATTGTATTGCTTGTAATATTTGTTTTTCTTCAAAAATGTATTGCTGGCAATATTTTTCCTCAAAAAATGTATTGCTGGTAATGTGTTTTTCTTCAAGAATATATTGCTGGTAATATTTTCTCTCCAAAATGTATTACAGGTAACATTTCTTCTTCAAGAATGTATTGCTGGTAATAAAACATTGCTGGTAATAAATTTTCCACAAAAAATAATGGTTGTTATTAAAAACTATTTTTGCACATTCATAGTGTTTTGATCCCAGCTTTGGGGTTAACTATTAGCCCATAGTTGGGACCGCTAACAAGTGCTACCACTCTGGTTAGGGTACACGTGCGACCAGGACTAATTAAGGGTTGATTTCACCCTCAAAACCTACCGATCAGATGTAGTTTATCTCTATATCCAGGACGATTGTTATATGGTTTAAAAGGAAGCATATACGTTTGGAAAAATGGTTCATAAACTTTTTTCTTAAATGTTCTTCAGAGATATTTCATCTTTTTTGTTATGCTGACAGATCCCCCCCATGCCCTATGAAAACTTTGTGGTGTCGTTCATACGATTTTTCACGCTTCATTTGAATTCTACATGCGGTATGTTGAGCTTTAGATAGCAAGCATCAGCATTTTTCTTCGCTTTTCTCCCAAGTCTCACGGGTTACAACTACTGAGTTCCAGCATTTTCATGAACATCCTCCTCCATATCAGGTTTGGTTTCCCTTATCCTTGTCCGCCATGTTTGATTTTCGCCCTGGGAGTTTTTCTCAACAAACGTAAGTAGACACTTAGGTTTGTTCTTGCTTCGGGGCTTCACAGAACTCCTTCCATTAACATTCTTCATTCGTAGTTTTGTCCCTGTATGTGATTTCTAAGAGCACGGGTAATTATTTGCTGATGCCCATATGATTTTAAAGTGATATGCGTTTACAGTATTAAATAGTTTCAGCAGGAATGCATAATTCCTAACCTATTCTTGGAAATAAATTGTTTTACTCATACTTCCTTCTTGAGCTTGGTAATCTGATGAATACTTCTCTTCGAAAGGGGAGCGCCTCCTTCTTCTACCACTTCTTCTTTTCCTCCTTTTTCTTCTTCTGTTCCCTCTATTTCTTCATCTTCTTCTTCTTCTTCTTCTTCTTCTTCTTCTTCTTCTTCTTCTTCTTCTCTTCCTGTTCCCCCTGTTCCTCATTTTCCTCCTTATTTTTCTTCTACTCATCTTCATCTTCTTTCAGTTTCTCCATCTCCTCATACTTCTTCTTCTTCTTCTTCTTCTTCTTCTTCTTCTTCTACGTTTTTCCTCCTCCACCTCCGTATTCTCTTCCACAACATTCTACTCTTCTTCCTCCTCATCCTACTTCTAGTCCTCTTCCTTCTTCTCCACTTCCATATACTCCTTCTCATTATATTTCTATTCATCTTGATCCTCCTCCTCAACTTTCACTAATCTTCTTCCCCCTTCATCTTTCCCCTCATCATCATCCTACTTCTCCTCATCTTTCTTCTGCCTCCTCCTTCTCCTCACCCAGCTGCTTTTTCTTCTTTCCATCCTCCTCTTCATCCTTATTTTACGACCTCTTCGTATTCTTCTTATATGTGTTTGTCCATTCAAAAGGTAGGCTATCATGGCTATGCACAATTTCCTGCCTTTTCGAAATCTTAGTAAATTTAATTTTTTGCTATGTCTCCTAATTACTGTTCTGCCATCACATATACACACGCTCGACTGGTACGTCGTACGTTGCATTGGTCCACCTTCAATCTGTTCTGTGAGACTATTTATTCGATATCTGACAGGAGAAGAAATATATCGATACCCTTCCAAAGAGTACGAGTACAAAATTGAGACTAACAAAACAGTTCAGTATTTTAACTCATCTTGGGCATTTAACTGTTCGCGCGAATAAGAGTTACGCATCCCTCGTTCAAGTTTAGTAAATAGATTTTCGTTCTTCAATATAGCATTTGTAGCATTAAGTAAACTTTACTAGTAATAAGTAAAATATTGTGAGAAAAATATGTTTTAAAATAATACGTCTAATCTCTTCTAGGTTATAAGCTAACATTGCATATAACTTGCGGGTTGAACGTTATAATGATGAATCTATTGAACGGTTTCGTCTTAACGTCAGCGATTCAATAATGTTTTCCAGATGCAAAGATAAGTTTGGTTTCGCGACGATGTTTCAGTGTTTAATCCGACATTAACGACAGTTATCAGGCTTCTTTTCAACTGGAATTCAGCGATAAAATTCAAGTAACAAACATTCGGCCGTCTTATATAAGATGTAGGCAGGCATAAGGGAAAAGATGCAATGCTAGGTCTCTATAACTACGGTAGAAACCATATATATATATATATATATATATATATATATATATATATATATATATACACATATATATATATATATATATATATATATATATATATATATATATATATATATATATATATATATATATATATATATATAATTTGCTGCATGTGCTACACTCACGTCAAATCCATTCAAGGAATCATTCATTTTGCTGTTTTTTCACATTTTCTCACTTTCATTATATATATATATATATATATATATATATATATATATATATATATATATATATATATATATCCAAACGACATGAATTTAACGGATGTCAGATTTCATTGAAAAATACATCCCTACTCCTACCAAAACGTAACTAATAACTGATACATCTAAATACAGACATATTGAAGACGCAAACACCCCTTACCTGGTTGAAGTGGATTCTCTCGATCCTTGGAAATGTGAATTATGATTTTGCTGTGTCTTTAAAACCCAGTAATTTTAAAAGTTACTCCATAATTCGCTTGAGGATGAAATGTTACTATGGTCTTTAATTTAATTACAAAATTAAATTCGGAGATTTCAGCTTCCATTTTTGAAACATGGTTAGAACTGTGTATATATATATATATATATATATATATATATATATATATATATATATATATATATATTTCCAAGAGGATGGGATCCAGGTATAACCAAATGTCTACGAGTTAGAATAAAATATAAAAATTCAAAAACGAATTCAAAAATGTAGTTTTGATGAATTGGATAGTGATTATCATTCCAATGTAATAAATTATCACCATGGAGTATTAGTGTTTGAGCTTTACATATATATATATATATATATATATATATATATATATATATATATATATATATATATATATATATATATATATATATATGGCCTTAATTTCAGATCTTCAGGAGATTCATTTCCTTAATTATAGTTAATTAACGATCAACATGTCATGTTCGTTTATGATCGATTTAATCACGATACTTCTTCGTTTTGGAGAGTAATTATATTTTATTGCTCAAAGTAGAACGCAAATTGTTATATAAACCCCGGAAATTCCAGTAAGATATCTTTAATCATTTTAAGATACAACGGTTCCAAGCTTAATTTGAAAAATAAACAATTTCCCTTTTGAACGATTCAGGCAAGTTTTCTGTCACATTTAGTATATTGATGACACACGCATTTAATCCTGTCTTAATGGTAAGTTTGATCGGTTCAATAAAAGCACATTGTTAGCTGAGCGAAAAAAAAAATTTACAATTTATTGTTAATTGGGGCGAGAAATGAGTTTTATCATTGGTCTTCAGTTGTTCCTAATTTTCAGGAAAGATGTTCCTCATGTCATTAGTTCTCAACTCATTATCTATGCTGATGACTCTGGTTTCTTAATGGAAAGTTTGGCCGGTTCGGTAAGATCAAATTTGCAGCTGAGCTAAAAATGACTTACTCTTTATGGTTAATTGGTCAGGAAATAGTTTGCTAAATTAAACGCCTCTCTAAATCGTCTCTGAGGACATGTTTAACTTCGATTAGCATGGTTAATGCTAACTTACAGTAGAGTAATTTTTTCGTTCACATAAAGTGGAGAAGTTTATATTGAATCAATTCTTAGGTCTGCTGGTATGAAAGGTTGTTCACTTTACACTTCTCGACGATTTTTTCTCTACAGTATCTATCTTAACATATTTAAAACTATACTATTGTTGTCACATGTTCTCTGATGTTTCAGTTATGTATTTAGAAATTATTGATAAAATAAAAGGAAACATCTGCAACTCTATTGGTCCTGACCTGACATCTTGGAAATTAATCAATTTTCCACCGCCATAAATAGCTTTCCTCATCATTTTATATAAATATTTCTATTGTAATTGTTATGATAAAATTTCCTCTCTTTTATCTAGACGTTATGAATTGAAGTGTACTACTAGATTGGTCCAAAGTCTCATCATCTAACTTTTGAAACTGCCGGATTTCACCATAATTTCTCTGCTGAGAGTTTCGTCTTTCGCACTTCTGGCTTGTAGAACTCTCTATGGGCTTCTTATTTCCGCTCTAGATAGAGATTGAAATTGCTTTTACATAGGCAAAATTGATCTTTATCTTCTGTCTTTTTAATACTTGCACTGGTGTTATTTCTCTATCTATTTAACAATGTATTTCTTTTTCTCATATTTTCATCCCTCAACAACTCCCTGTTTCTTAGTGGCGTTATTGCTTTGATTGAATTGAAATAATTCAAAATAAATGTTAACGATCTAAGAGTCGAATTAATCCCAGAATTGATACCTCATTTTCATGAATCTAAACAATGCAACAGAACAAACGATCAGATAAATATAATATTAAAAATGTTTGACACAAAGTGTGTTGCTCAGCGAAGGGATATACCGTCGCCTACTTTCAAAAATCATCGATGAGAGATAGTTTGAAATATTTAGAAATCTTGTTGCGATAAAATTATTTGAAGTTCTACATGCTAGATAGAAACCGATAATATAACTGGCGAGTAATTTTACAGTGGCGAGTACGTCAACGCTGGTTGCGAGGAACTGAATCGAAACCCTTTCACATGACTTCAAACAACTTTTAATTTACTTTTCGTCCTCATTTTATATTTTAGAAATATTCGTGTAGTCTCGATACTTCATTTCCTTCTTCTTGTCTTTTCGGATAACCTTTGTGAAAGCAAGGTTTTATTTGTTCCGAAGTAATTTCGTGAATTTCTGTCTACTATTTCCTCAGTCATCCAAATTTGATTCGAGTGGGTGAAGGGAGGTACTTTTCTTTCGTACCCATCTTAAACCTTTATTATGCAGAAATCATTCAGCGTTCATTGATCGAGCAGTTATTGTTTCGTCTCGGTGAAAAGTATAAAATTATTTCATCATAACTGTCTTTTTCGGTAAATTATATTTCTCTATTTCAAAAACTGGTAAAGCTCTTTCTCAAATTTACAGCATTTTTCATCCAGACTCTACTGTTTTCGTAGTGTGAAGAGTAAGATTGTGAAAATAGGATTTTCTCTTCTTCAAACATCTGCTACTTATATTTTGTTAACACTGCTCTTGGAAGTATTCAATTGTGTGTGTGTTTGTTTGTTTGTTTTTTTTTAAATTCAGTTTGGCTCTGTCTTTGTGAATGTTTATCTGTAGCGCACTCCCAATTATTTTTTCTTTCATAACTTGAGAGAGACTATAGTGTGTAGGATATCGTATGTTGACTGTACGTGTTGATTTACATTGTTACTGTGAAACAAATCTTAGCTACAACCACATAGCTTATCATTATACCGACAATCATATTCGCAACCTTTTAGCTGATCTCTGCTCTGACCAGTTCAATGAGAAATAAAACGAACTTCAAACCTTCACAATGTAAATAAAACAAGCGTGTATCTTTTCAACATAACTGTTCAGACACTTACTTAAACATGATGAAAGGTTTCCAATTTCATTGAAGCCCCATTCTTTGAAAATATCGGTTTCAATTTCACTCCAGGCCAGAAGTAGAAAGAAATATTTACCACTTATGATGTTGGAAAAATTATGGAGTCAATCAACCGCCCACGTTCTGCAGGGCTTTATATTTACAAGTGTCAGATTAGTCAACAATAGAGATTTTTTGCCATGTCAGCAATGGCACTGCTCAAACCACAAAATCGTTGATGCAGCCTTGTAGTGGGGGAAACGTATTCTCCCCTGCAGCTTCTTTCCCGCGGGCCAATAGAAATATTATCGGTATTTCTATGACGAATGGTCTGAACTTTTATCCCGCCAAGTAAGACTTTTACAGCTGGGAAATCCCAAGCTACATCCACGGAATCGAATCGTCCTTATTGCCTCCGCATAATAAACGTAAATTAATATTTCCAGTCAGATATATTTTCTCCAAGAACTGCTGCATTTGTAACAGACGCGTGATTAAATGCTTCCCTGAACACCACATCATTTAATTTTTAAAATCAATATTAAAAGATTATCGATCATAATTATCACAAGCAAAGAAGTGGACGATGTAGTTTAGACGTAGTCACTTGAGAAATTTCAATATTATAAAACATCTAATATGTTTTAAGATGTAACGGAATGACAAAATAATGACCAAATTAAGATGTTGACATTCATAAGTACTTCAACAAACAAATTAGTAAAAAAAAACCTAAAGACTGGTAATAGTTGCTAGACGAGAGAACAGAATTTCCCTGAAAAAAATATTTTAAGAGATAATTTCAAACAAAATTAATCTTGACCGTTCGTCTATTGAATGTTGTTCCCTTATATGAAAACGGCTAATATTACCGTTATCATAAGTGTGTATACACACACACACACACACACACACACACACACACACACATATATATATATATATATATATATATATATATATATATATATATATATATATATATATATATATATATATATAAGGGTCAAATATTAATATTCCAAGGTTATAATTTATGTCTGTCCTGGACTTTGAGTTATATCTAGATTCAATACTCGTGGGAATTCATATATATATATATATATATATATATATATATATATATATATATATATATATATATATATATATATATATATATAATTTGTCAGTAATATTATCTATCTATCTATATATATATAAGGTTGCTGCAAAAATAATGTCGTAATAATGTCGTTTTTGACGTTAAAAATACGTCAAAAAACGACATTATTACGTAATTATTTTTACCCCAACCTTTTATATATATATATATATATATATATATATATATATATATATAAAGGCCACTAATATTATCTATCTCTCTCTCTCTATATATATATATATATATATATATATATATATATATCTATATATATATATCTATCTATATATATATATATATATATATATATATATATATATATATATATATATATATATATATATATATATTCATTTCTGTAGTTTTGTGCTAGCAGCAAGCAGAAATATTTCTCCTCCCGATGATGGCCATTTCGGCCGAAACTAGTCGAAGAATCTAAATGGGATAATAATAAAAAAATCGAAAGAATATTAATCTGCAACCCAGTGTGTCTGAAGATTTTAATCTTTTAATTTTTTTATTGTTCCAAACATATATATATATATATATATATATATATATATATATATATATATATATATATATATATATATATATATATATATATATATAAACAATTCAAATATATGTAATATATACCCGACTAAATAGAGCAGCGTTTGATTTTTTTTTATGCAAATCACCCAAAGAAAAGCAGGAGTGCCACTAGCACGCAAGGGCTTACAGAAAGTGAGAGTAAGAATAAAGAGGAGTTTTTTTTGTTTTTTTTTTTTCGAAAAGGATAAAGAGAAGGACAGTGATCAAGTTCAAGGCATCAGAAGATGGCGATTGATATTACATTTGAAAATTTGAAGAATATATCTATCAGGGAAGCAAGTGATAGGAATGGTATTCCATTGACGACAGCTGCGAGACAGGAAGCTATTTGAGTCGAAGAGATTCTTAAATGTATCCGTTTCGACAGTGAAAGGTTGAAACCTAGTAACGCGCTTAAATTCCTGCAGTTTTGGGGAACCAGTTAAAGTAGCTCGTTTGAGAAGTTGCCATGGAAGTATTTGACGAAAAGAGAGAGGAAAGCCACTGTACGTCTGTGATAGCGATCAGGAACAACCACGTTGCATATACGTCTCCGGATTTTGTCGATAACATAATTTCCTCGCGGTAGATGAAGCTGTAGATTCAATGTAATTGTTCCAATTCATGTCAGTGGACAGCGTGAGACCAAGAAGGCGCAGAGAGGCGTTCTCGTCGAGTTCGGCATCTGCTATATCTGAGAATGTGGCTTGTAGTATCTATCACCTTAAGAAACGCATGTTTAAATTCTCAATGTTAAACCTGGGATCACAACAGAACACGCCGGCTGAGTGATTCCCGTGATCTACTCACGAAAAGCATCCCAGCTGCTCGGTAAAACTGGAAGAAAATCGCCAAAGTTGCCGCTGACTATTTAAGTTTCATCAGTCAAATGATGAAGCAGGTTCCATCCACAGCACTTGTGATCAGAGTAGTCCACACAAGAATAAAGAGATGTGATCGTAATATAAATTCGCTATCTCGAGCAGAGAATGTGTCTCATTAGATCTCGGGGTATGAAAATACCAAAGAAAGACATCCTAGATGTCTGGTCACTGAACGAATCAAAGAATTTCCATCTCTAGATAGAAGCAACATAAGACATTGTACCGAGACCAGTCGATCTCAAATTGTGGAATTTAAAAGCATTAAGCGACGGAATACATAGAAAAATGAGTGAACCTCAAGAAAATATTAAATGACTTGAAATAATATTCATGGAACCACTCAAATAGAAAACTGCAATTTACATTGTCTTTTGAAATATACCGTAATTACTATCATAAATATATATTAACTAAAAGTAAACAACTTCGTATTATGTTAATGCCTGTCGTATGAAAGACGCAATATTCCCAACTTACAATTATATGCATTAGTATATGCAAGATATCTTCGATGTATTGTGAACCTTGAGGACGTTGGCGATATTAGCTCTCTAAAATTTCCTCTCTTTTATAGTACTTAATAAATATCTTTTTTAAAATCTTCTAAACTTTATTCCGCCGTCTATCTACTTAAGCTCGCGATCTAGGTTATACAAAGTTTCCTATGCCTTCTCCTGCCTTCAATCTCTTCTGTAAGTATCAAATTTGGCCAGACATTTTTCCTCATGATATGCTCTAGAATTTTCAACTGACTGTTAAGTATAAGTGTCCAATATTGATTCAATTTCCTCTAAAATGTCAAATGTATAGGTTAAATTTTAACATTTTAGTCGTATAAATATGAGGTGGGCAAAATGGAGATTTCGTCGGGGAAAAAAAGGATAATATATGGAATCGGAAATAAAAATGAGAGGGGTGCAGGACTGTTATTATACCATGGATATGAAAAAAATGTGTTCTAAGGATACTACATACAATCTAAAAAAAAACTTAAAGGAAAACCTTCCATCATATCCCTCATAATTTTATATACACGGACGGTATAAATAGATAAGAGAAATTGAAATGTTTTACGAACGCCAGACAACGTCAACACTCAATGAAAATTGCATGGAATTACAATCGTCATGGGTGATCTCAATAACAAAGTAGGTTTCAAGAACAGCCGAGACGAATGTTGACACAGCGAAATTGACTATAATTATCAATAAGAGGTTTGGGAATGCAGTCTTGTACTGCAAAACATACCCAAGACCCGCCGGCGAGAGTGACCACCTCGCAGTGATATGTAAAATTATCGGGAAACTATGGAAATTGAAGAGGCACAAAGCAGCACCCAAATTTAAACACGACAAACTTCCTGAATTACCGAATAAGTTTGGTGGCTATTTTAAAGTGTTCTTTGTTTACTTTCAGTGATATTTAGTACGAGGCACGGTCGAGTAATAAATAGCGGCTCTGATTCGAATTCCAGTCAAATCCATTACATTCACTTACGTGCTTGGAAAAGATATGAAACCTCTTCTCCCTCCCACCAGCTATGGGAAATAGCAGGATATATGATATATGCCAACTGGTCTACCACAGAAAGAAATGGGAAGCTGCTAAAAAAAATGATCATTATATATATATATATATATATATATATATATATATATATATATATATATGAAGAAATATAGTCTTAAGATGTGCTATATTTATGGAATAAAGTGCTCAATATAGAGCGCGTGTAAATATAAAAGTGAACATAGAAGTCAATACTTAGAGGCGACAGTCTGTTTCATGCTATATGCAATCGTCATTCCACGAGTGCTGTTATTTTTCTCGGCTATTTATATATATACGGGTTAGTGGTGCATTGTGGGTAGTCTATTTTGGCGGTTATTTTACCGAAAGTGATTATTTAATTATTTATTTATTTCGGTTAAATTATTTCGCTTGTTTTTATTTATTTTTACTTATTTTATTTTTATTTATTTATTTCTATTTTTTATCTTATCTTTTTATTTTTTATTTTAATCGGTGTTTTTATTAATGTAGTAAAAAATTGTTTATATCGCTTATTTAATAGTTTTGTTTTGATTTGGGAAGATAATTAAAGCTATTTATTCAATTTTGGGGATGATTGTTGTAGTTTATTCTAACTATTATTTTGGCGGGAACAGTTTTTAATTTATTTATTACTTCATGTATTTATTTGGATTGATTATCTTTATTTGTTTTTTCTAAGGGTTAGTTTATCGGGATCAGTTTGTTAGTTTATTTATTTGTATGAATTTAGGTCAGTTTATATATATATATATATATATATATATATATATGTGTGTGTGTGTGTGTGTGTGTGTGTGTGTGTACTGGCTCGCTCAGTTCTATGATATTTACTTGAATTTAGTAACAGAGGCATCATTCATAAAAGAAGAGCTTTAAATCTGCTAAAATTGCAATGAATAATCTTGAAACCCTTCTTAAAGTGTCTGCTTAAAGAGTCCGCGGTTATCATCGATGACATCTTCAATACGCGTTTTCAAACGTTAAAATGTCCGAACCATAGTTTTTTTAATGATATTTGGCACTGTGCTTCAGAGATTTTATAGTCTTTTGCCTGTGTTGATTGAATTTCTTCTTACCTACGACGAATACATGACAGTCCAAAGTTTTCAGGTCTGGAGAGATAGTTTGGGATGGGTTGATCACTGTGATTGTAACTAATCCATTTTTTGGTCGTCTTGGCCTTATCAGCCGTCTCAGAGTCTTGTTGGTAGGTGTACACTTTTTCTTTTCTATCCAGTGCATTACAACCTTCTTCGGCTTTCTTATACTCATCAGCATTGGCTCTTAAGCCTGAGGAAAGAAGTGAGGAAAAAAGACATCCCACTCGGTGATTGTGTCCTCAGAACTATCACATCTACCAGAAACTTCTCTTCTCTATGTTTTGTACGATATCGATGTTTTCTGATGGCATTAGGCTTTTTACCATCCGCTTTGCATTCACTTACGTGCTTGGGAAAGTTATAATACCTCTTTTCCAAATAGCTTTAGTAAATAGCATGATAGATGGCAACTGGTCTACCACAGAAAGAAATGGCAACCTACTTCGAAAACAAATCTGCCTCTCAGTCAGGTATCGAAAGGTACATGATCGCCTAAGCGTGTATCACGCATGACACATAAGTGAACTGAATATTTATTATTTTATTATTTGTAGTTGGCTGTTAATACTAAGTTTACTTGCGTTTGTGTCTGCGTTCGAACCTTGTGAATCTGTTGATTAGTACTTAATTTATTCAAATATTAGTTGATTTACATCAGTTTATTTTAATGATTTATTTTTTATTTATTTATTTTTTTATGATTTTATTTATTTTTGTTCGTTTTTAGTTTTCGAGTTTTCAGTTACGTAGCAAAGATTTGTTTTCGTGTCTGAGATGAGAATTGCTCACTTATTTCGTAATTTGTTTTGATCTGAGAAGTTGATTATCGGTATTTTGTCCTCCAAAAAGATATTACAGTTTTTGAATTCACTGTGATAGGCGAAGGTGTTTTCCTTATAGTCAGGACTATTTTTCAATTTCTTAAAACTGTTTAAAAATCATGGTAGTGTGAGCATATTTATATTTGTTGAAATGTTTTGTGTCTGTAGTTTCCGTGTTTCGGATCCTTTAGTTAATCGTATGTTCTATTTTTCTCCTTTATTTGTTAATTTTACAGTGCTTGGTATATTAAATTGTTCTGCAATCAATCGCCGTCTAAAGGACATTGGTTCTTTTCTTTGCAATTATACGTGGTTTTTACATTTACCATATATATATTAGGTTAGTGCAAAAATAATGTCGTTTTCTTACATAGTAACATAATTGAGAAAACGACATTATTTTTACAACAACCTAATATATATATATTTATCATATATATATATATATATATATATATATATATATATATATATATATGTGTGTGTGTGTGTGTGTGTGTGTGCGTTTGTGATGGTGTCGCAAATACTGGAGATAGTAACATGTTTGAGCATGCATTTCCTATCATATTTACACATTCTTGATTTTAGTCCGTAGTGTGATGTCATTAAAAAATAGTGTTCTTTATTAATGACTATTGTTTCCAAGTTATTTACAAATACTAGTCCCATAATATTGGGAATTGCAATAGTGTTTCTTTAATGAAATCTCATAAAATTACGAAAGCTAATTGTAAAGATGTTAGCGCAAGTATTTAACAAGGTATGCATCTAGAATTCAAATTTGATTCACATCAATCATCAGGCTCAGCTTTGAATAAGTCAGACTTCTGCTTGCTTCCAACTTTCGCATTTATTCATCAGATGCAGAGATTATGGTATGCAGATCAATAAAATATAAGCCACTAACACATTGAACAGAAAGTTTAAGAAAATGTATAGAAATAAAGGCTAACATCTTTTGTTAAGTTTCGATGCCAAATCTGAAAAGATATTTAAAAAGATTGACGAAATCATTAATTATTTAATTTGGAAAAGGAATAAATTTACTTCGATTTGACACCAGTTTCAAAGTTTCTCAAGAAACTGTTTTATAGGATTTTGTATCTAAATTATTAACCAATGATCAGAAGCATGAACGAGGAAAATTTAACTTTATTTTGAAACAGGTTCCGTTAGTTTATTTCATTTTATAATTTCTTTTTATAGGATTTGGTATCTAAAATGTTAAACAATTGTCTTTAGTTTGAAAAGAAATAAATTTACTTCACTTGATGGCGGTTTTATTATTCTATCAGATCTAAAAATAGTTGTATAGAATGTGAGTTAGTTTCGTCATCATGACATATCCCATATGATGTGCAGCAGAAATAATTTTCAAACGCTAGCTCATCCGGAATTAGTTGTTTTGATAAGTATTAACCACTGTTCCCGTTTCCAAGTACTAAGAAATATCATAATACTTCTTTTGTTTTCATGAAATTTAAATACATTCATATATATATACATATACATATATATATATATATATATATATATATATATATATATATATATATATAATATATATATATATATATATATATATATATATTTATATATATATGCATATATATGTATATATATATGCATATATATATATATGCATATATATATATATATATATATATATATATATATATATATATATATATATATGTGTGTGTGTGTGTGTGCGCGTGCGTGAATGCGTGTGTTTATATACTGGGTGCAATGGGTAAATTGTGTTATTTTATATATTTTATTAGGCGTATGCGCGTTTTTTGTTAAGCACTAACTGTGAGAAGAAGACCACCATAAGGCAATTGAATCCGCCATAAATTTGGAATCGTCATGCTGTACTGCTTGGCATTCGCACCGGAAAGTTGAAGATGAACATTTCATAGTGTTTGGGTGTTAATCTGAGGACAGCGCAGAGGATCCGGAAAGAGTTGGATGAGTCTAATAGTGATTACGAAGGTACCGCAGATTGGAAAATACACTCTGATTGTTCTGACAAGTTACAATCTCCAGGACTTACTTGAGAGGATATACAGCAAGGGTTTTGAGGAGGAACTTCTGCTTTCGGTCAAGATTGTGACTGTTGGAACACCTATGTCTCGCCACAGCACCACTCCAGACAAGCATGAAAACCCAGGCATTGCTGTCAAACGATATCTGCAACCATATCACAACTTAAATCTTGCTACCGAACGCCACAGACTGCAACCCCGTTGATTATTATGTGTGGGTTGCAGTTGAGAAGGAAAAAAAAAAAAACTCCATGTAATAAAAATGTTTAAGTGAATGCAAAGATTACGGCAGCATCTACCAAATCAAACTATGCAACCGTCCAGAAGAGTTGCAGCTGATAGTGAAGTGGTCTGGAGGTTGAGGTTGAAGCCAATGGCGATTTTATTGAATAATTTAGTCTTTCGTATTTCAAGATATTTATGTGTAATTTTAGTAAATATATGTCAAAATCAGATGTCAGTGTTTTTTTCATTTTTGCGTAATTTATCTATCGAAACCTGTATATGTGGTTGTGCTTGCTCTTATAACAATATCTATCTATCTATCTATCTATCTATCTATCTATCTATCTATCTATCTATCTATCGATCTATCTATCTATGTACGTGTTTGTGTACAAAACAATTCCGATAACCAACAAGAGAATTCTTTGTCGCTGTTTACTTTTTTTATTTCTATTGCTATCAATCAGATGTGAATAAAAATCAATTTAAATTAATTTATTTAATTATTTACATTTTTACTGATGCCCACAGTGTTTGACAGCTTTTAAAACAATTGTGGATCGATGACATTTACACATTTCAGAAGAACAAATAGAAAAATCTAAAAAAAAAAAAAACAGCGAAAATTTTAGAATTTCGAAAAAGGCCCTTACAATTAATATATTTGTGTGATGAAAAATAAGAACCCGCCAGTATTATAAATATTTACTCTTTTGTTATTTATATATTATATTACATATCCGCGTGACATTTGTAAATATAAGATTCATTTATGCACGATTTTGTGAAGTTGTAGCTCATGGTTTTCAACGATATCCTACCCTTTGCATCTATATGCAATATTTATCCCTTTACTATCTTTTCTTTTCTTTGTTCTGCCATCTGTTTACTCATGCACATTAAGTGGGTTACTTACGTCTTCCCACTGCCTGCTTTTCTTCACTATGTCATGTGATTGTCAAATTCACCTGCTCTTACCTGATAATATCTCTCAAAATTTGAAACCATCGTAAGTCAAAAAAGAATTAAAAGAACAAGAAAGAAGAAAACTGTAACTGACCATTCCAGAAAATAAAAAGTTATCGGGACTTTCCCTAAAATTCTTAGGCCGCTGGTTAACATTGGTAGCAACTAGCTGAGCTATTCAGTCTGTATGTTTCCTGCTATCAACTCATCACCCGAATGTTGCTAATTTTTCCAAAATTTAGGCTTTTTTTCTTATCTATGGTTAAAGATCTGGACCAGTGATCTTCAACATGATTCGTTATGCTGTTCGAAAACTTTCTCTACTGCTAACATAGATTTAGAATGTTTCGTGTGTTTAACAAAAAATTTCCAATGTTACTTGATGGTAGCAAATGTCCTGGAAAATAAAACCACGTTAAATATCCTCCACTAAAAAAAAAATCATGAACTGTCATTGTCGCCGAAGAAACTCTAAAATGCCTTACATGATTTGTATAACATTTTGTACTCCAAGAGTTCCTCATGGAAAACTTGAAGAAGTATCCCAGAGCTGAGAATATCATATTTCTTTTGAAATCAATCTAAGAGGGGATTATCTCTAAACAGATGAGGATATAACTTTAAAAAAAATATGAATGATTCTATTTGCTACAGTTTGTTTTATGTATAACCAATACGCATTGGAGGCAAGCATATGTATATATGAAAGAATCTGGAGATTTTTATGGGTACGAGTCAATGATCGACAGAAAAAAAGACACTCGATTTTACACCAAACCGAAAATCTATAATATTGTTGGTCTCTTCTAAAGAATCTTGCAGATCTGTATACTAGATCTGTTAGTGTTGGAGCGAGCATTGAACGAGCATTGAAACCAAACTTTAATGACGAAGTTAACTAGGACTGACCATAAAATCCCCTGAATGCCGCGTTAATCTTTCTATAGAGAATTGAAACAGAGCAAATTCAAAGTAATCTTGGTGTATCAGCCACCAGGCCAATGCTCTTGATCAGACTATTTTAGATGGGTCCAAGCTTTACGGTTCATGCGCCAAGGCAGAAAATAACTTGCAAAAGGTACAACGTTCGCCTCCAAACGAGCTACAAAACACAGAAGCGTCTGAAGAGACAGCAGCCTATTTTCCTTACCCGAACATCAAATATATGAGCCTTCCATATAGTTTTTTTCCCTAATTTATTTTATTCACTTTATTACAATATGTATTTTCCCATTATCGATTTTATTCAGATGTGCATTTTCATATCATCTACTAAATATAATTAGAACACCTGTCTTGTTCGAAGTGGAATAGATTTAACATAAGTCCTCTGTTCGTATTCACCAATGCTTAGTGTCTTTTCTTTTTAATATTTTAGTCAAATTTTAACATTTTAATTTCTTTTCTTGATATACGGAGAGTATGATTATAGAAACTACTAATCTGAAAAAGAAATGGAACTACATTTTACTAATGACACCAGCTACCACCGATAACACTGGTCAACGCGATGTTTGGTGCAAAGAAACAAAACATGGTTTTGTAGCTAATTTGATTTGTAGTGCTGATTCCGAAAATGACAGTAGTTTTTCATGGTTAGCTAGCGTTTTTGCTGTACTGAAATTGCTCATTTTTTGAAAAAAAAAAATCAATTTACAATCTTGGTTGATCGCAAAATTTAGTCACTAAAGGTCAATTTTCAGGTAGGCCGAGCAATCTATATCAGCCTCCTGAAATAAACTATTTTTCATAAGAAAAAAATGTTTATGAGTCAATTTTTTAAAATAAAAATAGCGATTTTTTTCTCTTTGTCGCCAACATGTAAACTAACTGATGAACTTTATCAGTAATAGAATTTACCTGAATATTAACGTGACTGAATAAATGGAAGCTTAAAATCTTCTGTTTGATATTGATAAATTTATCGCATCACATTTATCCCTTCATTACGTGTTACGGGACTTTACTCATAATAACGTAATGGACTATTCCATACGTAATAAATACTGTGCCTCAAGAGGAAGCAGAGAGTCCAGCCCGAAGTCGGGCGACCGGCTGATCGGTTGAACTCTCCACCTTCAGGCGGGGAGGAACCCGAACGAGGCTACGCCGAAGGGCAGAGTCTCTTTCGGGGAGGTAAACCTACGCTGAACCCGTTTATATGGGTTCAATGGGCATATTTTGGGCCGAGCCCACGGGCTCGGAGATCCCACGTTAAACCGGCCTTGTGCCACATGATGCCCGTGTGTGGGGGGGTGATTAAATACCGTTCAGTCTGAAGTTTGAGTTCAGTCCGAAGTCGGGCGACCGGCTAATCGGTTTCTCCCCGCCTTCGGGCCGGGAGGAACCCGAACGAGGCTATGCCGAAGGGCGGAGTCTCTTTCGGGGAGGTAAACCAACCCTGAACCCGTTTATACGGGTTCAAAGGGCATATTTTTGGCCGAGTCCACGGGTTCGGAGATCCCACGTTAAACCGGCCTTGTGCCACATGATGCCCTCGTGGGATTGTGACTAAATACCGTTAAGTCTGAATTTGGAGTGGTCCGTCAGGAGTCTGTCAGTCAGTCAGAGCGAGTCAGTCGAGTTAGAGGCAGTCCGAAACAGAGTCGTGTTCAGACAATTACTAAAAGACATCGGAATAGTGATACTGGTCGAGACTACATTGTTCTCCCTACTAAACCTGATTGTTTGTACTAACATTTTCTACTTCTCTGTATATATTCCTGCTTGTAATATATCTGTGTTATTCCATATTCGTGTTCGAGTCCTTCTTTATTGGTTCTACCTTGGACTATCACCGTGGTACAAGGAGCTGGAACATAACACTACGGAAGGAAACCAAGCATATTGAGAGAATTTTGTTTTCGCAGTTGGAAAGAAACTCCAACTAAAACATCCCAATTGAATGCACCATTGTACATGATACTTCTGGGGCATTAAAAGGGAATTAAATAACATTGAACATGGCAGACAAGAAAGAGAAAAAAAATTACCATATTCCTTATGCTCATGAAGTTTTTATTTCTGCTGTTAGTTTATTAAATGATTTGATGAAAATACATGTTGATCTTGGTGTATTCAATCGTGTTACTTTTAAAGACTTAGGGTTTGATTGTTATTAAAAAAATATTATTTCCTAATAAGCAGACCAATATTTGTTGGTTTAAATACGAACTGAGAGGTTTATACGATTTTATCTTGAGAGATATTAACATAGATCAATATTTTATATAAAAATTAACAAATGAAAAAAAATCCTTTTTTTTTTTTCAAAAAATGAGGCATTTCTGTACGGCCAAAACGGTAGCTAACCAAGAAAAAATAAGGTCATTTTCAGATTCAATGCGCTCAGATTAATTAGAAATATGGTTGGTGTTTCGACACCATTTCAATTTTTTTGTTAAGCTAGTGTAATAATATATTGTATTTAATATGTAAATCTTAGTGTTTGTTTGTCTGTATACGTCTTAAAATCTGTTTATCTATCTATCTATGTATACACACACACAAACACACACACACACACATATATATATATAAGTTTGCTCATTGTTTATATATGCACTTGTGAACAAGCATAAATAATATAAAGTTGTGACATTAAATGCTTATGGTTTTAGCAATATTCATATATCTTACTCGAATGAGATCTTCTTTATTCAGGGTGGTAACCACCATTGAACTTAATATTCGAACATTTAAAAATAAATATGTAGATCTGGCCGAAGAACGAACTTTTGGGGCCTTTCGTTTAGCAGGAAACATGTCCTTATTCTCACACGCCTTCCACTTCCTCCAAATATCCATGACTATGGTCCCCTTGAAAGCAAACCAGGCCATCAATTCCGCAGGGTTCTTTCCGACGCGCAAAGAAGCTACTACCGCTGCTCAGCGGTCATATTCCATCCTGGAAAACGGTAGAGAGAAAAACGTTAGTTACTTGAAAAACTGCCGGGTATCTGCATATACAGGTTTTGTTTTTATTGCCTATTTCGTTTTCTTTTTGTCAATTGTCGGATTGTGCTGCAACACCCTTTAAATATTTGTAAAAAAATGTTATTGTGATAAGTAAAGAATTTCTAATTAATAGTGAATTTGTTTCCAATTGACTCATTTATCGGTTGTAGTTTACACTAGGGATTCTCAGCCCTTACGTCCACAAGTGCAGAAGAGAATATATTTCTGAAAAAAATATGTCAGAAACAGAAGAGGCTTACATACGAAAGTGAAGCAAGGGTAGTAATTTCACATCGACAGGAGAAGTGTAACCATTTGTCAGAATTTATATTTTATATGTTTTTGCTTTTGTGACCAAAATATATTTACTATTACATCGAATTTTTATTTGTGTTTATGTGGGACTGAACATTTTGTGACACCAGAAACTTTCAGTGAGTAGATGTAACTGATTCCATAAAAAATAAAAAAAAGTTTTAATACGGGAATTGAATGAAAGTTATGTTAAAAAAGAAAACGATGCCCTAACTTGAAACTAGGTTTTCTATCTATTGATTGTTAAAAATTGTCCAATTATTTCATGCTTTCACAGGTGCGTCTTTGCATTGACAATCAGATATAGAGAATACACAATGTTCCAGGAAATTTGTTTTGGAAAATGCATCGAAAAATAGGAATGGAAATGAAACGCAAAGCAAATTTTATTTAATAAAAGAAATCTGTTTTTTTTTTGTTTTGTTTTTTTGTTTTTTTTTTAATATTTACTCGACAGATTTTATCTCAAAGACAAACCAAAAAAAAAAGAAAAAAAAAAGAATAAAACAAATCAATTACACAGTGCTAATTTTCCGCAAAGTGGGATTGCCGGCTTTAAAAATACATATTCAATTTTTTTTATTATGTTTAAAAAGTAATCAATATCGCCTACTGGTAGATATCCAACAACATTTAACAACCATCCAGACGCCAATAGATAAGGTTTTAACAGCTGTTTATAGAAATGCTAATATCACAATTTAAAAGAGATGCATGTTTCCTTTAGGAATTTTGTATTATTTGTGAAATGTCATAACTTTTAATAGTTGATTGTTTGACGTTGTCTAGAGTCTACGCTGTTATTTAACCCATAACCAGGGGATAGATACATTAAATGCGATGTCAGTTGTGTGAAAAAAAAGTAACCGACTAGTAGAAGTGATCACGGCAAAAAGTTTCCATTTTCCCGAACTGAACGATGTTACTAGAGATATCTAATGACAGAGTGCTTACAATAGATTATTCCTATATTTTATTAAGTATTTGTCATGAGTCCTTACCTATAACTACAGAATGAACTGTTCCTAATACTATGTATACTACGCCTCTCAAGAGATAGGGTCAAATCAAGCCGAGCTTCTCGGCTTGACGGTCGAACTCTCTGCCTCTGAGCAGAGAGGAACCCAGACGAGGCTCCGCCGAAGGACAGAGTCTCGTTCGGGGAGGTTGACCAACCCGATCCCGTTTATACGGGTTCTACGGGCATTTATTGGCCGAGCCTACGGGCTCAGGAAACCCACGTTAAACTCGGCCTTGTGCCACATGCAACCCTCGTGGGAGTGTGGCTAGATAACAAATCAAGCCGAGATTCTCTGCTTGACGGTCGATCTCTCTGCCTCTGAGCAGAGAGGAACCCGGACGAGGCTCCGCCGAAGGGCAGAGTCTCGTTCGGGGAGGTTGACCAACCCGATCGCGTTTATACGGATTCTACGGGCATTTTTTGGCCGAGCCTACGGGCTCGGAAAACCCACGTTAAATTCCGCCTTGTGACACATGCAACCCTCGTGGAGTGTGGCTAGATACCGAATCGAGTCGAGCCGATAGTAGTTCACTCCAAACCAGACTGACAGTCATACTAACACCTTCCACATCTTGTATTATTATTTCGTGTAATATACCTTCGTTATTTCTACTCTAGTGATCGTGTTGTTCTTCTTTGGTCATAACCTGGACCATAACAGTATTCCTATATGTTCTCGCGTGTGCGTGTTTGTGTGTATGTTCCTTAACTAATTATGTTATAGAGGCACTACATCGATAAATACTTGGCAGTAGATATTACAAGTGGCATACAATCTTCTGTGGTAATGAATATCTTGTTATCTTAAACGTCTCAAAACAAACAAATAAAAAACAAAACAAAAGAAAAACAAACAAAACTACTATCTATTAACAATCTTAGAGACGCATGTCTACCTTCCACATGTATGGCTAATGCTAACCTCCAGGAGAGTTACTCGTTGTCCCTTTTCGAGTTAATGCACTCTGCTAATGTGAAAGTTTATATTGAATCAATTCCTATATCTGTGCTAGAAAAATTGGTTCATTATGTTGTATGATAGAAATTCCCCTCCTCCGAGAATCTGTCTTCCATATTAATAAGCCTACTATTCGTCCATATTGCTGCCACATATGGCCTGTAGCTCTTGTTATATATTTAGATATTTTTGACAAAATCTCACTGACGTAATAGAGCTTTCCTGTGGCTTTTTAATAAATACTTTCATGATAAACATTGATTTATATGTATAACTTATGAATTTAAACATAGTACTAGATTGGAAAAAATATCGCAACATTTTACAGTTGAGTTGGCGAAATTTAACCGTAAGTTCATTGCTAAATTTTATTTTCTCTAACTTCTAGGCGGTGGAATATTTTCTGGCTTCTTGCTTTCCACCCAACATTGATCTTGAAAAGTTTATATTCAGTGTCAATCGTTATCTTGTTGATACCTTTTTTTTATTGTTCTCATTCCTCTATATATTTTTTTCCTTTCAGTATCAGAAACTCTTGGTCCTTACTGGCTTTATTAGCTTACTTGTAATTAAATAATTACAAATAAACACAAAACCAGTGATGTGCCTAGATTAAGCTCTTCAACGTCCTTCAGCCTGTTTTGAAATCAGAGTTTTCCTCCTCCTGCAGATGGGCAATGTTGCCTCCATGCCAGAGAGATTTGTTATTTAACCCATTACTGGAGGAAGATTTGTTCATGTTTTTTTCCCAGCGAATTAGAGCAAAGTGACTAAAACGTAATCGATCAGAATTGTAACACTTCACGCCTAATTCATGTGCCCACAATATCGGGTATATTTTAACCCGAATACAACGGAAGCCCATGTAACACCACGATAATATATCTGGATATGGTAATATCAATATTGACCGTTTACGTTATAAGGAAACATTCGGGATTCATTAGTTAAACACTGAGTGCTCTTCTATTGAAATTTATAAATTCTTTCTCTAAAAACAATTTTTCAATATTATAGGACTCTCCAATCCACGATTGTCGTTTTTTTTTCAATACTGATGGCGTTCCTGGCCTTTTGTTTCATGTAGAGTGGAATGTCATCATCTTCATTATATCTGTCTTTGTATTTGCTACTCTTGTTAAAATACTTCATTTAATGAATTTAATGTTATCTGTTACAGTTTTTATTTTGTGATTCTGCAGCGCCAATCAGAGAGATTCGAAGAAGGAGAACAGTTTAGATGTTTCTCAATGGATTTGACGCCATTAATATCATCTATATGATAGCCCCGATGAAATAAAACTTTTCAGTATAATGATTTGATTTCGTAGCAGATCATGTTGTGGACGAACCTAACAACAGAACAGCTTGTCTTATGATCAATTTCCTTAACGCCATTACTAAATAAGTTATAACTGGTCCATATGCCGTGGTATTTTATGTGTCTAGTGTCCACTAATTCCAGATTCAGTAATTTTATGATGGATTAAGATTATATGACACTTCTCATTTAATTCCAATTCCAGATCATGGAAATGTTTATCTTGAGTCATGTCTCCGGCAATGCATAGTAGAGGTTATTGGTTTGTTGTTCATTATCATTTTTGTACCATATATGAATACCTATGAGATCGGCATGGCTTCCTCTCATCATCTCTACATTGACTTCGTGAAGACTGGTTACTGTTTTCATTAATTATTATAGGGTATCGAATGCTTAAACGATCAATGATAAGTTCTTACTTTTGGGCTCGTATATGCGCAGAGCTGGTGAACCTATTCAACAATAATTAGGTATCGTTTCTTTCTAAACAAGGACTAAACTTGTTCAAACTTAACAGCTTTTCAATAAAAGTAAAAGGTGCGCTCCAGAGTATACAGATTTTTTCATAACGATTTGTGAACTGTAGACTGCACACAGAAAACAATATTAAGTAATCCCTAAAATGACAACTTATCAATCCTTTTAAACAAAGTCAACAAATCTCCAGAGTTTAAGCCTATTTTATGATGCCAACGAACACTCGTTGCCACTTGTGTGATTCCAACGAATACTCGTTGTCACTTTTGTAATGCTCATTGGAGTAGAGACTTTATAATCGCAGATACAACTATAGCATGCCGTTGAGCAATGCTGGTGTCGCACTAAAATTTCATGCTCGATATTACTAGCACGAACAGTAATCTGTATAGTGAACAGTATAAAGAAATAGTATAGTGAACAGAGTAGAGAATAGCGGTCCGTGTTGTAATAGAGGATAGAGCACACATGACGATCCAAATCATAATAGAGGATAGAATAGAAATAACGATCGATCTAGACGTCACGCGACTTCCTATACGTGCGTTTTTTTATGGTTATCGTATCTATTTAATTCAATGATGGGATCGGCTGCGTTTGCTCACTGGCGATCTATGATCAAACTCAAGTGTCGGCTGCGTCACTTTATTCCTGCATACCAATCTACTAATCTGCAAGTAAAGAATCAAAATAAAATTGAGGAACAGAGAGTGCAAACAACCAATCTCTGAGGACTTATGACATTGCATGCTCTATCAGGACCCCAAGTAACGACTGTGGATTCAATAATCATTCCACCCCAATCAAGACAATAGTTCCATGGTTTACAGGGATTAAATTAAAATGAGAAAACATTAGTGAAGAGAAATGATAAAAGGACAATAAAGGAACCGGTTTCAGGGCGACAGAAGATGGTGATGCGTACGAAATAGGAAAGACCACCAGAACAATTGCCATTAAAATATTTATAGAAAATGAAGAGGTAAACTACTTTACGGTGGTCGGAAGTGATACGATTTGTTATACGCCGGATTATAAACTTGCCTGACTTAACTTAAATACCGGATATGAACTTACGGAGTGAGGATATCCCTGCACGCATCTCCGGTGGGCAGCCCCGAGGCCACACTATTTTGCAGTGTGCGCCAGTTTCCTTCTTCGAATGTTATATTAAACGACTACAAAACAACTAAGCCTTTCCTTAGAAAATAATACATCACGACTATAAAGAACCAAATATATGAACCTATGTCAACTCAAAACAAAAACACCTATGCTCCTTAAACTCTCATTCTCCTACATTTGGGGTATTCGTACCAACATCTGCAGTGCGGAATCGTTTCTCTTAGAAAAATATCCGGACATTCTAGCTCTCTGGTAAACTAACCTTGACCCTTCAATCCCCTCCTATGATTAATCGATTCATGATTGTCTTCCTCTCTTTAGGAAGGATTCTAATGTCCACATGTATGGTGTTTGAGTTAATGTCCACGAGCATCTCCCGCTGGCTCGGGAACTCTCTCTTACATCTTCAAACCATTCTTACATGTGTCTCTGCCTCTCTCTAATTAACTCAGTCAGCTATCTATACTTTTTCTACCACCCCTGCCTCTCAAGTCTGCTGCATAGTAGATAGCATTTACGACAATATAGACCAGGCCATCTCCTTAAATCCTTTGCAAATATAGTCGTGTTCCGTGATGCTAAAGGCCACCCTAGCAGGTTACTCTGATATTGACATCGCTATCATCCAAACCCTTAACTTCTCAATCTCTAACGCAAATGTTTGAATTCTCCACGCGTTTGTCAAATACCGCTGAAGAACACGCTTCTCTACTTGATCTCATTTTACCACTATCCCTGAATCTTGTTTACAGGGCAGCGCGGCCTTCTTGGCAACTCTGATCATGCGGTAATGCCTGTAAACATCTCCTTCCTCTCTCCCAGAAGCCAAGAACCTCTTACCAACAGAATATATTTTTGTTATCAACGAGCAGTTCGGGTGTCGTTCTGTCATTTCCTTAGTGACATCCCTTGAAATGAGGTTTTAAACATCCTGTTCAAAAATGCGCATCTAGGGTCTCCTCCTGGTTGAAAGCTGGAATCGATGCTTTCATTCAAGAAAGGAAGTACCCAGTTTAACAGCATTCATTCCCTTGTTTCTCACTTGCATGCCTAGCCGCCACAGTCAACAGGAGCCACATCCTTCTGTACCAGAGCGATATGTCTGATTGCAACAGATGCCTAGACCTTGCTCGTAAAGAGTGCAAGCGTGTCCTCAGTAAAGCGATACTACTATTTGATGATAGAAGGAAACAAAAGAGTGCTGAACAACAGCAAATCCATATCTTGTGTCACATCTGACCGTGTGGAGCGGTTGCTAGATATCCTGCAGTTGGAGATTCATTGTGCAATTCACTTGACTGAATTCTAGCACTTGACTGCTTTTTCTACGCGCCACTGGCGAATCCTGTATGTGTTGTATCATCGTTCATATGTGTAAGTACCTTCGTTCATAACCAACCTTCGTGTGATTATTCTAATTAGTAACCTTCCCAAGGTTACAACATTTTGGCACACTAGGATTGGCAAAAATTATAACATTTTGGCGTCGACGATTAGTCAAAATACAACATTTTGACGACGATGATTCAAAATAACATTTTGACATGGATTAGCCAAAAATACAACATTTTGACAAGGATTGTTCAAAATAACAACATTTTGACAAGGTCAAATGATTGATTTCATTGGTGAAAAATACATTTTGACAACGATTAGTCAATATAACAACATTTTGACAAGTATTAGTCAAAATAGCAACATTCTGACACGAATTAGTAAAAATACAACATTTTGACATGGATTAGTCAAAATATAAAATTTTGGCATGGATTAGCCAAAATACATTTTACTGGCCTGGATTTACTCAAATCCGAAAACTTCACTTGTGAGGCATATTGCTTTCAAGAAATATATTTATACCTTTTAAACTACACTGATTATATTCAAATATGAAAGAATAAAAAAATAGATTATTTAAGTAGCAATAAAAAATTACTAAAAGGAGCTCACTAACAATATTTTTTTCTATAGAAATGCATTTATAACTGTAAAGGACTTGCTTATCAGTTTATTATTGTAATTATTTTCATTCGATCTACCTGGGACATACATGTGTCTGTCATGCCAACTATCACTGTCCTGCGTCAAGGTCGGAAGGTCATTAGGTTGGCACACTGTGTCATAACATAATTGGTCAATATATGTTGTTGCTCTGCGACCAACCTATTTTGCTTCCGAGGTGTCCAGAGGAGTTGATGATTTACGACTTCTTGTTTTTCTCTCCAGCAGTGCCTGGCAAAGCGCATTCTGCGTTTTTATAAGAAAGTTGTATGATGGATAGATCCATAGAGTTGTGATTTAATTGGACGCTGTCTCCAAGAAATGTTAAGTATAGCTCTCAGTATCCGAGTGTAGATTCCATCCAGCTTAAACGCTTGTGCTTTATTTAATGTCCAAGTAATGTCTACAGTGGCTCAAAAGTTATGGTCGAGCAGATTTCCAGATGATATCCATTTTATTCAATCGCTTAACTTTCAGCTATATCCTTTTCAGTAGAATTTATTTCGCTTTCTCGTTATGTAAGAGATTCGAAAGGTTTTATTGATTCACTTAATATGTTTTGTATTGATTGAAGCCGATGAAGTAAGTTTTAGAGGCATTAACATTGTTGTCAGATTTTTTTCTAGTTGATGTAGGAAAATGTCGTATTAGCAATAGTGTCTCTCGTGATATATAGGTCACCCGCATAGTCAATATCTATCATTTTATTTTCAGGATGTCAAATTGAAGGACTCGGTTATAAAGTAAAACCTAGATGATGAAATTCGTTAAGCATGCAATGGATGTGCTCTGGAAATCTAATCTACCAGACAACCTCAAGCGGAAATTATTAATGATCTAGGATTTATTAGATGCCTTGAGAAAAAAAAATTACTATTATACACGGTGCGATGGGTAGATTGTCATCATTTTATATTTTTAATTTTGCGCATGCATGTTGTTTTTTTTTTTATTTTGTCGGCTGTACGTTATGTTAAGTTCAACTAGGCATAGTCTGTTAGAAAAAAAGCACCATGATGCAATTCACTCAATCGGAGATCCGGAAACAGCATTCTGTAATGCTTGGAATTCACACCATAATTTCCAATACGGACTTTTCAAGGTGTTTGTGTGTCAATATGTGGACAGTGCAGAGGATTTGGAACGCGTTAGATGAGTCTAATGGTGATTACGAAGGCATTTTGCGATTTCACTCGTGATGGCCATGTTATGCCTCCATTTATCGTTATGCCTCTGTTTATCTTCCCCCAGAGTCTCAGACTCAAAATAGTGGCCTATATCAAGTGCCTTGAGGAGGTAGTGCTGACTTGCGTCAAGAGGGTGGCGGCTTGAAGACCCTCTGTATAGCAAAAGTACTATGCACCTTGCCACACAAACAGGAGGACCCAGTCAAGCATGCCAGACAGTTTCTGCAACCACACGAAGCTTACATCTGGTCACCTAACTTCCTAGACTACAACCCCATTGTGTGTGTAGCGCATTAGAGTGCCAGACCCACAAAACTCCCTGTAACACCTATGATGCACTGATGGAAGAGATTCACAAAATTGAACAAGTAGACAGTCCAGAAGAGATGAATGATTTTCTGAAGTCGTCCGGATGCCGTGTTTGAAGCCAATGTCAGTTTATTGAATAGATTTACTCTTACAAGATATTTTTGTGTCATTTTGGTAAAATATTACAAATTTTAAATTTTAAGGATTATTTGGAGATAATAATTATTTCCAGGTACAATTTTTACTAATTAACCGATACCTGTGAGTTAATATATGTATTCATAACAATCTCAAAATAATATAAGGAAACCGGCTGGAATTTGAACGCGGCTCTCCGTATTCCATTGACGAGCGTTTATACTTTTGCACCACCCGCGCATCCAAACTTACAGCATCTTGTATTCCCAAGTGGTTACCCATCAAGTTACTCATAAGGCTCGGCATCGCTTAACTTCGGTGATTGCACGAGAACCAATGTTCAAACAGAACAAAAGAATCGTAATATCACACTCGACAAAACAATTCACCTGTTCCTTAATTGTACCCTAAAAGACTGGTAAGTTGTTCAATTATTCTTATTTCTAGCTATTTGAAACAGATGATACGGCTTGCTTATGGCGCAAACACCTCTGTTGTCAGGAAGGCGTCATACAGTGTAGTGGTGATTCCAAAATGGTGTGGTGCGTGTCTAGGTGGCGTGGCATGTCTGCTAATCCACGGAAACACGTTAGATTTCGATGAAGGCTAAGTCCTGGCTATTTGAATTCATTCATCATTGCCTTGTCAATTACCAAGAAATTTTATTCCAGCCGCATAATGCACATTCTCGTCAGACTCAATTCTGGATATTCTGATTAGATATCCAGCTAATACCTTTACTCATCATGAAAAACATCGGACATGTATGGAGAGTTTTGTTTGCATAGATATTTTTTCGTTTGAGGCTCTGAATATCAGATTTGTTGAGAGATCTTTAGATTGCAGAAATCAACTATTTTTTTCTGATTACATGTGACTTCTATGACCCGTCGAAATTCCACAGTTCCTGGAGTAAGTAACGTTTTACATGGTACCAGATACGTTTAGCCTCACGTTTGACACGTTGCTCTGCTTTGAGTATTATTTTCAACTGCATTTCTTTCAGAATTCATTTATGTCAAAGAAAAATGTGGGAAAATTTATGTAAACAATCCGTATTCTGTAAACCTCAGCCGATATACGTTCTTCTTCTCCACCCAATTCAGAATATATAAATTAGATTCCTCGAATCGTATTGAGGAAATCATTCTTGATAACAAATACATATTTATTTTGAATGCATTTGTTCACTTCCTAGGTTCATTTTCCGGGAACGTGTGTATTTTTATATGATGCCAATGTTTATCGGCTAAACAATTTTGGTTCTTGTAAAAGAAATAGAGGATATGCTTTCTCATGAGTAAGAATTACATGGAACTCATCGACACGATAAACAAAACTTAAACGGCAGAGCTGGAAAAAGTTCATCTTTACTAATATCTAGGAAAAGAGAATGTTTTTTTAATATTCATGCGGACAATATCCAAGTGTGAGCAATTATAATATATTGTTGCAGGGCCTATACGGATGTAGATCACAAAAACTGGTTTTATTGAAGAAAGGTGTGCACAAGCAAGACACTGAGGGGACAAGTTCGTAGGTTTATATTTTTTTAAAGTCAGTTTTATTACACCAATACGACATGCGTTTTTATAACAAAACAGAAAATAATTGTTCCCTGGCTACTGGGACTAGAAAGAGCTAAATATAAAAATATCCCGATAGTTGTTTAATTGCTACTTAACAATACTTTATTCAACATGCTTATAATTATGGTTTTTTAACTCTAAACATATCCCGATGGTTGTTTAATTACCAGTAAACTTTCCCTTATACAACAAACTCACAAAGAATGGAACGTCCGGGCATTTAACAACTGCAACCAGATAAGAGACGAATAAAATTAACATCAACAATCAAGGTGTAAGTGAAACCAGATGGCCAAACAGCAGTGATTTTGTCAGCGATAAAACACTGGATAATTTGGACAGGCGGTGAGAAGAACGACAAATGGTTAGGACTAATACGAGAAATGCGTATTTAACAAATGCGTTCTAGGATACCACAAACTTTTCTAAAGAATTCTGGACGCTGAAACGTGGCTATTATAGTAGTGTACGAATCGACGGCACAAAGCAAGGAAGGGGACATCGAATCTTTGTATTCCATGATGGATAGTGTCAAGCCTGTATGCAAATCACAGGAAGTCATTCTTATCATGGGACACCTAAACGCCAAAGTAGGCAGCGAATGGCCAGGAAATATAGCCAGAAATTTCGGACTAGGAACCAGCAACGAACGCAGAGAAAAATGGATCCAATGGAGCATAGAAAATGACCAGGTAATAGCCAACACATGTTTCCAACAACATTCGAGACGACTATGGTTATGGAGGAGCCGTTGAGGACAAACTAAAAACAAATTGATTATACAACTGTTATTGGACCTTAACCATAATAACATAATGGATTAAAGTTCAGCCCGAAGTCGGGCGGCTGGCTGACTGGCTGATTGATTGAACTCTCTGCCTTCGGGCGGGGAGGAACCCGAACGAGGCTACGCCGATGGGCGGAGTCTCTTTCGGGGAGGAAAACGGGTCCAAAAGGCATATTTTTGGCCGATCCCACGGGCTCGGAGATCCCACGTTAAACCGGACTTGTGCTACATGATGCCATCGTGGGGGTTGACTAAATACCGTTCAGTCTGAAGTCTGGAGTGAGGTCCGTCAGGAGTCTGTCGGTCAGTCAGAGCTAGCGAGTTAGTCAGTCGAGTCAGAGGCAGTCAGAAACAGATTCGCGTTCAGAAAATTATATGAACAATGTGAAACGAAGATACACATTGAAAGACACACAGTGTACGGCACGCAGTGAAACGAAGGCATACAGTGGACAGCAAACAGTGAAACAAAGGCACACAGTGAAACGAAGGCCCACAGTGGACGGCACGCAGTGAAACGAAGGCACACAGTGGACGGCACGCAGTGAAAGGAAGGCACACAGTAGACGGCACACAGTGAAACGAAGGCACACAGTGAAACGAAGGCACACAGTGGACGGCACGCAGTGAAACGAAGGAACACAGTAGACGGCACACAGTGAAACGAAGGCACACAGTGAAACGAAGACACACAGTGAAACGAAGGCACACAGTGAAACGAAGGCACACAGTGGACGGCACGCAGTGAAACGAAGACACACAGTGGACGGCACGCAGTGAAACGAAGGAACACAGTGGACGGCACACAGTGAAACGAAGGCACGCAGTGAAACGAAGGCACACAGTGGACGACACGCAGTGAAACGAAGGCACACAGTGGACGGCACACAGTGAAACGAAGGCACACAGTGAAACGAAGGCACACAGTGGACGGCACGCAGTGAAACGAAGGCACACAGTGGACGGCACGCAGTGAAACGAAGGCACACAGTGGACGGCACGCAGTGAAACGAAGGCACACAGTGGACGGCACGCAGTGTAACGAAGGCACACAGTAGACGGCACACAGTGAAACGAAGGCACACAGTGAAACGAAGGCACACAGTGAAAAGAAGGCACACAGTGGACGGCACACAGTGAAACGAAGGCACACAGTGAAACGAAGGCACACAGTGAAACGAAGGCACACAGTGGAAACTGGAAATGGGACGCATTAAGAGACGCTTTAGTGACATCAGCAAAAGATATTATTCCAAAGGAAACAAGACGAAGTAGAAAAAATCGAATGGCTGACTGATTTAATTTTCGACATAATGGAAAGAAAATTCAGCCAAGATTCGAAACAGAGTATAAAAAATTGCACAATGGAAAAAAAAAACCCAAAAAAACGAATGAAGGCAAACTAAAGAATAGTGGCTAAACGAAAAATGTGCAGAAATAGAAAGATTGAGTACTTATAGGGCAGAATATATGCTCGTCAACAGGCTGCTTAAAATCAAAGGATGGAATGCACATAATAGAGTAGAAGAACATTTTTCAACGCTTGAGCGTGTATATCGGAGAACTCTTCTCACGACGAAAGAGAACAACTAGAAATACACAGAAGTATCAACCGATCTGGAATTCTGAAAACCGAAGTAAAAGCAGAACTGGACATATTGAACAGAAACAAAGCAGCTGGGCCGGACGGAATTGTAACGGAACAGCTGACAGCCTTATATGACTTTAGCATAGACAAGATCACCGAAATAACAAATGAAATCAACAACAGCGGGGATATGCCGGAAGACCTCAGCAGATCTATCCTCATAGCTATGCCTAAGAAACCAGGCGCAAACGCATGTGAGCTCCACCGAACAATAAGACTAATGAGCCAGGTGAAAAACCCATCATCCGTATTCTAATGAATAGCGCGATCACCACAATCAGGCCAGAGACTGGAAGAGAACAATGCGTTTTTTCTTTTAAAACACCGGAATAAGGAACTCGATATTCATGTTCAGAATGTTATCAGAAAGAATGACACAAATGCAGAAGGACGTGTATCTATGTTTCATAGACTACGCAAAGGACTTTGACAAAGTACGCCACAATGGTATACTCAGCAAACTCGATATATTTGGGAAAGATCTCAGAATAATCAAGAACCAGCAGCAAACAGCATGCATGCGCATAGGGAACGAGTTTAGCGAATATACACAAAAATAGAAAGGGGCGTAAGGCAAAGATCCGTCTTCTTACCCGACCTGTTCAAGCTATACAACCAGGCCATTATGAGAGAATTGGAAATCCTAACAGGATTCAGCGTTGGCGGCCAAAATCTTAACAACATAAAATACGCAGGTGACACAATACTGAAAACAGACATGGAAAAGAAATTAAAAATCTCGTACAGAAGGTATCGACGGATTTTGTGAAGAAGGGACAAAGCATAAACTAAAACAAAACAGAATGTATGGTCATCAGTAAAAGGATGAGCCCAAAATGCGATTTGCAGGTCGGGAACACTAGAATAAAGCAGACGCGGAAGTTTAAATATCTCAGAAGCGTTCTGTCAGAGGACGGTAAATGCGACACTGCCATCCGAAGATATGTTGGGATGGCCAACTACATATTCCAAAAGCTGGGCTAAGTATTGTGGGACAGGATTTCTTTGGTAATGAAGAAAAGAATACTGAGCTGTTATGTGACATCTGTCTTTCTTTACGGCAGCGAATGTAAGATAAAGAAGAGACTCGAGGCGACAGAGATGTGGTTCTACAGAAGGATGCTAAGGATATAATGGACCGAGCGTGTGAGCAACCATGGGGTATTAGAGAGGATGCGAACAAGGAGGAGGCTTATACTTAACATCGGGAAGGGACAGCTGATGTTCCTGGGACATATAATGTGGAAAGAGAGCCTAGAGAATTTGATGCTCACGGGTCGAATAGAGGGAAAGAGAGACAAAGGAAAACAACGCATCACATAGATAGCGGCCTTAAGCAAGTAGATGACAGAACGTGGTCATGGGGAGGTAGCAGAGGGAAGGGACTTGTTGATAGTTGCAAGGGATAAGGGAAGTAGAGAGCTAAGATCTTCTACGTCACGACACGTAGAAAAAACACCCTGACTGCTGATTCATTTTCGGGAGTAGAAAAAGCTGTGAAGATCAAGGTCGTCATGCCTGTTTTTGTTTAGGAGCGACCACGAATGGCTGCGACAATAATACTATAATATAAGATTTCAGCGGAACAGTCATCCTGAAAGAGATGTATCCCTTTGCTCTGCAAAGATAAAAAGCCTGTAACTAATGCATTCTCTCTAAAGGGAGAGAAACATGTAATTTAATAAGGAATTGACTCTCAGTACCAGGTACATCCAAAGTGCATATGAAATAAACATGATCAGCATCCTTTGGAATGATTGCAATAAAGATACAACATATTAATGCCTATATGTGAACCAAACTAAAAAGAAAAATTCTTCAAATTAATAAATGCAAAGAAGACTTGATGCAATACACCAGAATACGTCTGTGGGGTTTGTAAATACGATTTATGCATGCACATCTATGTTCATTGAAATATATTAAAGATAACGCAAGTTCCTCAAATTCTCTAAAATGTACACTCATTTTTCTAACATGAATAGTATGTAATAAATATTCAGTATACATATTTTTTCATTTTAAAAGCACAATACATTAAAGTCTATATAAGTGCTAATATTATACGAGAGTCTATCAAATATACAATTGCCAGGACATGTATGATTATCAGACATCTCCCAGATATCGCAATTCACAACGCGTAATTCTCAAGGTTATAAGAGAAATTATCACAGACCGTAAATATAATTATAATAACATGATGATGTGGATAATCTCAAGAGGTTTTGGCCCAAAAACACTAAGAAATGTAACTAACACATAGATGTATTTGGACAACGCGGACATCCTATAGTGGATATTAATGGGTGATGAGTATTCATAGAACTAAAATCGATATATAATTACTAGTACCTCCATCAAGTCTTTGATCATATTATTCTTTTAGTTATCAATAGATGAAATTTAGTAATGCCAAAATGTCCAGTTCTTTAGAAAGCTGGACATTGCTGATCTTAAGTAAGGATGCATTTAAAAATCAGTGAATATATTGTGCATTTAAGGAACACATATTCTTAGCTACCTATTAACAAGACAGATTAATTATTGGGAGTAACGTATTTTTTCCAATGTGCTATAAATGAGGACTTCTTATTAAACGGAGTAACGAAATAACACGTAAAAGAAAAAAAATACGAATACTAGAAAACGGCGTGGTTCTGTTGGGTTCTGAAGATTTCCAAAAAATAATCACCTCTTCTTAGGAACCTCAGATTAAAAAAAAATTCAATAATATGTAATAACACATAAATTGATTCAATAATATGTAATAAGACATAAATTGGAAATGTATTTTAGTTTGTTCAATTTATATTCAGTGAGTTTCAAATTGTCCAAATCTATTTTCCGCATAAAGTGACGCAAATATGTCATTTTTTTCTTCCTGATTTTAAGTATGTCGCCATTATCTTGCAATTTTTCTAACAACATCCAGGTTGTTCACTTATTCTCAGTACCTTCCTTCAGAACAAGAATCTGTCTATATTTCTGAGATGTGGTATTATGTACACTATTTGCATTATTCGGACTATTGTCCTCATCTTTGTCGCCATATTTATTACAACGTTTCGGCACTTCAGTATTTGCATTATTCGGACTATTGTCCTCATCTGTGTGGCCATATTTATTAGAGTGAGCGAATAAAGGGTTCTGTTCGACATTCCAACCACCTGAAGAAGGCCGGAGCGTACAACGGCCGAAACGTTGTAATAAATAAGGCGACAAAATGAGGACAATAGTCCGAATAATGTAAATATTGTACATAATACTCTCGTTTCAATTCTCATCTTCATCTTCGATGAAATTGGACTTGCTTTGGTTGGATTAACGGCACATCAACTCCTTATGGGTCATTTAATGCTGAAATAAAATTTTCTTGCGAGCTTTGGTAATTTTTTCCAAAAATGTATTGCTGATGATTTTTCTTTTCTTTTTCCAATACTGTATTGCTGGTAATATTTTTACTATGAAAATATATTGCTGGTATTTTTATTACAAATATGTAATTTTATACACTCATAAAATTTTGGGGTTCACTATTTACACATAGCGGGGACCCCCTAACAGTTGCGCTCATCTTGGTTCAGGATGCACCTTGCGTCAACAGCAATTAAGAGATGATCTAGATAATCAGTGCCTTGAAGCTGATAGGGCGATGTGGCCGGACAGGATAATAGTTTCTAACATGAAATGTCTGACAAACGAATCTAGTTTCGGTTCCTGATTACTGTTCAGGAAGTGATTTTTTTTTCAATCTGGAACAGTTGTTGACCTCTTAATGAGGCTCCATTCTTTGAATGTCTAATGGGTCTGAAGTTCACTCCACATTTCGTTCTACCTTGTCTGGCTCTAGAGACATGCACGCAATTATTTTTAATAAGAATGTAATATGGTTCTTCTTGCTCACCTCAGTGTTTACAATTCTGGATCACTTAATTCACGAATGTTGCTAGTGTATAATATTGACATCTATTTAAGTTTGCCTAACTCATATACGACAGCATTTTGTATGGCTTATTAAACCTACTAGTCAATATCAGAAAACTACCTGTTCAATTACATAATTCAGGATAGGAGATTTAATATAAGAGATAATATATAATATACGAGAGATCAATTTCTTGGATAATCAGGGATAGGCTAGTCGGTTGCGTATCTTCATGATGTCAACCAGATTAGATACATATATCATACATATAATATACTATATTAATATTCAGTTAATAGGCAACAAAGGCATTACCAGAGAACACCGTTCCAGTGTATCATTCGAAATATTCTTTTTTTCCAAGTCTCTGTGTAAATATCTCGTCTTACAGAAAGTGAGGTAACAGTTTATTTTCTACTAAAATATTTTAATACTATGCCATTTCAGGATCTTGACGTTCATGGATATCAATATGTAGCCGTTCTTTTATTATCTTGTAACTGCCATGACTTCTTGGGAAAGGATGTAGTTTAATCTCTAGTTGCATTCTACATGGTGTTGAAATCAGTATATTCATTTTCCAGGACAGGCTGTAATCTGCTTCTAAAAACTAGTTTATTCTCTTATTTGCAAATAACTGAAGGGAGAAAATATTGATTTATGATTTTCAGAAGAAAATTGTTTCGAAATGAATGCTTGCTACAGACTAGATCGGAATTTGGAGTTAATTCACCAATTCAGTTTTCGATACCAGTAAAGATTGCATTAGGCGCAGATCAAACCGCTACCCATATTAGTGCGAGGCTATTTGTTTTTACCACGGTAAAACATTGGAGAAACTTATGGATAGAATGATCGATATACTGAAAGACTTTGGAACAAGGAGTGGTAATACATAAAATCCGTGGGTGAGATTGGTGATTTAATTCACATATAGACGACACCAGAATTGGTGTTTCGAGGATTTGAACATTGGAAAAAAACCCAAATTTAGAGTGCAATGATGACTGACATGTGTTTACGCAGCTGAAAATGCAAGCTGTAAAGCGAAAAGTTCATTTTTCGTAAACAACGAATTTGGAGCTAATTTATCCTGGCCGAAAGTTGAGTTCCCCAGAATTATGAAGTAAGCAAACAAAGGGGATTTACCACAATTCTCTTATGCGCCGTGCCTCGCGCTAGTTTGAGTGATTGTCAATAAATACGAATGCGCGAATTCTGCTGACTGAAACAGGAGAGAGACAACAGACAGTTCCTCCCAGCCACTGGTCGTGATAACCCCACCTGATTGCCTGCGAGAGAGAACCCCCAGACAAAAGCCTTGTGCTGAACTTTACCAAAACAACAAACCAAACTTTTTCAAGTCATCAACAATATCACTTCCGATTTAGATGCGGGTTGAGCTGATAATTAATTGCATGCGAATACCGATATAACCAATTATTGTACGAAGGACTGATATAAACACAGTATTTATTTTTTGTCAATTTATTACAGTGCTATTTTTTCCCTGTACGTCTTCAACCTGCTTGGACCAGCCCAGCACGAAAATACCTCTCACGATTCGGTTTTGGCCTCCTTAGGATCAAAACGTGGGATAGGGCAGCCGCGGTCTTGGAAGTCTTGGGCGACGGGGAAAGGGTGTTCTACGATTACATTTGTAATGGAAGAAAAAAAAACTAATATAACGTTAAATGAGATCATGGAATAGTTTAAGGTGTCATAAATTAGAGTTGGACGATTCTGAAACTACTTGGATCTTCACCAGACTTACCTCAGACAAAGCTGCGTCAATTCTTATCACCGCAGAAGCGTATCAGTTATTCCCATTCTTCGGAGACCACTCTATATCGGAGTCAAGTGGCCTAAGTAATTTTTTTTTTAAATGACTTAATGGAAAAACTAAAGGATTTATATTTAAGACGTGATAGTCTCTGAAGGTGTCTGTTTATCGTGACTAATTAATTAATGTATTTTGAGCCACATTACGCTCACATGCAGCAAAACGAACTCGTCTCAGTGTAGATTTATATATAACTTCCCATCATGCAAATCTACTCACTATTGTAGACAAGGTACCGCTCTAGATAATGTCTCTCTAGAAAGCACGTAAATAATCTATTTTAGCGATAATAACTACGGTTGACAATGCTTAGTTTAATAAAAATAAACGAAAATGAAAGCAAATAATTATATGAAATAATATAATGATGGTTGATAATGATTCATCTAAGGAAAATGGATATAAAATAAATACAGCAAAATTAATTATAATTTTGGCAATGCTTTATATAACATGAATAGCATTAATATAAATGTGAAAGGGAATGTGAGTAAAACATTTATAATATCGACAACGAATTACAGATTTGATCGTATATATCAATAAAAAATAAAACTAATAGTTGTCAACATTTACCGATTAAATAATGAAGAGTAAATACTGGGCACAAATTAATAATAAAGTTTGGTATTAATAAATGACTAATAAACGAAAGAGAAACAGAAAAGAAAAATAATAATAATAGTCGTTGACAATGGTATAAAAAATTGATAAAAGCTAATGCAAAAGAGATATTAGTAATAATGTTTTCATAAATGTTTAATCACTTAAAATAAGAAGGGTAATATTGCAGTACCTCGCATAGTCGTTTCCAGTTAAGTCATTTTCGAAGATAAGATGATTTTTCATGTGTAAAAATTAAATTCGCCTTAAGTCGATTTACTTGAGCTTACATTGCCCGTAAAATATAAGAAACGTCGAATCACTAAATTAACAATTAACACAAAATCATATGTAACTAAATGCTCTACTTTTGTATCGAGCACTATTATTTTTAAATAATAACAAAAATACTAAAGTACTTTGGATTATTTACCTAACGAGTTCTTTCCTATTTTCTATATATTTTTACACACACACACACACACACACACACACATATATATATATATATATATATATATATATATATATATATATATAGAGAGAGAGAGAGAGAGAGAGAGAGAGAAAACAATGAAAAATACTAAAAACTTAAAAAAAACTTTAGACACACTGGTTTGTATATTAATATTATTTCGTTTATATTATTATTTCATTTAGATTCCTCGACTAGTTTCGGCCAACATGGCCATCATCAGGAGAGAAAAAAATATGCTTGCTGGTAGCAGTAAACGACAGAAATGAATCTCTTGTTGGAGAAAATGAACTTTCTTCTGTAGTTTTCCTTTGTTTTGTTTTTTTTTTAATATGAATTTTGTCCAGTCCTTGTGTATGTCAAACAGTTTATTTTAAGTTGTTATTTGAGATACGAGCTAGATTGATTCATGCTGCTCTGAATTCCCTTGGTCATTTTGACAGTTTTATATATACAAAATGATAAAAAAACAGAAACATTAGCATAATTAAGTATGTTAAGAAGATGTCCTTATTCAGGCGACTCTCGTGCGTGTTTACCGCTCCAACACCGATTTTGAATTCAGAATTGTTTACATCTGTGCTCTGTCGTTGATATTGTTTCATTTATATTTCAACTGTGATTTGATAATAATTTTTGCCCATTGTTCCGAAGAAAAATCCCAGTGTAAGTGCTAATGCTAAGCATAAGTCTATATTGCTGTAAATAAGTAGGTAATTAATTATTTTATTTATATTACAGTACGTATATATAATAAATAGTGTAATGGGGAATACTTATTTGCGGTTTATCATGTGGTTATTCCGATTTATGTCGTGACCTCTGTAACCAATTAACAACGTAGGGTGAGATATACATGTATTGATAAAAAATTATATTCATTGTTGGCAATGTAATTATGTAAAAATATTAAAAGTAACATGGAATTAAAAATTAGTTTAAAACGAATAATAATATTAAAATGGTTTTTATCGATTAAAAGAAATAATATAAAAATTATAATAATGTTGTTAAAACGATTACCATATTCCTTAAATACTGTCTGACACCTACGTATTTCGAATAAAGTGTCATAAATATTTTGCCATCTTTCTCATTTTCATATTTGGTTGATGCAGATCTCTTTTTGAAATCCATAACTTTCTTTTCACATAGATATATCGGTAATCTTACCCGGTTTTAACATTTGAAAAATGATGAAGGGCCAATTTCAAAAGAATAAAAAGAGTTCCGTTTCATACAAAATACGAAATGCTGTAACTTCCCAGAAGTGCGAACACTCGTTCAATATTTACATTATGCCAAACATGAATGAAATTAAGGTTGTCACATATAATGATCTGTTTTGCATTTTTTTGCTTTTGATAACCGTCCTATCATTTCTATATAGCAATATCCTTTTCCAATTTTTCTTAAAAATTGCGTTGGAAAAGCAAAGATATAGTTGTCTGTTATTTCATTCTGTTGTGTCTTTCAAGGCTTTAATCACTTTAACATACAAATTGTGTTTATCTTACTTCAGAAGCACCATTATTACTTTAAGAAACAATTTCTTTGTAATTATTTTTTCATATATTCTCTTTCAAGATAAAAATCTGACTCGATTGGCAAAGACCGGTCTTTGAGAAAATTTTAAAATCGTTTAAGCAAATGTCATCAGACAAACTCGTGTAGGAAAAAAAATCATATTATACGGTTGTCTTTATCAGTCAAAAACAATATGATATTTCAGTAGTATTTCAAGTGGATTAAGTGAATTTGGTTTTAAAATGTATTTCCCGGCGCAAATCGCTTCAGACAGCTCTTGACCTTTTTCAGAGTCTGTGAACCAGCCCAGAGGTGGCAACAATGTTCTATTCATAATAAAAAGAATGTGTATATAGACGTCAAGGCAGCATGTTAGTTGGAGATTTTTATAATATAATATCCTTTTCGAAAGTTTTATTTCATTTGTGTATGTCTGAACATTCATCATTGTTGTTTGCCATCTTCAGTTATGCAAAATGTAATTATTTCTCTTTACAGTCGAAAGAATGTGACGCCAGATTTTTCGGTCTGCTGCATCTTATTTCCATGTTTCCTTGGTGACGTTGATCTTTGTCTACCTGAGCCGACGTTTGTAACGGCGCTGAGATCATACGGAATCTTTTACCTCTGTTTCGTTCGCTTTGCTGTCGTGGCGAGTAAGACTACTTACGCTCATTCAGAACACAGATCTTTTGAAGTTGAGCTCGTGTTTGATGAAGGCTGCAAGAGGCTGTATTTAAGGAAATCAGATATATTTAACGTGATTAAATTTTACTTTTCTTGTTCCAAAATATTATTAAAAAAAGCTAATAACTGAAGTGAATTTTGATTATATGAACCCGATGTTTTTCACAAGATAACAATATATTAATCTTTTATGTGCCGTGACCCTTCAGGACGTAGGTGATCATGGCTCTCCACTTCTTCCTGTTCCTTGTAGTTATCAATAAGATTTGCTTTTTGCTATTTCTTCCTAGCCCTGTTCTGTCATCCACTTGCTTAGACCCGTTAAGTAGGTCATGCGTGGTTTTTCGTTGTCCCTCTTTCTCTCTATCCGCCTTGTGAGTATCAGATTTTCCAAGTTCTCCTTTCTCATTATGTGTCCCAGGAACTTCAGCTGCCTCTTTCTGGTGTTGAGTTTTCTCTTTGTTTTATCGTCTACAAAACCTCATCGTTGCTCTAATGCTTGACCCATGGTACCCTTAGCATCATTCTGTAGAACCATATCACTGTTGCGCCGAGTTTATGAAGAGAACGTCCAACATCCGCTGCAGTAAAGGAAGAGATTTCACGTAGCAATTCAGTCCTCATTTCATTGGTACGAACGAAACCCTCCTGTATCGTAATACGTAGCTCTTTGAATGCGTCTTCCGCCATCACAATACGTCTTCGAATCTCAGCATTGCACTTACCGTTCTCTTTTAAAACACTTCCCAGATACTTAAATTTCGGCAGCAGCTTGATTTTAGTGTCCCCGACCTCTCCGACCTAGCTCATCTTTTTACTGATCACCATGCATTCTCTCTTCTGGCAGTTTATGATTAATCCATTCTTCTCGCTCTCTTTCGCTACATTCTGTAGGTTTTCTAGTTTCCTTTTCGTATCAGTTGTGTTATTCCGATGTCTTATTGTCGCCAATGATGAATCCTGTTAGGATTTTGAGTTCTCTCAGAATTGCCACTATGTATAGTTTGATTAGTTCCGGTGAGAAGACTCATCCTTGCCTTAAGCTCTTTTCTATTTTTGTATATCTGCTGAACTCATTTTTAATCTTTATCCAGACTTTTCCTGCCAGGGAGGGATTTTGATTATTCGAACATTTTTCCTGTTTATGTCAAGGTTTCTGAGCAGCTCTAACAGATCTTTGTGGCTTAATTTGTCGAATGTCATTTGCGTATTGTATTAAAAAGAGGTGCTTTTTCTGGTAACCTTCTGAGCATGAATATCGCGTTCCTTGTTCCGGTCTCTTTAACGAACCCACACTGTTCTTATCCTATCTCTGTCCTACTTCTGCTGCTCTATTCATTAGAACACAGATAATGATTTTACAGTATGTGGTTCATTAGGGTGATTTTTCGGTGGAGTTCACATTCGTTGGTGCCTGTTTTCTTAAGCAGTGCTATGAAAATATATTTTCTAAGATCTTCCTGTATATTCCTACTGTTTTAGATTTCATTTATTATTTTTATAATCTTGTCTATGCGAAAATCAACTAAAGCTGTCAGCGTCTCTGTTACAATTCATTCCAGGCCCGCCGCTTTTTTTCTGTTCAATTTGGCCAGTGTCGCTTTTCCTTCGGTTTTTAAAATTCCAGATTCGACGGTAATTTTGTGTATTTTTGTTATAAGAATTTCATCCCAAGCAAGGCGGGAGTGCCACTAGTACGCAAGGGGTTACAGAGAGTTAAAATAAGGGAAAAGACTCGGTATCTGGAGGATTGAGGACAGGATAAAAAGAAGAATGGGGAAGAATAAAAAGAACAGGGATCAATTCATCAGATGTCGATTCACATTATATTTAATTATTAGAATTTCATATCTATCAGTGAAGAAAATAAGAGGAAAGGAGTTCCACTGTCGGGAAGAAGCTGTTGGAGTAGAAGAGGCGGTTACATTTAACTGTCTCAATTTTAAAAGGGTGGGACCGAGATGCCAACCTAGCAGCACGCTTAAATTCTTGCAAACGCTGCTCCAATGAAAATAACTCCTCAGAGCAGATGCCATGGAAACATTTGTATAAAAATTCAGCAGGAAATCACATCACGTTTGTTAGAAAATGACTGCAGTCGAGATCTCAAGTCAGGACCAATCACATTGCATATCCGTCTTTAGATTTTGTCTATAACCTCGAGATGAACAGCGGGGGTCACCAGACCATATATGACAACAGTATTCCATTCATGGATGAATGATTGATTTGTAGATGTGAAGGTTGGACTCAGAGGGGAAAAAATATTATGGCACGATTCAGGGAGCCAACTTTCCTTGCGGTAGATGCAGCTATTGATTCAATGTAGTTGTTCCACTCCAGGTCAGCGGAAAAAGTGAGACCAAGAAGGCGCTCTTGTGCAGTTGAGCATCAACCATACTGACAGGAGACAGGGAAGTTTTTGATATGGATTCTAAATTCGTTTTGGACACATTAAAATTTACAGTCTATTTCCTGCCCCATTCAACCAAAGATTAGAGGATATTTTCGACACAAACTGTCTAATTAACTCTGTGATTAATGTCGGATTTACTATTGAGACAGGAGTAAATTATAGTGACGTCTGCGTAGATGCCTACTTGAGAAATGATGACGTCAGGAAGATCGATGATAAAGAAATGAAACAGTGAAGGACGGAGGACCAAAACCTTCCAATCTCTTTCGATATATCTAGAGAAATAGCTAGATTTTGGCTGTTATCAAGAGCTTGCTATACATATCAGTTATGGCCGTAACACCGGGACAAAAGGAAAACATATTGTATGCCACAGAGTAGATGGTGGGAAGTAAGATGCTTAATGATTTCTGCATTGTTTAAAGCCTCAAGTACATGACTGAAGAATGGTAGGACACTGGTAGGACGGTAGTTAGATTGGACAGAACGGTCTCCTGATTTCTTAAAGATAGGGACGACAGCGGAGAACTTGCAAAAGGTTGGAAAGCAAGAATCAGCGAGGCAATAGTTGTATAGTTTGGAGAGAATTGGAGCCAGCTTAGGAGCACTTTAGGACTACGGCATTACGAGAGTCTAATTTAAAGATAATGTTTAATACTATTTATGCATATCTCACTAAGTAGATCCGCAGGTCAAGGGGAGGGGGATCAGCGTACTCCGGATGAGTCGAGTCTTGAGTTGGATGAGAATTTCCGAGCAAAGCATTTGGCATTTCATTTGCCATGGAAGAGTTCTCCAACATATTCGTTCCACGACAGATGAATTGTTTCCTCTCTAATGTGAGCGCCCCATCCTTGGATTTTATGCAGTACCTTGACGAGCGAATCTTCTGTCCTGTTAGTTCCTTTATTTGTTTATTCATATCTCCTTTTTCTGTGGTACTCACTCCCTCTATTGCAGCACAATATTATTATTTATTTATTTTTTATTTTTTGCTTAACCACTCTTCTTTAGTCGGCCTGCATTTGGTCCTTATTTCATTGTTTAGTTTTCTTCATTATGTTCCGTATCCTGTTTCCTTTGCATCATCTCATCAGTGATCCATTCGTTTTTTCTTCTTCGTCAATTCTCCTTCGGGATGATATCATGTAACAAAATCCTTTTCTTAATGTGTCCCATTTCGAATCTCTATTTCCATTTTGTCCTTCGTATCTTCGTTTCATACTGACCATATATTTCTCCATCAGGTTCGTGTTGCTCTCAAGAGTTTCTTGTATTGCAGTTTGGGTGCTGCATAAGGCTTCTTCAGTTTCCGTAGTTTCAATCTTAGTTTACATAGAACGGGGCGATGATCGCTTCCGCAGTCGTCACTTGCATAGTTGTTGCAGAAAACTATTGTATTCCTTAATATTTTGTTGATAGTTATGTAGTCAATTTGATTTATAGTTTCTTTCCCTGGGCCTCTCCTTGTCCATACAATGTCAAATTCCTTCAAGTTAAAATGGGTATCAATTATAAACAAGAAAATGTACAATGATTTTCACCCTGTATAACGCTCAAGAGCTACTGAAAGTAGAAGGTTGTGTAGTAAGAGGCACCGCTCAAAGTAAGGCGATAAAGCTACCAAGACCAAAGCGGATATCGGTGGAAGAGAAGGAAAATAATTTAACCCATTTGAAAACCCAGTTCTAATAAAAAAACTAAAACTATTTAAAGGATAGCGGACGAGTGTGAAACGGATGGTATGTATATATTGATCTATAATTGAGTATATATATATATATATATATATATATATATATATATACATACATACACACACACACACAGACACACACACACACACACACACACACATATATATATATATATATATATATATATATATTAATGGTATTAAACCGTATCTGTTAAAAATACCCACATGTCGCTAATGTAATCCCTATGTATTTGTCTGTCCGTCTCTCTCTTCCTCTCACTTTTCCTTTCTCTCTATCTCCTACCATCTGTCTCCCTCCCTATCTCTCTCCCACCCTCTTTATCTATCTATCTGTCTGTCTCTCTCTCTCTCTCTCTATATATATATATATATATATATATATATATATAATACAATTATATATAAATATATATATCCCTCAAAAACGCAAGCTTCAGATGGTCAGTATAAACTCTGAGTCGAGCTATCGCTGAGAGATTATATATATATATATATATATATATATATATATATATATATATATATATATATATATATATATATATATATATGGGGTGTGCGCGCATTAACCCTGATTTATTTCTCTTAGGGTAAGTTATACATCATTTCGGTTTTGGTATATCAAATTTTCTCGAGAAATTACAGATTTTCCAATTAATAATTTGGTTAAACGTCAATTACATATGCCTGGTTGGTGTAGTACAGGCTGACTCGCTTCAAATTTTTACCTGCATTTTTGGGGAGGGATTTAGGGTATGCGGTCTTGAATTGTCAGGAAGGAGACACATATTTTTCTGCTGACGAGAGTTATGGAAACATAAAAATTTAGAATACTATGCTCCTGTTGAAAGAGTAAATAAGCGTTTATTGTTTCATTGCGTTTCAAGGAATCTAAACGTATAAGACCCCAACTATTCCACCCAACACAAC
>OZ010581.1:24399570-24409570 GCA_963932145.1 Acanthosepion lycidas | reverse complement strand
AACAATTACGACTGAGTAGTGAGATCGATCCTCAATAGGTGCCCCATTCTTTCGGCTTTGTGCCACATCTAAGCTATGCTTGGAAAATCACTACTGATACACATTTCGAGGATACCGCGAGGCGTTGTAATGGTTAACAAACTTGTCTCGCTAGATCAATTACGACAGAGTATTGAGTTTGATCCTTTCTGGGTGCCCCCCTACTTTCGACCTTGTACCACATCTCAGCTACGCTTGGAAAATCACTACTGACACAAGGATTAGTCGCATAAATTCTATATGGGAACGCTGCTAGACAAGCTATATGCACGTGAATTTTAGCTTAAATGCTGAAAAGGAAATAACCTAAGAATAAAAAAAAAAAAATTTTTTTCTCCATATCTCATATTCTGATGAAAATTTCATAACAAATATGAATCATTGTTTGTTACAGAGAACCCTTGATATTAACTGTTGTAATTGTAATTATAAATATGAAGTGACAAGGACAACTTAATTATTTGAATATTCAATTATTGTGAAGCGCTAGTGAGATAGACAGTTTCAAATCTCGAATTTAAATTTTAATCATGATGTTTGGAAAATAAAATACGAGGGTGCGCTGAAAAATTTGATAAGCTGGCCAAGAAAGTGTGATATTAGAGCTATGAAATCTTGCATGTATTAATTCCATCTCTTCTTATGAATGAATGCATTGTTTCTACCAGGTAAACCAATAGCTGACTGTTAAAAGAAGATTGTTCATCAATTTGGTTAAAAATCACCAAGAACTGCGATAGTTGTTCATAGTAATTGTTTTCTTTTCATGTTGGGGAACTGATTGTAGTCAAATAAGCAGAATAAGAAGAGTAATTACCGAATTCAAACCACAGGCACACACAGATGCCATTGAAAACAATAATGAAGCATGTACCAATTATTTGTTAGCTTTCCTGGGTGTTTAGTCTTGATAGCCATTAGTAACTGCCTCAGCAAGTTTGCATAGTACTCGACATTGAAGATGGAGCCATTTTGAAGTTAGTCAATAAATTCAATGCCTTTTGCATCCCAAAGAACTGAGACTATCATACTTTTTGATAGATAAAACGACCTTGACCTTATTTTGTAGCAAGTGAGGATGGTTCATGGAAACCAGTTGGATCTTCCTCAAACAAATTTTCTATGGAGAACGATATCCGATGGAACTTGGCTGCTTCTCTTGTATTACAAGATCTTCCAGAATGTTGAGTCTTTCGTTGTATTGAGTCCTAAATAATAATTTGACATTGTCTGCAAAACTTTGTCTTATGTCAATATTATTTCGATTATTTGTGATATGTCGATCTATTTGTGCGTGAATACAACTAAATTTTAATAAATGACAAATCAACCAACGAGAAAGTGTGATCCATGTGTTTCCAATGTAAGAATTTTATTTTGGTTATTTTGATATGTTGATATAATGATCTACGAGAGAGAGAGAGAGTGGTATATGTATACAATGTAAGACTTTTATGTTTCTTGTTTGTGTTTTATATACAATCTCCCTAATGCATGAGAATTTCATAAACAATATCATTTTTACATCAGGTGGATTTATGAAGTGATCAATTAATATTTTTAAGAATTAGATCTGATGTTTTGAATTTTGTTATAATAAATGGTAAAACTTATGTACTTCAATAACAGATTGTAATTGTAATAGATGGTAAAACTTATGTACTTGTTAGGGTCAATAATGGATTATAATTTTAATAGATACTAAAATTTATGTACTTGTTAGGGTCAAGAACGGATTTTAATTTTAGTAGATAGTAAAGCTCATGTACGTGTTCGGGTCAATAACGGATTATAATTTTAATAGATGGTAAAACTTATGTACTTGTTGGGGTCAATAGCGGATTCTAATTTTAATACATGATAAAACTTATGTACTTGTTAGGGTCAATAACGGATTTTAATTTTAATAGACGGGAAAACTTATGTACTTATTAATGTCAATAGCGGATTATAACTTTTATTTTTTTTATAATTAGGATGCCTCTACTTACAATAAAGCAGGTTTTGTTTTATATTTTTTATACCATGTTGATGACATGTATTTTTCAAAATTTTTTTAGATCTAATCTTATTTCTTTACCAAAATCATCGGTTGGGATATTGTTGTTGATAAGTGTTTGTTTTATGCTGCTTAATTCTCCATAGGACAAGGTATCTGAAGAAGAAATCAGTTTTGCTCGGTAAATTATATTTGTTGTTACATCCACTTTTATAATTAAAGAAACATGTTCTTTTTTTTCTATTGGAAGTGATAAATTAACCTTTATTATCATCAACTAGAATGTCCCGGGAAGGGATTCTATTTTATGACGTGTTCAAAAATGGACTGCAGAACTGAGTCTCATTCTAATGTTTATTTGAAGGATTTTAATCAATCTGTTTTCCGTTAAAATGTTGTCAATATATCAAGCATTAAGGATCTTGATTTTTACTTGGTTCATGTAGAAAATAGATAAAGGATTTAGAACGGTCTATGTTTGCTAACTGGCTACATTATCGAACGCAGTCGAAAAAATAATGGCATATATATATATATATATATATATATATATATATATATATATATATATATATATATACACAAACAAGCGGTGCTATATCAAGTCTAATTCTCTCGATGAATTACTTAATTATAATTATCTCAAATCCCCCTAATAATTTCTATCAATTGATCCGGCTTTAAATGCTCTCGATTGAGCAGCTTGGTGATAGTAACCGTGGCTCATGGGGGCACATTCCTATGGGGAAGGAGAAACTCGGATGAGTTCCATCACAGAATATGTGATCGAGTGGCGCTATATCGAGTCTAATTCGTTTCCTCTTCGTCAACGAAGCCCGTTTGTACAGCTGGCGTGAGATTCGCCTCATATCGTAACTATCTAGGTTTCAATACTCGGTAGTGGATGCACTGATGAAACCCAAATATAGGACGAAACGGTTGTTCAGTGGTTTCTTCTAGACTTAGGAAATTATTAATTATAATTATCTCAAATCCTCCTAATAATTTCTATCACATGTATATATACATACATACATATATATATATATATATATATATATATATATATATGTATATATATATATATATATATATATATATGTGTATGTAATCAAATAAATCATTTTTCCTCATATGGGGAATAGGCTATTTCGGCAGACGAAGGAAGTGTCTGTTTTTCAAACCTGGTGTGGAATAAAGTATATATCTGTAAGGATAGAAGAATAGGGAAGTATTAATTAACTGTGAGGCATTGATATTGTATCAATTCACAACAGGTGGCTATAAAGAACACCTAATCAGGGAACAAATAATTAAAGCAATTTACCCACCTAGAGAAGTCACCTTAATGTACAAAATTAAAAATAAACCCAGACACATCCCTCTAATAACCATTTTCAGCCCCACTCTTTTTTCACTGTCCCAAATAATCAAAGGTCGCTGGAAAATACTACATCACAAACCACGCCTAAAAATTTTGTTTGAGGAACCTGGCTTTCTAGCATATCGTAGACCTAAGAACCTTAAGAAAATTATCGGTAGTAATCACATTTAATAGACCAAAATTAACGATAAAAAACATATAAAAACTACAGATAAAGTTCATTTTCTTCAGAAAGTGAATCATTCCTGTTGTTCACTGCTACTAAGAAGGATTTTTTTCTTCTCTTGATGATGGCCATTGCTGGCCGAAACTAGCCGAGGAATCTAATTGAAATAATAAAACAGAAAATATTAATATACAAACCTGTGTGCCTGAAAATTTTAATTTTTCAATATGTTTATTGTTAAAAAAAATACACACACACACACACACACACATATATATATATATATATATATATATATATATATATATATATATATATATATATATATGAATTCTATACGATATTTTCGTGATAAAATTGACCTATTCATTGTAGATAACCTTGGAAGCTTCAATGTAGGACAATTGTTAACCTACTGATTACACATATCATTAAAACTGATTTTTGAATTCTTTTCTGTCACCATGTCTTATGCCAGATATCACGGACCTAAAATGCAGCTAATCATATGCATCGGTATGTTTTTATTATTCTTAGTTGAATCATTTATCAAAGACATCTGTATTGATACCATACTCCTTTTTGGAAATAATAACAATTTAGATGCTTCTCAGAATTTGAGTGTCCGAATTGGCAAGAATATAACCATTTCTAGGACTGGAAGATATTACATACATGAGAAAATCAGAAATCCCCAAGATATTAAAAAAATAAACCGAAAATACGTAAAATAAAAAAAATATCTCTGAAGGTCTGTTGCTGGCTTTTATTTGCTTTAGTAGAGCGGAATAATTAGCTCTGGCTTTCACTTTATCGCTAATTTGTGTTGCAAATAACATTTCGCTGAAATGATTTAAAGACTGAAGCGTCGGCTAGTCCCGCTTTTTATGAGGGCCGTGAGCATTTGGCTGTCGTTCGGTTAATGGGATTGTCTTTGCCGCCAGTTTTAATGGCCTCAGGAAATAGATCACTTGAAGATTGTCATCATCAACGTAGTATTCCTCCTGCTAAATCGAAGAAGGAACACAACAGCCATTCAATTTCAAATTGAAACACACGTTAAATGTAACCCTAAGGGAAAGATAATTTAGGGAGCATGCGCAGTCAAGGCACCGGTATAGATAAAACGCTCACCATAAGGTACACTGTTATTCTATACGGTTTCTTAATTGCTAAGATTAATTTCGCAGGGAGTCGTATTGACCAAGCAATTATAATGTTATGAATAGTGGTAACGAATAGTGATTACTTGGTTGGGACTTCTTTCGGCATCGATCACTGTTAATAGGCATTTGCAGTAGTCTTCAAGAATGCTTGGTTTGGTTTCGTTTCGTTTCGTTTCGTTTACGACATATCAACGCCTCAATGGGTTATTTAATGCCGACAAGATTTTATTGCTGTTAATATTTTTTCAGAAATATATGGCTGCTAATATTTGTTTTTCCAAAAATTTATTTCTGTTAATATTTTTTCTTCAAAAATATATTGCTACTAATATATATTTTCCAAAATGTAATGCTGTCAATATTTTTTCTTCAAAAATGTATTGGTGGTAATATATTTTTTTTCTTCAGAAAGGTATTATTGGTAATTTTTTTTTCAAAAATGTATTGCCGGTAATATTTTTCCTTCAGAATTGTACTGCAGGTAATAATTTTTTTTCAAAAATGCATTGCTTCAAATATTTTTACAAAAATGTATTGCTGGTATTAATGCGTAATTTTACATTTTCATAGTGTTTTCACCCCATTTTGAGGGTTAACTATATACACATAGCTGGAATTCTAACAAGTACTATTCCTCCGGATCAGGGTGGGCCTGGGAACACAATTAATACGTGTTTTAAAGTTCCACAAAACCACCTAATCACAGGCCTTGCTGCTGGATGTATTTTACTGTCTTATTCAGGACGCGGATGTAGTTTATTGTCATACCCAGGACAGTTTGCGAATGGTATTTTTGACCATTCTTCTATAGAGTAATAGAAAGGTGAGCAGGTCGAAACACAAAATTGGTGAAACAAGTTCCAATTCTGTCCAAGTTCGTTACATTTATTTTCGCAAAAATAGTCTAAGGAAAGGCCTGAACCTATCACTTTTCTTCGCCTTCTGGTGGAATGGGTTAGCTAACCGTGATTGGTAAACAGTCTAAGAAAATACAAAGATTTAATTGCAGTGTATACCTCTCGTGAAACACATACGCGGTTTAATAAAGAAGTATCAGGAATCTTTGGTATGGTAACAGAGATAAAGTACAAAGAGTGAAGTCGCCTGGCAAATATTAATCTTGAAGTCTGTCAAGCAAGCACACTAAGGTATAATGTTCTTGCTCAATCCCCCTATTTATAGAAGTGAATGCAAGGAAATTGTGTAGAATGTTGTTGTCCCACAACACCAAAGATGTTCTACCAGTGACTATGGCTTCTGCAGCAGTCTTTTGCAAAGTACAACTTTCCCCAGGTTCGAAAACCACTATATAACCCGAATTCTCGAGATTTCTGACCTTATTTCTTCAAATATTAATATCAAGAAACAATATTTCAATAAGATGGGACAGTCGAAGAAAATGTGACAAGGCAGCTGTCCAGTATCTCAAGAAAGGAGTTCCAGGAATATTTCCATCAATAGATACAATGCTGAATAAGATGTGTAGCTCAAGAAGCAGACTACTTTGAAGGATATTAAATGCCGATTTGATGTGAGTGTAGTTTTCTTGATATTTTTTGATAGTATACATCCATGTAAATTACGGATTTCATAATGGTAATATTTTCTCAAATGTGGTCGAATTGTTTAGGATTTAGCCAATGACCGTTGTAAATCGTTTGAAATTAGATGTCTTCCTCTTATGAAACACAGATTTCAATTTATGCTATAGTTTTTCGGTTGGATTTAGATGATGTAATGTAAAATTCTATTGCCCTAGCCTTATTCTTCTTAACGCATTTTAAAAATATTTTCGATCTATATTTTGTATAGTTGTCTAAGCATTTTCACCAGCAATAAGCTTGAGCCCTCATAAAAATCCGATACACGTACGGGGACAGATATACCGTGTTCATCACTGTTGAATTTGCCTACTGTATAGCTCTTCTATAAATTTTGCTCTATTTAAATATCCTTCCGGGTCTACGAACATATCAATGATATGTTCGTAATTCCAGCCATGCATGTTACATTCACTTACGCTTGGCTGATCATGAATCGAAAAAGATACATGATCATCAGTGTCACATTCTTCCTTGCCAGTGCGTTAGTGTAAGGGCTCATTGCCCCATAAGAACTAAATCTGGAGAAGGTCTACGCATATCAAAGGAACTTGAAAGGTAAATTATAAAAAAGGACAAAAAAGAAAAGAAAGAAAAATATTACCGCTTCAGTGAATGCCAATTTGTGAATATCTTTAAGCATGAAATCATACAATGTTACGCCTTTCGTTTGTTTTCATGTCAATCATCATCAACATCGTTATCATAAAATATCCCACTCCCGCGTATGGTCTTAGGGTCGCTACACTTCTGAGTGTCTGAGAAGCTTCCTACATAAGTTTCAGTTTCTGGACAATGTCTGAGTCTAAGGTGGTACATTGTAGAAAACACTTTTGGCACTCATGACATGTCCATATCTTTTTTCAACTTCAACTATTTGACGGTGTTTGTTAGGGTTTTCAATAATTATGCTTCATGTGTCATGGTATCATGGACTGTGTCATATGTTATTTGGTCTACGTATGAAATGTTCAAGTATTGCACTGTAGCATCTCGTTTCTAATGATAGTATTCTTCATTGCAATACTGCTGTTAATGCCCAAGATTCGGTAGTCTACAGAGAGTAGGATAATGGCAATCGATATAAGAGTCTGATCTTAATTGATTCTGCGACAGGAGCCAAGGTTTGTGTCGCTCTTTAAATTATTTCAATTCTGAAGATCTCTTCACTGATAATCGAAACAAGGTATTTGAATTGTCTCACTCCATTATGTTCCTGACCTGTAACTTGCTTAAAATAATTTCTCATTATTCATCATGTCATATTTTATTCTTCATTAATCTCATTGGCAAATTTGGAGGACAAGACAGAAGAGTTCCTGTTTTTAATCAACAAGCTCATTTAACGTTTCTGGAAAATGGAAGATTGTGACGAAAATTGAATGTGTCCTAGTGTTCCTCAAGGGCGTCCTTCGTAATGCGCTCATGAAAGATGTTAAAGAGCCTAATTCAACAGGTAAATCGGCGATTTCTATGGATTTATCCTGGTTTACGGATATACTTCTACAAATATTTAAGTTTCAATTTATTTACTATTAATTCTATAGTTATTTATTTTGAGGACATTATATACAAAGTCCGCTTTCCCCTAAAGGCGGCATGCCATTATAAATAAAATTCACTAACTAATCAGAAATATATATATATATATATATATATATATATATATATATATATATATATATATATATATATATATATATGTGGAATTAATTTTTCATTTATTAATCTGATATCCTCTAGGGGAATCCTGCTGAAGGACACATATTTTGCTATCCAGTAGATGAGTACATGTTTAATAAATAAACAGACCATCAGGTCAAATACAGATATTCACTAAAAATAACATTTAACTAAAAAATAAAAATAAAAAAATATATATATATATATATAAGTCATAGTAATGTCGAAGATCCCAGGATGAGTGGTTTAAAGTGGACGAAATCATATTTGGTAGGTAATGTTTTCTTCAATAGTTTTATTTACCTGGGACAGTTTTGGACAAACTCCGTAAATAATGCACGTTTTCATTGTAATTAATAACAGAGCTCTGGCTTACCAATGAAACATGCCTGAACGGAATTAAATGCAAAGGAAAGAATATTAACAAAAAGGCTTAACAACACATGCTTATATTAACAATGCGCTAACTCAGACATTCGGTCAACGTGAGTCCATCCCCTTTGATATTACTGATTCAAGAGTAATAACATGTAAGTAAAATTAGTCAAGAATAATTATTAACGAAACTGCCACATTTAAGGAATTCTGAAAACTAATTGATAATCTATCAGATTCTGGAAATAATCGTTATATTCGAATGATTAACAGAAGTAATAGAAAATTGTATAGAATTATATTAATTCTTCCAAATATCGGAAGAACGATATATATATATATATATATATATATATATATATATATATATATATATATATATATATTGTAATGATTAAATTGTTTTTATCTATATGAATTATAAAAAATAATTTTTGCTCCATAATTGCTATTGAGCCCTCTTTTGAATGAATGCTGTGAACGTTAGAATAATTATATTATATTCGTTCTCATTATATTCAGATATCATTCTATCTATATACATATGTATGTATATGTATATATATATATATATATATATATATTTAAACATATACACACATATATATATATATAATTACGCACGCACACACACACGCACACACACACACACACATATATATATATATATCAGAAGATTTAAGTGTCATAAGGGATAAGATACGCGAAAATGTCTCTTTCGATTCATGACTGTCTAGGTAGAAGATTTGCTCACCATAGGTTGCCATTTCTTTCTGTGATAAACTGATTACCACCGAAGGGTATAGAATACAGTCTATCTTGCTCTTCAACGCTGAGTTAGGAGAAGAGATGGATTCATACCTTTGTCAATGATATTTGCGCGTAAGTGAATCCAACGATTTTTTTTTATTTCTTTTTGTTTCGCATCGGATTTTGGTTAACACTGTAACAACAAGTATGTATCTCAAGAAAACTGGAAGTTAACATTGCTACAATTGAAAGAAAACATGAAAAAGGGAGACAGCACTGTGGATGTGGATGTAAAGGAAATAAACCGTCGAAAAAGATAAGTAATTACGACATTGTACACGTATGCAGATACGGTGGCATGGGCGCCTGCGTGTGAATGCACAGATACGCACGCACAGATACACGATGGAAAAGTATTTAATTCCTAGCAAGTCGAGAGTAGCACTGGTTCCCAGGGTCTTACATAGCGTGAAGGTGAGAGGACAATTTTTATAAGGGAAATGAGGAAATTATAAAATATGAACGGAGTTCAAGACATCAGAATTTGGCGATTGATCCATTTCAATCTTTGAAGATTGTAGTTATCGGGCAAGCAAATAAACGGGAGGTATTTCCACAGGCGGGAAGTTCGATAAAAGAAAATTTTGCAGTAGAAGTGGCGGTAACATTTAACTATTTCAACGGCAAAAGGGTGGGGCTGATATGCCAGTTAAGTAGCACGCTTAAATATATGTAGTCAAGGCACCAGGGATATATATATATATATATATATATATATATATATATATATATATATATATATATATATATATATATATATATATAGAGAGAGAGAGA
>OZ010581.1:24359570-24397070 GCA_963932145.1 Acanthosepion lycidas | reverse complement strand
TTTCAAATACCTCAATTAGACCATTATAGATACCGTGGTGTTTTCAAATACCTCAATTAGACTATTATAGATACCGTGGTGTTTTCAAATACCTCAATTACACTATTATAGATACCGTGGTGTTTTCAAATACCTCAATTACACTATTATAGATACCGTAGCGATTTCAAATACCTAAATTACACTATTATAGATACCGTGGTGTTTTCAAATACCTCAATTACACTATTATAGATACCGTGGTGTTTTCAAATACCTTAATTACACTATTATAGATACCGTGGTGTTTTCAAATACCTCAATTAGACTATTATAGATACCGTGGTGTTTTCAAATACCTCAATTACACTATTATAGATACCGTGCTGTTTTCAAATACCTCAATTACACTATTATAGATGACGTGGTGTTTTCAAATACCTCAATTACACTATTATAGATGACTTGGTGTTTTCAAATACCTCAATTGCACTATTATAGATACCGTGTTGTTTTCAAATACCTCAATTAGACTATTATAGATACCGTGGTGTTTTCAAATACCTCAATTAGACTATTATAGATACCGTGGTGTTTTCAAATACCTCAATTACACTATTATAGATACCGTGGTGTTTTCAAATACCTCAATTACACTATTATAGATACCGTAGCGATTTCAAATACCTAAATTACACTATTATAGATGACTTGGTGTTTTCAAATACCTCAATTGCACTATTATAGATACCATGTTGTTTTCAAATACCTCAATTAGACTATTATAGATAACGTGAAGTTTTCAAATACCTCAATTAGACTATTACAGATACCGTGTTGTTTTCAAATACCTCAATTAGACCATTTTAGATACCGTAGGGGTTTCCAATACCTCAATTACACTATTATACATACCGTGTTTTTTTATATTCTACAATTAGACTATTATAGATACCGTGGTGTTTTCAAATACGTCAATTAGATTATTATAGGTATAACATTTATGCTAAAAATTATAGTGTTTCTAGTCGTGTATATTCACTCCGGCTTTTATTGGATGAAAAAAAAATGAAAAAAACATGTTGTTCATTACAAAAAACGAATAAAAATGTGATATATCTATAAACTGTTAATGTCAGTTTTAAATGTTCAAATAGGTTTTGTTTATAATTTTTCGCTATAGTATTACTAACGCAAATTTTCATACGAGCAACATTCCATGTTCCACCAGTTCAGAAATTCAGAGGTAACACCGCCCCATGCTATATAAATGCGCGCCAATTCATCTGAATGCATATCATATTTATTTGGTAAGGAGGAAGTTTAACTCAAAGAAATTCTTCAAGAGTACTGTGTTTTCGTGGAACAGTTTCCCGAGAGATACGTCCATGGTGAACTGATAGCTATCCTTATAATGATATCTATCCTTTATACTTAACAAAAATATTTCCCAGTACTGTCACCTCAAGGAACCGGCTTCCTAGCCGATATTTCTTCGATCCATACAATATTAACCTCTTCAAGTTCATAGTAAACTGTTATATATCCTCCTAATGTGAACATTTCACGCTCTTATAACAATCGTATTCATTAAGCTATTACCCTAAGTGACACTTGAGCTTTGTACTGTGTTATCAATGATAAAACATCCAAAAATATTTGTAATTTTCTGGCAAGAAATAAATATTCTTGTAATTCACGCAAATATTAGGCATAAAAGAAAACATACCTTTTAGTTACAATAGGGACGGTTCTTAGATTCTACAAGGCATCTACCTAGTAACTTATTAAATTGTAAGGAAATTAGTTTCTGGCCGGTTTAAACGCCCCTCGCTCCTCAAAGAAGATTAATAAACATCGAATTTCAGGGCAAATGAAAATAACCGAGGGCCTGTCTTCAATCTAAGATGCTGATGCTTGTGTATATTTGGGGATTAAATCCGGGATCCTACTTTGGGCCCCTTTGAGAAAACAAATATATATGCAAACAAGTATTGTTCTCAATTAGAAATGTGAATGCAGCTCTCGTTGGAAATCGCCCGAAAGGGTGCAATATATTTCATCAGGGCAACGTGGCTCTTTTGTTATCAAAAGAATGAATTTTTACAGCTTGGCTGGGGAATATTGAGTCATCTACCGCTTTTAAAATGATATTTCGCCTTTGGGTTAATATTTAATCCGGTCTTTAAAGAATTCTCTTAATGAAGGAAATAATGAAATTCTACGGAAGAAGGCAAGATGCACCTGGTGCAGCTCTTTATTCAAAAAAGAAAAAAAAGAGGGTCTTAGAGTTTGGAATTATGATTTTATCTGGATGTTAGCAGAAGATCCAGATACAAAATTTACGTCAGAAGTAAACTTCTTTTCATTTACTTAAATCAAAGGAACCTTTGGTGCCATAATTATGTTCCGTTTGACAATAGAGATAATGATACCGTTTGAAATAATTTTAACTTTATGCATGCAAATGGTTATCTACTGGATTATGTACTTCTGGTGAGTCCATAGTCAAGGTCAACATATAGAAACATCTTGGAACCAACTAATTTCCTAAGTTCGTCTTTATGGTGTTATTATAGAGTTTGATGAATTCAAAAATCATATTTTGATTAGTTTGACATCATTTATTTAGAAATGCTAAGAATTTTATGCTAATGAACATGTAATCTTCCTATTTTAATGAGATAATTGTACGAGATTAATTAGGTTTAAACACTTTCTTTCAGACTGCAAGTTGAGTTTCAAATGTACTCGGTGTTTGTAACAGGTTGTCCGTATTTTTATAATATATGTGTGACACTATTTAGCTATGGTAATTGACTAACTAATTAAGCATGGAAATTAAAAGCGAGAAATACTTAAGGCGAGAAAAAGCTATAACGAATGACATATTGAGCGATGTTATTTTTTTAACAAACGAAAAATGGGTAAACATTTTATTTTCCTTTGCAAAGAAATGTATTTTTTTCGCAGTAGATAGAAAATTTGTAAGATCTCGGATCTGTCAGAATTAATTTATGCCATAACGCGACAAAGGAAAACAAAATACGATAACAATCTGCCCATGGCAATAATGAAAATTTCAATTTGGTCAAGAGGCTTACAAAGCAGAATGCTAGAAGATAATCGAAAATTGGGTCAAGCATGCGACCGAGAAAGAATAGGGTGAGACCACCCCAAAGAAAAAGGAAGGAAAAAGAGAAAAAGAATAAGCTATTAACTATCTTTCGGAGATATCATTTGGTTTTGGAAGGAGAACCATCTATTGTATGTCCAGAATCTGCCATGATAAATGTTTGTTACCTGGACAAGCTGTTGGCGACAGAATATATTGAGAAAGACAAGAAGATTTAGTTGACCAATCAGATAATACGTCGGCGAAAATCCCATTAGTGAATTCCAGATGACATCAAGTTAAGATAAAAATTTAATATCCACAGTACCATTCATGGGGGTTCTGGCCGATGGAAAAGAAAGAAAAGAAAAGAGAAGATATTTTTTTTTCTTTGAGCGATAATTCTAAACTAAGACCAGTCTAGCCACACCCACACTGCCGAGCGTTCATTGCTGAATGGTGGCGTGAGCGATGGGCGAAGGTAAACATATGAGAAAGAAGGGAAACCTGTTGACGCCCTCATTGGGGATTGGTGTGAGATACCAATATGAGAAAAGAAGAATTTAGGTGGACAATTCCCTTAAGAACCCCTCTAAAACAGAAAGTAATTGACTTCCAAAAATTGGAAGTGATAAATTTCCCTGTCCGAAAACAAAGAAAATCCTTATTGTGGATTTGGAGTTATCGAGGAATCCAAACCACGACAGGCCCCCACCCGGTTTTGGTCGACGTCCATATAAACGAACGTCCCCAGAGTTTCAGAGAGTCGGTGACAGTTGAAGAAGACAGTTGGCAACAGTTGGTGACAGTTGGAGTCACAGAGTTGAGTTGCAGTTGAGCTGTGAGATCGGAGACCAGCCTCGCAGGAGCTGACTGAAAGGTTTCTACGCATTCCGACTTAGACTTCTAATCAAAAACAATTTTATTTTGAAGAACGACTTAGACTCACACCACCAAAACAAGTTTTACGAATATCGCATTAAGATACCAAATACCAGTTTATTGAAAAACAACTTAAGATATTAAGACTCGCCTAAGAAACGCAAAGTGTCACGAATCCATAGAAGTGGTTTCGGAGAAAGAAGTAATCAGCAAACAGATATAAAGATACTTGTTATTTTTTCAACACATTTGAATCTTTTGAGTTGTTACATTATTTTGTTTTACATATACTTGTGCGGTATCACCTTTGTCCCAGATTCAGCTTGCACTACGGCCTGATTGATTTCGTCTTCCTAAGATCAAATCACAACGTGGGTAGGTTAGACTAGAAATCAAAGCAGTTACTTCAGTAAACAGACGTTGGAAGCGAGCTGGGAACGACAAAGCTTATATCGAATCTAACCAGATTTCCATCCGAACCAGCCAAGGGTTAGATAGTCACAGGACAGCACAGGAGCAGGACCAGGACCAGGCTGGTTGACGTCACAATGTGCATATATTAAATCATTGCAAAATTCCATGGCAGAATAGGACAATAAATACATTTTACATATTCACAAAAAATACTTATTATTGAAGTACAAAGTGTTCATAATTTTTAAGAAATCTCTCCCATCGTTCTATATACTTGTTGATACCATTTTTTTTTTTTTAGAAAATTCGTTTTTCTTTTGGAAGAAATTTATGAAGTAGTTTTCGACTAACTGTGGATTTTCAACATTTTCGTCATTTAATTTTATTTTTCCTGTAGCAGCCGGGACAAATGGAAATCCGAAGGAACCAATTCAGGCGAATACAATGCGGGACTGTTTCCCATTTAAACTCTTTAGGGTTCCTTATGTTTTGTCTTACAACAGGCATTATTGCGCTGTCGTGGGGGAAAGTGGAAACTTTTTGATTCGCCAAAATTACCCGTTATTTATGAACCCAGGTCATCTTCAAATAACTAAAAGCATTTGCAGTATCGATTTTCAAGCTCTTAGCAGCAGATTCCGGCGAAATATTCGTTTCATTTTCCTTAATGACAAGAGCACCTTAATCGACGTTACAAGATCGCACGAATCTTGTTTGATTGTTTATGTTAAAATTATCATGACGTAATCCGTCAAACCAGGTTTTAACCGTCTGAGGAGGTGGAGCACGATCCAAACAAACACTTTGACTCTTAAAACTTTTGAAATTCATAGTTCCATATACAGCAAAAGTACAACATTTCTTCCTCCATCGTCATAATACATAAGTTATCAATTTGCGATGTTGACTTTGTTGGAAATTCTTCTGAGATGCGGATACTATTATTTGGTACAGTCTTTCTTTGCGAAGTTGGGACCATTGAACTCGAAAAGCGGTTATTTAAAGCATAAAGTGTAGATATTTCTGAACTCCTTACATAATATTTATGGGATAATTTCAATCTCATTAAACTTTTTGAAAAGACGATACAAAAATTAGTTTAGTGTGGTTATATAACATTATGTTAATGACAATAAGTTAAGTTTAAGTATTAAGAAAAAAAAAATAAAGATGTCCTAACTAATAAAGAGCAACATATGTTGTTGGAAATATTTAGCAATTCATAAATACCCTATATTTGATTGAGTCAATTGAAAGTCAAATATCCCAGACATTGACCTCGGCGATCGTAAAAGAAAAACAAAAAGAATTTGGCGAGATTGAGTGCTTTTTCATACGCCCGTGAATTACTGAATAAGCAAATAAGTCGAGGCCATTTCATTATATAAAAGCGCTTTCCCCTTCCGAATCTTATTCGGCGAGAAAAAATGCCTCTGAGAAACACAAGTGGCTCTGAACTGCTACAGAATATGGAGCGAAAGAATTAGAAATCTGAACCCATCCAGTCTACGATCGCTCTCTTTCATTGACAAGTAGTCGGTAAAAGTCCACTACGAAGGACAAATAAAGGCAGAAAATGGAGACGACGAGAGAAAAAGAAAACACATGCTCCCAGTGGAAAAAAAATGAGCAAATAGTCGAGGTAGGGCAACATTGTTACAGGTCAGCATTTTCTCAAGAAAACTATGGAAACTAATGTTGCCAGGCAATTGTCAAATACAAGTATTACGCCGTGACAATGAAACAGTTATATCTTAGCGTAGCAAAGTTTATACCCCATTGTATGAAGTAGGCTAGCCACAATCACACACTGGGTGTGGGGTCTGGACAATTAAACAAAATCCGTATATATTCTGGTAATGCATTCACTTCGGCTGCTACGCGGGTGGGGTTTCCTCCTCCAGAAGAAGAATCGTTTTGAATCGAATATTTAAAACTCAAACATGGTCTGTTCTGAGAATCAATCAGCTTATTCAATCGCTCCATAAAGTAGCTGAAGCGTTGTACAATATATAATCTCTACAATAAAAATGGAGAACTTCAGAAATGAAAAGATATGATAAACTTTGAAATCGTTTGTTTGCGTTGATATATTTTCCCCACTCGACAGGTTTAGAAACAACGTTTTATGTCTATCTCAACTTTGTCGTTTTTTTTTTCTATGCCCAAATCGTAACCTAAGCTCAACACTTCTGTCGCAACTGTTAAGACATTCTAGCTGAGAGTGCATGCAACATACACGGAGTCGAATCACTCCCATTACATCGCATTCCGTTTGTAAGGAAGAAATTTAATTCTAATTAAACCCAGAACCTACTGCCATTTAGCGGAACACATCTCGCGTGATACGTTTCCTTGTACGTTCCTCTATTTAAATCAAGAACCAATCGTTATCTATCCTGCTTATTACCGTTACCTAGATTCCTTTCATCCTCATCTTACAGTGACCCTCAACAACGATATCAACTCATTTTAAAGTGTTACACGTACTGGGTAAGTTTTAGTATAAAACCGTACAAAGGCTTAATAGGTCAGTAAATAAAATATCTTTGAATGAATTGGGGTCAAATTGCTTAGGTTTTTGGTCTTAAACGCTATATGATTTAACTGGATGCCCTCGAATTGACAGAAAATAAGAAAAAATATACACCCAGTTTAAACGCGGTGCAAGCATTGACACAATATAGACGAGTCTTGCTTGGACAGGTTTTTATATATTGAAACTCAAGCCTCCAAGTTCTCGATCCTCTATGAATACTCATATAATGATATTTACTGTATTTACTGGTTTAAGTACAGTAAATATCATTATATGAGAATTTATGACTGTATCGGTTATGATATTATTTGTCACGTGTGTGATGTATGTTGACAATCGGCTTACGAATCCTTAGGAAGAATTATGCAAGTAAATAGTAAGTAGGCGTTTAGACGTTTTCAAGTTGTTTAAATTTTTCAATGAGACGATTTATAGTCAGATGTAAACCTCAGAACATGGATGAATTATAGATGGAGTTATATGGCGCAGCCAAATGAAGAAGAGCAAACAAATCAAGATTACTTTCGTATAAAAAAAAGTTCAACACCAAGTGACGGCAGTGTGCTTCATGCTTTAGATCAATCTTTAGACATTGTGTGCTGTGTTTTGGCTCGATTATTTATATATGGTGATCAATGGTAATAAGGTCAATTGTATTATCCTAATAGTTATTGAGAAGACGATTACAGTTGTGTTTAAATTTAATGTAGAAGGTAATGAGTAGGAATAATTGTAGATCCCGATTTGGTTATTAGAAGCATTTTTGCAGTGGTGTATATTAACTTTGTAATCGTTATTTATTATTTGTTACTTAATTATTAGTTGGTGACTATTATTATTACATTCACTTGTACTTATATATCCAATCGTCGTTTAATAATTTGTTAATTATTTAAAGAATTTATTTAATAAAGAGAAGAAACATAAATAATATATATATATATATATATATATATATATATCATTCATATATATATGTATATATATATATATATATATATATATATATATATATATATATATATATATATATATATATATCATTCATATATATATATGTATATATATATATATATATATATATATATATATATATATATATATATAACATTCATATATATATGTATATATATATATATATATATATATATATATATAACGATCTGTTTATTTACGATTTCATTGGACTGGGCTTTGTTGATGTTGCCCTATCGAAACGATATATATATATATATATATATATATATATATATATATATATATATATATATATATATATATTCATAATATATATATATATATATATTCATAATATATATATATATATATATATATATATATATATATATATATATATATATATGAGTGACAATAAGTGTCACTCAATTCATAATATTACTAAATGCAGGTGTTGTAAGTCTTTTCCGTGAACAAGGGTTCCATATTCTGAGTATATATAGTATAGAAATCAGTTTAACGTCAATTGAAATAGGTTTCGTATGTAGTACTAAGTGAGGCATCCCCCGGGGATTTAAATCTGTATTGCAACTTATCTGGGGAAGAAGGTGTCTGAGTGGAACTTACTCCTTACTTATGGAATAATAAAAAAAAGAATCAGAATGTCCATTTTGCGTACTTGGCATGGCGAATCGTATATCTGAAGGTCTCGCTGGACTGGTGGAATCCAGGAACGGAGTTTGTCCAAATCGTCGAAATGAAAATAACGGCCGAGCAGTGAGAGAAGGGTTGAAAGCACTTCATCAACCACAAATGTCAGCAAAGGCATCTGAACTCATACGAGGCTGGAAAGTAAAGATTGTGTATTTTTGATTCAACTGTGCGAGTAATCTTCTGTAAAAATACAGCATAGAATTCTTGATCGGTACCGGGAGCCGACCTTCTTTGTTGTTTTCTTTAGCTATGGCTCGTGTAAACGAGCTCAAAATTTTTTAATCTTTTTACCCAAAACAAGGTGGGAAGGCCACTAGTGTGCAGGGGGTTACAGGGATTGAAAGTAAAAGAAAAAACTGAGTATAGGGAAAATTGAAGAAAGGACAAGATAGGATTCAAGAAGATAGAAGATGATGCTTAAAGTTACATTTAAATTTTTCATGATTGCAGTTATCAGGAAAGCAAGTAAACGGAAGGGAGTTTAACAGAATTACGAGGAAAAAACTGTTGAAATAAACGTGCGTTTGCTTTAGCTATTTCAAGAGTAAGCGAGTGGAACTTAGATGCCAATCTAATCGGTCATTTACATTCACGATATCTGATTACTGATATAAACATTCAAGGTATGTAGCCTGTAGTATGAGAATATAAAAATTTGTCGTGACTGGAACTATCTGCTCTAGGAATAAGAAAGGAGATTTTTTGGGATATTTATTTTTATAAATCATATCGGCGGAAAAACAGGGCGGCATATTACCATTCTGCCAACTTACTAAACTACCAGTCCATTAAATTAGGTACCTCCATTCAATTTTTTGAGACCTAAGGCTTAAAATGAATTTTTAAAAATGAAAAAGCATTCTTAAAGATTTTATTTTAGCTTTAATTGAAAGCTAAGAATTGAATTTATTGTCTCAAGTAACTAAAATATTCTGGTGTATTTCATATAGAAATTTTATAGATTGGAATGTCAAATAAATACTCGATGTTTTTTTTTAAATTCTTAAAAGCGGCCATTTTCTTAAGTTTTAAGAAATTTGTAAACAAAAAAAAAAATCGATTTTAAACTTCTTCCTAAAATAAATTATATATTTTTGACACGTTATTTGAGTAAAATTAGAAAATTTAAAGTTAATCTGATTTGAAACAAACAGTACTTATCGCATAAAAATTGTATCCAAACATTTCTTAACGATGTGTCTGAATTTTTTCCTGACTTTATTCACGTTATCGATGTCATCGACGATGTTAAAGAGGTGATGACATCTATTATGGATGATCAAATTTGACAATTTTACGAAGTAAGCGAACTCGTTTTTTTATTTTTAACTAGTAATTTTTAAATATTAACATTTATTCAGCAATTATGTAATATTTATTTTTTATTTAATATTTTTTTTAGTCTGGATGTCGTTTCTTAGGTTCTTAATCTTTTTATCTTATTTAACAACTTACTAACTTAAATAAAATATTACTTCAATGAAATATGAATCAATGTAAAATAAATACCTAAAATAAAAATATTTAATAAAAAAGTAATTCACAAAAAATTAAACTGACTTGGAAATTTTGAAAGGACTTTTTGCGAACACGTTAACAATGTGAAACAGAACTGGATATTGAAGGGAAATAATTGCAGTGCATCAGACGACAATCAAATCACGTGATCTTTTTAAGGATTATGTCTTGTATAGATTCCCCATAGATAGAAATTAGGAACATATTTTTTCACTAAAAATTATTTAAAAAATTATTTTAAAAATAATCGGGTACAAACGACTGTTATGAGCTTTTCAAATTTCGATTAGTAAATTTACTTTTCCGTTAACGTTATCATTTCATTACGTGAATAAAAGCAATAAAAAATTTTAAACGATTTTTGAAGTATTAATAAATTAATATTATATTAATAAAAAAATAAAAATAAAAAAAATTATAAGAATACATTATTCATCGAAAAAATTGTATTTTTTTTACAAAATAATGTCCTTAATATAACGTATTTACAAAAGGAAGTCAACGCTTTTCTTATTAATTAATGTCATGGTTTTTACATTTTTCTTTTATAATTTAAAGCAGATTTTCTATGAAACCGTAAATGTTTAAAAGAAACTGGTGATTTACTTTCTATAAAGAGTCCTGTTTTTAACTGATAAAACAAATTCCATGCCTAAAAATTAAATTTCTCGAAATTACATGAAAATATGTAAGGGTGTGGAAACATGTGAAAAAATATCTTTTAACAAGATTTTAAAAAAAAATAATTTAATAATTGCATTCATTTCTGAATATTTCCTGAAAATTTCATTAAAATCCGACAATTATTTGATTTTTGCCAGAATTTCCAAATTAACGTGTGTTTTCTTCGAGAAAAGCGCAAGATAAAACAAACCTTTTTTTCTCTATTACTGCGCTGTCGTAAAAAAAAAAAAAATTTTCTACATGCTAGAAAAGAGTAAAAAACTTCAAAAAATAAAAAGATATTCTTTGGTCATTCCTCTTAATAACAACATAAACATATTGATGACAAATCTTTGTTCTCGTTGAGTTGTGGTCCTTTCTTCATCGTGATATGCTGTTTTTTTACGCGACTTAGTCGAGGTACCTACATCAAATAGATAACAATGTCAAATCTACATGAAAGAAAACTGAAATCCAAGAATTTATAGGGTCTCAAACACAACTGAAGAAAAGAATAATTATATCTTTGTGGCTAAGCATGTCAATAATATTTAAAAAAAAAAAAATAGGAGCGGTTGTATCGTGTTAATATTTAAAAAAGATTAAACGAGATTTGAAAATTTGGATTTAAATACGTAGAATTAAACTGGGATTAAACGCAGACCCCATTTCTTAATTAAAAATTGCTCCCTTATCAAACAGGGATTAATGAGGATGGGTTCACCATCAGATTAACCTAGCGTCATCCCCTCCTGCCGAATGCAGGAATATATTACCCCTTACCTGACCGATGTCTATATAAGCAATAATGCCTGTACGTTTCGGGCAGTTTCTCGGAATTATTTTTCCAGGTTAAAATTTTAATTATCAAAATCTGTTGGAATAGAAAATACATTTTGTAATGCTAAATTATATGTCTCTCATATCTTTTAAATGTTCACGGATTATCAACCCTTTGTGGATTTTATAAAGCAGAAACATATTATTGGATTATAACAGTAATTATTTTTGCGCGTGAATATTACGCAAATTCTCTTCACAAAAAATCAGTGACATTTCCAGATAGCCATAGTGGGAGGAATGAGGTAGATTCATACCTTTCCCATATATATTTATGAGCAAGGGGTTGTAGCGAACTTGACAGGAATTCGAACATTAATTTACGTTACTTGCATAGCCCTTCCATTTTTATGTCTATAGGTTCTTTTTTTAAGTTCGAAATGTTTGACCGATTAAATTCTAAATTATTTTTCTACAGAACATGGGATTAACATTTAAATGTAGATGTTTTCTGAATTATCTAATATGTTTACTATTCCTTCGATTTATTATCAAGAAGATGGCAGACGCAGAAACACACAGACACACACGAATATATATATATATATATATATATATATATATATATATATATATATAGATAGATAGATAGATAGATAGATAATATTAGTGGTAAATATACATATATATGCAAAATCCACAGGTGCATATACACACATGTATATATATATATATATATATATATATATATATATATATATATATATATATATATATATATATATATATATATATTAGATTGTGTGTATGTTCAACAAACGCCGACAGGTTTTATCCTGTCACGTAAATGGAATTCACTCACACACACACACACATATATATATATATATATATATTATTTATATATTTTTTTTATTTATATATATTTATATTTATATATGTGTATACACACATATAAATATATATATATAATTATATATATGTATATATATATATATATTTATTTATATATCTGTATATATATATGAATTATACATTTATATATATATGTGTGTGTGTGTGTGTTTTTGTGTGTATATGTGTGTGTGTGTGCAGTTCGAGTTTATCAATCTAGTTTAATAAACGTTTATTTATCCTATAAGTCTTTTGGATTCCAATCCGTATTTGATCTGTATTTGATCCCAATTCATACATTGGATATTAATATTCACATTTTCACACACTCTATCCACAATAGATATACTGTTACGTCCGGTGAATGCGCGACATATTAATAGCATACTGCTGGAATAGTCACAGAAGCCGGGTGAGCAACCTATGTTAGTAGCACAAAGCCTTCAGTTTGCCGGGTAGATGGGTTCTGTCGATGGATTCAAGTCCATCTAATGCCACTTTCTGCGAATCTTTATCTCGGTGCCGATCAGTCAATGGAATTTTATAAAACAATCCGAGTATCTTCACCAAATTCACTTTGACTGACCGCATCATGTTACCCCCAATTCAGAAGTACCTCACAGCAATGATAAGATCCGGCTTTTCTTCGATTTAGCCTTCATTATCGCACACGTAAACAGCTTATGTTAGCGCTGAAGCCTACCCACAATGTCAATCTCATGACAGAGCTTCAGAGCATTGATGAGATATGGATTTTTGTTCGGTTTAGCCTACATTATCGCACACGTGAACGGCTTGTGTTAGCGGTGAAGCTTTTCACGATATACATAATCCATAATTGTAAATTACGTATTGATATTAAAATGAGTATAGAAATTATCCTGAAAAAAAGAGCACGCATATTGTAGGAAATGAATTGAATTTGTACACAATGATCGTAAGATAACAATGTATCTTCCCATTCTATTTATTCAGCTTGTAATCTGAGATAATCCGAAGGGAATTAGAAAATCTTACGAGGATTCATTACTGGCTGATACGATATAAAATATGCATATTGACTTCGTGTTGATAGCAGTTGAAGGATGTCACTTTAGATGTAATATAAATAATAGTATAATAGTAAATGAAAATGAAACATGAGGAATAACTATGAATTTGAACATGCGGAAATATGTGATTGCCACAAAGAGAAACAACCTAAGATGGGAACTACGAATAGGTAATGTAAAAACCAACAAGAAAGTATTTCAAATAACAGTGACGTTTTTTTTTTTTTTTTTTTTTTTGAGTGGTGAAACCGAAATCTATAGGCTCTTTATTATAGTGAACAATAACTTCCAAAAGCTCAGAGAAGAAAGCAACAAGTGTTGAACTGTAATAAAATATCAATTCGCCTATGTAGTTTTGATTGTTTGACATTTTTCTCAAACAAGAAGAATTGAAGGTAAGCAAGAGAGATGTGAGTCTAGAAAAGTTGCTGAGAATATCACGGACGGAGTTTATAAGGTAAAACAAATTTTAAAGAAATATTAAACAAAGAGTAAACTTGCATTTAGAATAAAAGAAATGAAATGTCTAAGAAGCAAAAACATTAAAAGTAGATTTCCAGAATGTGAAATGGGACACATTAAAGGCAAGATGTTCAAATGAAAACACTGTGTAACTTAAGTAAAGCGCTTGTGCAAATGAATGATCAAACAGAGAATGGAAAAAATGTAGGAGAGTCAAGCATATTACTCATTTCATTCCAAGCTAGGCAAATGGCCACTAGCATAATTAGCTACTGAGTGTGAAAGAATAAGAAAAATAAAAAAAATAGGGAGATAGAACAGTAAAAGAAGAGGAATAAATTAGACAGTAGATAGTAATTGACATCGCATTTATAATTTTGAAGATCAAATTTGCCTGGAAAGTTCGAGAAAAGAAACACTTGACTAGGATTTACGTCTGGATGTAGCTAATTCAACTGTAAACCAATTGTTGTCAATCTAGTAATGCGCTTAAATCCATAAAGACTAAGACATATAGAGAAAAGTTCATCAGAACAATGATCATGGATATATTTATAGAAAAAGGATCAGGGAACTATATTTTTGCGGTGAGGAAGTGAATACATCCCGTATGCCAAGAAGAAGAAGAAGAAGAAGAAGAAGAAGAAGAAGAAGAAGGAGAAGAAGAAGAAGAAGAAGAAGAAGAAGAAGAAGAAGAAGAAGAAGAAGAAGAAGAAGAAGAATTTCAACGCATAATATATTTCATTCCATCAGTTTGTAGCAACCTCCAGTCTGTTTGTGCTTATCGGTAATTTGTACATTTGTCTTGCCATCTTACTTGAGTAATCCGCCTGTTTGTTTCCATGTAGAAAACTATGCTAAGCCATTGTATCCCTTGTCTGGTGTTTAGAGCTCTTTGCTCAGTAGAGTTTATTTTATGTAAGGTAATTTTTACTTTCACTTTCACTTTCGATATATGCCACGATGTCTATGAAACTAGTAATACATTCCACTAACTGTATGTCGGAGATACCAAGCCTTATGCAGACAAATCAATACAGATGCCTCTTCACACATCAAAGAAATACTTCGTCAAATATTCCGACGTCATTTATGGATGGAGAATGTACAATTTTATTAGATCTTCATTATGCGGAAACTGTATAGTTATTTATTAAGCAAAACTTAGTCTGCTATAAGTACAAAATATTGAGTTCTCCATGAGAGTCAATCATATTATTCAGACATAATTATATGCTAAACCCGGCTGTTATAGCTATATAGATATTTAATAATCTTAGCTTATTCCTTTACAGTGTCATATACATGAGATTTCCAGGAGTTATTGAAATAGATTTATGTCATATCTCTTCCAGGCGTAGACGAGCATAGCTATTGACATTTTCCGTTTTTAATATGTGCGATTTTTACTTAAATCTAATTAAAGCCTGTCTGCCCTCCTCTAAAGATATCTTATATTGCGAAAAAATCATATAATATTTTGTTGAATCCACTGTCTTCTCGAACATGTTACCTTATTTTATATTGTGTTGAAATAAACAATGTAGAACGATTCTTAACATCACTCGCGGATTTCACGTGCCAATACCTGTTAAACTGCTAGCATATCCTTTAAATCTCACACCTTAGTAATGAACTCGATAGTCCTATAATTATATTCACTAAGAGTTATTCAATTGTGCAGTAGACAATAAGGCTTCATCACCCGTGCTGACCCAAATTATTGATGAAATATATGGTTCACAGGATGAAATTATGAATGTTTTTGCAATAATAGTCAATTTTGGAATCTTTGATACTTACATTTTATAATTTGTGCAAAGTTTTTGTGATGTCATCGAACACTCGTTGTCACTCTGGTAATGCTCATCGTCGTAGGGTCTTTGTAATCGCAGATACAACTATATTACATCGTTGAACAATACTCGTGTCAAACATTTTCGAATATCACTCGCACTAAATAGTACTTGCTCGATAATACTCGCTCGAACAGTAATCAGTAGAGTGATACGAATACAGGAATAGTATAGTGAATAGAGTAGAAAATAGCCTCCCGTATAGTAATCGACGATATATTAGAAATAGCGATCCAAATATTAATAGAGGATAGATTAGAAATAACAATTCGAATAGCAATAGAAGTTAGAATAAAAATGTCGATCGTTAGTCTTCAGCTTCTTCCTATATATATGCGTTTCCACTATGGTCACGTGATCCACTTAATTCAATAATGGGATCACCGGTGTTTGCCCACTAGTGATCTATGGTCAAATTCAAGTGTCGGCAGTGACACTTTATTCCTATATAAAAATAGACTTGGCAGAACAGGGTTTAGCAGAGACAGAAAAAATGAAAACTACTTCAGTGTCACAAAGAACAGGAAGTTTTGGAGAACAATGATCACCTGTTGAAAAGATACGCTACATAGCATTAGTTTAATTAGGAAAATATACAAAATAAAATAAGAATTGCGTTCAGTGTTGCTGTTTTTTTTTTCTTTTTTTTTTTGCAGAATTTTACTTGGTGAAAAATATTTATATGCTTAATCTTTTGCTGTACTGACTGTGAGCAATTTAAATCAGGATTTTTGTGGTCTTATGACGGAATGTAATTATGTTGTTGACTTTTAATCTTTCCTGTTATTTTCTCTATTTGTGTGTGTGTGTGTGTGTATGTGTCTGTGTCTGTGTGTGTTTTTGCCTGTGGATCTACATGTAGGACAGTATATAGTCATGATCGAAAAGGGTCATAAAATAAATAAAAAAATAAAAATAGCTAAAACACTTTTGGTCAAGTCACTGAATCCAACCAAGTGTTTTATCCAATGGGCCATATGTCCTCTTTCAGTAGCTGGCTACTTCAGTGGTGAACAAAAACTTTTGAAAGCTGACTTCAAGGGAGATAACCGAGACAGCCGGAAGAGGCATGGCACGTGGAACCTACGCCAGTGGATGAATTAATAGGTTAAGTTCGAAATTCCAGTCATCTGAAGAAGGCCGGAGTGTACAACGGCTGTAACGTCTTGAATATGGCAACAAAGATAAGGACAGTCGTCCGAACCATGTAATTAATATAAACAACTACAATACCTCTTCTCAGAAATATAGACTAGGCAAAATATCGATTAGATGTAAAAAAAACCAAAAAAAACAAAACAACTCAAACAATCAATAATTATCTTGTTTACGTTGAGAACTTATTTAATTTTTCTCTATTTGTGTGTGTGTGTGTCTGTGTACACGTAAAACAGTTTAAAGTCATTCCCCAAAAAGGTCGCAAAATTAAGAAAGAAAATCAAAATGATTAAAAAAAAACAAACATATATGCTTCCTGTAGCGAAATATACCAGAGGCTGTAAATATTTCAGAATTATCTCTTTGTAAGCAAAGGTTTAGCTGTTCGTAAAACATTAATCTGTTTAGGAACAGCGAGAACATTCCTTCCAACCAAACAAATTGTTAAGTCATGCAACAGAAATATATGACAGTTTATCGCAAAACGAAACCATGAATCAACAAGTTTTATTCCTAAAACGGGATCACTTAGTATCTAATGAAGGACGGCACAACAACAACAACAACAACAACAATAATAATAATAATAATAATAATAATAAATTGTTATTAAAGATCACAAACAAAAACGGTGCCTCCTTATTGATATGGCAGTCCCTGCTGACTGCAATGTATATTTGAAGATATTCAAAAAGTTGGCAAAATACAAGGACCTTGAAATAGAAATCTCGAAAATGTGGCATATGGGAACATCAACAATCCCTGTTGTAGTTGGAGCCCTAGAACTGGTTGGAAAAGATTGCAGTAGATTAATTGAAGGGATCCTGGAAGTCCATGCCTCAAGAAGATACAAAAATTGTTCTGCCAAGTACAGCCCACACATTACGAAGGTCTTTATCTATTAATTTTTTTCTTTTTTTTGTCAGTGGAAAGTGTCATGCTGCCATTTCTAACCTTAGGTCCCTGGGCGGGACCCGAAAAGAAATGTGTAAACGCAAGAAATCAAAGGAAATAAAAGTAATAATAATAATAATAATAATAATAATAATAATAATAATAATAATGTAGAATCTGTGATAAATATCCAGAAACGATTGATCATCTTGTATCAGGTTGCATGATATTGGGACCTACAGAATATAAAACCCGGCATGAGAGAGTGGGCCAATATCTGCACTGGAAAATCTGTAACTTCTACGGGAAGGAAACTGAAAGAAAATGGTATGAACACCACCCAGACCCGGTTACGGAGATAGGAACTGTTACAATTCTATGGGACTACACAATACACACTAACAGAACAATCAAAGCCAACCGTTCAGACATTGCTATTAAAGACCACAAACAAAAAAAGGGCGTCCTTATTGATATGACAGTCGCTGCAGACTGCAATGTATCTTTGAAGATATTCAAAAAGCTGTCAAAATACAAGGACCTTGAAATAGAAATCTCAAAAATGTTGCACATGGGAGCATCAACAATCCCTGTTGTAGCTGGAGCCCTAGGATTGGTTGGAAAAGATTGCAGTAGACTAATTGAAGGGATTCCTTGAATCCATGCTTCAAAGAGATACAAAAAATTGTTCTGAAAAATACAGGCCATACTTTACGAAGGGCTTTATCTATTTAATTTTTTTTCTCAGCGGAAAGAAATGTGTAAACGCCTGAAATCAAAGGAAATAAAAGTAATAATAATAATAATAATAATAATAATAATAATAATAATAATAATAATAATAGAAGAAGAAGAAGCAGAAGAAGAAGAAGAAGAAGAAGAAGAAGAAGAAGAAAGTAGTATCGATGATATTATTGGGATGTTCAGTACATTGGTCTCACAAAGATAGTTGGTGAACGTAAATCATAAGTTTTACACTGTTCAGAGGGATAGGGAAATCCAGAAAAAACGATTCGACACGTTGAAAGTACTTATGTTCAAATAAATATTACTACCCCGTCTTACAATAAAGCCATCTTTGAAAACGTTTGAGAAACTAATTAAATGTAAATATCTCGATGTAGAAATAAATAGAATGTGGTTTGTAATTGTGGTTGTGGGATGCATATCAATAGGAAGAACCAAATATATGGTTCAGATGCCTTGTTAGATTTAAAATATATGTCATACTCATGTTTATATTTAGATATGTGTAGCTGTCTCTCTATTCAGTGACTACAATTATATTTGTCACTCTGATTTCGTGGCATCACTTCTGTTTTAATCTTCTGACAAAATCAAACTTGTTTTCTCTTGAGATTTCTGTTGAAACTTGGTAAGCAAAGCAAAAACAATAATAATAATAATAATAATAATAATAATAATAATAATAATAATAATAATAATAATAATGCCAAACTTCATAACATAAACTCCAGATCAATAACGAAAAAGTGTGGATAATTGAGTCTTCTCAAGGATATCTCTAGATGTAGAATATTTTAAGTATGCTTCCATGCCTTGGTACTTTTTGAAAACCTCTTTATCAAAAAGACGATATTCCTATAGTTGGCATCATAGTAATGAGATATGTATTTTCAAGATATTTGACGAAATATAGCATAGAGTTAGACTTGAAATTTGGTATGAATTTAATATATAACGCTGAGACAATTTTCGAAGCTGGTTATTGTTGACATCCTCTTTTACTTTTAGAGAAATATTAATTTTAAACTACATCCTCGTGCAAAATAATTGTAACAACTCCTTTAATTTCCTTTATTTCGCCTTTCGGATTGTTTTCGATTTTTCCTCAGAATAGGTCATTAGCAATGGTGTGCACTATGTTGAATCTATTTTCGGGTGTATGAAATATTGTGTCATCCGTGAAAGCAACATATTTTATACACAGCCAGACACTATTGTCTCGACTGTCGATTAGTTGGCCTACGAACCTTGTCTGCGATGGACATTACTCCAAGTGAGCATCCGAAAGTTGTAAACACAGCACGAACACACTGGCAAGCATTACCAGTGAGCAAATCAAAGTACTATAGGCACGCCCGGAATCTCTGCTGATTTAAATCCAATTGTGAATCTGTGGTCAATCTACAAGAAACAACTTCGTGGAATGGACATACGAAGTACTAACATGTGCAAGAGGCCATGTTTCATTGAAAAAAATACGAAAAAAAGCAAATGATAACAGAATTACCCGTTCTGATTCATTTAATTTGCACAAGGATGTATGAACAAGTGTGAATGGTCGTTATTGATCCCTCACTTTTATGTGGTAGGAATCGTCTAAAATGAGCCTTTAAATTAGAAATCTTAAGAGTAGATGTTTCATTTCAAGAACTGTTTAGTGTGAAAACTAACGACAGGGGCTTCGATTTCACCAAAATGTGATGTTTCCTTTTTCAGCATAACTATAAATAATACACTCTCAGCAAAACGAAATCGGTTGGATTCCTTGATCTGGAAATTTTTTACGGCTTATCAACCCTTGGTAGGTAATGTAAAGCCGAAACATTTATTGGATTTTACGAATAAACCTTTTTTAGTGAGTGAATATTGTATTAATATTTATTTTGATAAGAACATTTTTTCAGATATGTGTCCTACTATTTAATCCGTGCATGGGAGACGATTGATAAATAAATTTTACAAGTCTATTTTATGAATGTTATGAACCCTGACTTTCCGAATCCTCATCTCGAGAAACCCTATTCATTATATCAACAACACAAATGAAATTTGAGGAGTTCTTTATATGTAGTATATGAATATATTAACACTTTTCCAGTAGCAAAATCTTTAAAATAACGTATATATTATTTAATAATTATCAATAGTCTGTGAACAAGGAATATAACAAAAATACACTCATTGTAGAGCTTTTCGTTGATAAACTGTCTATGTTATTAAATATACAATTCATTTGTTACGTTAGATTTGTGACGTATTCGAAGAAATCCGGAAAAGGGCTTTGCCATTACAAGTTTCGTCATTTTTCCGATTTTTGGGAATTGGATTGAACCGATAATCTTTCAACACTCTTTCCTGTTTAATCTCTTTTTCTTGAAGTTAATATTATTTTCTGAGCAATCTAAGATATACAAAGCGTATTAATTTCTTAGACAACTTTTCTTAAAGACTGGGCGTCTTCTGGAATTGATTCTGACACATAATCTTCTTTGCCGGACTCATAATGGCAACCAGCCAAACAAGAAGCAGTATCTTGTCAATGACACAAAGAAAGACATATGTCTGAAGCAAAATGATAAATTAATTCCAAAGTGCTTTAAATGATTACCACGATATAATTAAGACAAATATTATCCGGTGTAAATTTCAAGAGACAGTACGGGAATTGCCGGTTAATGTTTTATAGATAACCTTGACAAGAAACAAGACAATAAATCCTCTTCTTATCGGAATCGGGATCCTAATCGAGATTCGTTTATATGTTTATGCAATCAAATCAAATCCGATGTCACCGACAAATCCAAAGATACTTTATGTGGCGGGAAATGTTTTTGTCCTTGACTGGAGTCAGATTACGATTTTCTTATACAAAAATGTGTGGGCTTATCAGCTTTACTGAAAACAGATCGGTATCAAGGAGAAATATCTCGATCTCTACTTACTCTTCTTTAGAAAGCTAACCGTATCATCAGGATTTTACAATTGTTTAAGATAGAAATACTAACAAACTTAACATTATATACTGTGCTATGAAAAGTTAGTCTCTGTATTAATTGTTCGGGGGGTGATGGGTCTGGTATTATTAATATTGCAAACCCACACACAAACCCACACCCTCACACACACACACACACACATATAAATATAGAAGTGATCATTGAAGCCAACACTCAGAGGCGACAGGCTGTTTCATGCTGGACGCAATCGTCAGGAGCCTCTGAGTGTTGACTTCAATGTTTACTTCTATATTAATATTTACGTACACTCTATCTCTGATAGAGGAACACTTTATCCCATAAATATAGCACAGCTGAAAACTATATTTCTTCATATATATATATATATATATATATATATATATATATATATATATATATACATATATATATATATATATATATATATATATATATATATATATATATATATATATATATGCGTGTGAACATAGAAGTCAACACTTAGAGGCGACAGTCTGTTTCATGCTATATGCAATCTTCAGACCACATATGCTGTTATTTTTCTCGGCTATTTATATATATACGGGTTAGTGGTGCATTGTGGGTATTCTGTTATGGCGGTTATTTCACCGGAAGTCGTTTGTTTATCTATTTAGGTCAAATTATATTGCTTGTTTTTATTTTTTTGTTTCTTATTTTATTTATTTATTTATTTATTTATTAACGTAGTAAAAATTTGTTTATATCACTTATTTAATAGTTTTGTTTTGGTTTGGGAATTTAATTAAAGCTATTTGTTCAGTTTTGGGGTTGATTGATGTAGTTCATTCTAAGTATTATTTTGGCGGGAACAGTTTTTAATTGATTATCTTTATTTGGGATTGGTTTGTTTATTTATTTACTTGGATGAATTTAGGTTAATTTATTTTACTTGTATATTTTCTCTTTTCGGTTTTCGATTTTTAAGTAACATAGTATTTATTTATGATTTATTTCTATTTTTTTTATTGTTATTTTGTTTATTAGTATATTTATTTGTTTTTATTTTATTTTTTCCGTTTTTAATTTTTTAGGTTATTTTTTGTTGACTTCTATGTTCACTTTTATATTTACACACGCTCTATCTCTGATATTGAGCACTTTATTCCATAAATATAGCACACCTTAAGACTATATTTCTTTACATATATATATATATATATATATATTTCTTATAATTTACTCATGCACGTATGGACTCTCCCAGCTATAAATAGGAGCAGGAACTGACAGTCGGACCATAACACTCTCATTTCGATATGTTTGTATTTCTGCTTCTGTTAATGCATTTATTTAACACAATTCCTCTATTTGTGTTTTTATTTCTGGCATCTAACAAAGCCACAACACACACATACACATAGATATGTATATAATATTAAAATATCTTAAAATAAGTTTAGTAAAGACAAGGATGAATCATTATTAGTAATAAAAAATTTCTTGATTTGTGGAAATTACATAATTTGTCCTTGATATAAAGTTCGTAGAATGCAGATATTTCTGGCTGGTAATAATGTAAGCACTGTAAAAAAAAGTTTAAGTGAAGAACAGGTTTATTCACATAGGAGATATATATTAGTAATACGGTAATAGAGAATAGCGTATTTCAGTGAGTCAATGCGTACAACTCAAACTTTACGCCTAGTAACCAGCATTTCGACGCTCATCCAATAAGCAGACGTTCTAACCATAGCAGAAAAACGAGTCCATGTTCAACGATCAGTGCATAGAAGGTCTCTAGTTTTTTAGATTCTTATTTCTACTTTATTCTTCCGTATCACAATTACTTCCTTTTATTATTATTATTATTATTATTATTATTATTATTTCATTTGATTTCTGGTGTGTACACATTTCTTTCCGGGTACCTTATAGAAACCTAAGGTTAGAAATTGCATCATGACACTTTCCGCTGAGAAAACAAAACAAAAAAAAATTACATCGATAAAACCCTTCGTAAAGTGTGGGCTGTACTTGTCAGAACAATATTTTTGTATTTCTTTAAGACATGGGCTTCCAGGAATCCCCTCATTTAGTCTACTGCAATCTTTTCCAACCAATCCTAGGGATGCAAATACAAAAGGTTTTGTTGATGTTCCCACGTGACACATTCTTGGCATTTCGATTTTAAGGTCCTTGTATTTTGACAGCTTTTTGAATATTTTCAAAGATACGTTGCAGTCTGCAGGGACTGCAATATCAATAAGGAGGCACTTTTTTGTTTGTGGTCTCTAATAACAATGTCTGGGCGGTGGGCTTTGATTGTTCTGTCTGTGTGCATTGTGTATTCCCATAGAATTGTAATAGGTCCTATCTCCGTAACCGGGTCTGGGTGGTGTTCATATCAGTTTCTTTCAGTTTCTTTACCGTAGAAGTTCCAAATTTGCCAGTGCAGATGTTGGCCTACTCTGTCATGCCGGGTTTTATAGTCAGTGGGTTCCAATATCGTGCAACCTGATACAAGATGATCAATCGTTTCTGGATATTTATTACAGAATCTGCATTTTGGGCTAACACAATATTTTAGTATATGTGCGTGATAATTTCTAGTTAACAAGCATTGGTCCGGTGCAGCAAGGATTATTAGTGTTTTATTGGTTTCTGGTCTTTACTCATTTCTTTCTGGGTTCCGACGACATGCACTTTTAGTAGATGTAATTTTACATTGATAATATTCTTCTGAATATATGAACTGTCCCATGTAGTGCACACTTGGATTCTATTTTATTCTTAATTTGCTTTTCGATACTTTCGTTTTCGTATCTAGTGTTCTAAATAGGATAATTTCTATCACTTTAGGCTGTGCCCAGTGAACCAATAATATAATTTATACCTAAGGCACAAGCTAATTAGGTGGTACCTTAGATACTATTTATTACAGGTCGGAATAAGGTACTATTTATGCAATAACATGGCACAATATGTATTACAGGTCGTACAAAACGGCGCGAACGGTAAAATTGCCTTACGAGAAAACAAAGTATTATGTCGTATCTAAGGCAAAGATTATCATAAATAAATTATAAGATGACACTTAGTAGACGTTCTTATTACAATACCAATGATTGTAGATTCTATCTAGGACACCAAATTGTACATGGTACCAATGACAACAGGTCGTTTCTAAGGCACAATATATTTTGACTCAAATTATTATAGACTTGCACCGGGCTCAAATTATTATAGGTCATAACAAGGGTAATAAATATTATAAGTTATACCTAGAGTGCCAATTACTATAGGTAGATCTTAGGGTACTGATTATTATGGGTTGTATCTAAAGTTTAAATTATTATTATTATTATTATTATTATTATTATTATTATTATTATTATTATTATTATTTCCTTTGATTTCTGATGTGTACTCATTTCTTTCCGAGTCCCTCCCAGAGACCTGAGGTTAAAAATGGCATCATGACATTTTCCATGGGGAAAAAAAAAATTACATAGCTAAAACCCTTCGTAAGGTGTGGGCTGTACTCGTAAGAACAATTTTTTGTATTCCTTTAAAGTCATGGTCTTCCAGAGATCCCTTCATTTAGTCTACTGGAATCTTTTCTAACCAATCCGAAGGCTTCAACCACAACGGCAATTGTTGATGTACCCATGTCCCACATTTTTGAGATTTCGATTTCAAGGTCCTTGTACTTTGATAGCTTTTTGAAGATCTTCAAAGATACATTCCAGTCTGTTGGGACTGCCATATCAATAAGGGTCATTTTTTTTTGTTTGCGGTTTCTAATAACAATGTCATGGCGATTAGCTTTGATTTTTGTTGTTGTTTTTCTTCTTCTTCTTCTTCTTTTTCTTCTTCTTCTTCTTCTTCTTCTTCTTATTATTATTATTATTATTATTATTATTATTTACAACGTAGATTATGCTATTGCAATACCTCATACAAAAAGAACTTTTCTGTTTTGATGAAGAAAATGAAAATACGAGACGCATCAGAGACGTCGTTTCATTTCAGGGAGAAAAATAACTAAAGCAAAAAAAAAAAAAGAAAGCAAAAAGAATATTGTAGATACAAGAAGCGATAACATTCTCATGAGTTTAGCCTCTATTTTAGTGAAATGGAAAACCTTGTCAATTTCAAATCTTTTCATTTGTACCCTCTTATTTGTTGAGATAATCAGATGCCTTCATATGTATGACGGTTATCGCTTAGTGTTTTATGAAGCTGCAGTTGGTGTTTAATGGTTTACTTGCACTTGTTGTTGTTGTTGTTGTTGTTGTTGTTGTTGTTGTTGTCGCTTCTGTGTTATGTTTCCTGCTTTGTAACCCGTAGTGACGTCTACAAACTATGGTCCTTAGGCCCTATAGGAGAATTATAGATAATAATAAAAATTATTATTATAATAAAAATTATTATTATTATTATTATTATTATTATTATTATTATTATTATTATTATTATTATTATTATTATTATTTCCTTTGATTTCTGGCGTGTATGCATTTCTTTCCGGTTCCGCCCAGAGACCTATCGTTAGAAATGGCATCATGACATTTTCCACTGACAAAAAAAAAAAAAAAAATATATATATACATAGATAAACCCCTCCGTAAAGTGTGGGCTGTACTTGTGAGAACAGTTTTATGTATCTCTTTGAGGCATGGGCTTCCAGGAATCTTTTAAATTAGTCTACTGGAATGTTTTTCAACCTATACTAGGGCTCCAATTGCAACAGGTATTGTTGATGTTCCCATGTGCCATGTTCTTAAGATTTCTATTTCAAAGTCCTTGTATTTTGACAGCTTTTTGAATATCTTCAAAGATACATTGCAGTCTGCAGGGATTACCATATCACGAAGGAGGTATTATTATTATTATTATTATTATTATTATTATTATTATTAATTTTTTTTAATAATATATTTTCCGTTCTTAAAATATGCATAAATCGGGAGTATCATAATAACCATAATTAATGTAAATTAATTAGTCATAATTGCTATCAGCACGGACTTTATTATACGGAGATTCTCTTTATAATTAAAGTCTTTTATTAAATGACATTTAGTATATTAACATAAGCCTACTCAGACGTCCTTTGCTGTTACTTGAATGTTCATACTCGGTGAAATTCTATTGTGCTAAACGTTACGAGATGGCTTTTAACAATAGAATCTCTATTCCGTCGAGAAATCTTGATAAATATTTGAAAACTCTTTAGAGCATTTCTACTTAATGCACTTAGTTAAGTTGTAAATAGTGCAAGCCTTGACGCAGAAATTGTCTGGAGCAGACGACAATGACGTCATTTTATACAACAGTCAGCAGAGAAAAATGAAATGTAATGAAAAGAATGGCGACAAAGTAAGAAAAGTGCTTTGACTAAAGAACAACACAAAAGCGAAATAATAGTCAGACACACTATAAACGACATTCCCGTTGTCATCCTAGCCAAGTTTAGCAGCAAGAGTAATTGCACCAGGAGAATCGATGCAATAACGCTAAAACTAATATGACTACTGGTAAAAATACAACGAGAGAAGACTGAAATGTAGGAAATAAGAAAATCAAATTTAAAATAACATATACAGAAAGAAAAATATAAAAAATATTGACAGCTAAAATTCTCCAGAGAAATATTGTCGCTTTACTGCAAGGAAATAATGAAGGAAACAGAACTAAATAAAATAATAAACTATACATTAAATAAATCCAGCAAGACCAACCAAGAAGAATGTTATGGGCACGCAGAAAAGTGTTGAGGCAATTATTCAACTGCAGTGGGACGCAGTAATTTAAACAGACAGTGGAGGCCAAAAATAAGACCAGGAACTAATTTTTATATATAAGATAAAGCTAATATAAAATAGGATAATATTTAATAGAAATCCAAATCTGCCCAATTTATTTTGTAATGTAAATCATTGTAGAGCGCAAAAAAAAAAAAAATAAATGAAATTGATGAAAATAGAAATGGGAACGTTGAAATATTACAGACGGGTCATATATTAAAGTTTCAGTAACATTTCCTTTTTATCTACTCTATGAACCTTCAAGACGTGGGCGATCATGGCTCTACAATACTTCATAATTTTCGTAGCTATTAATATATTTTGCTCTCTCTCATACACCCTGTTCAGCCATCCATTTACTCAAGCTCATGTTGTTTTCTTCTATACGTCTTGACTTTGCTGTGAGTATCAGAATTTCCAAGCCCTCTTTTCTCATTATATAGCCTAGATATTTTAACTATCACTTTCTGATTTTAAGTTTATGGGTACTTTTGTTTTTATTCTATCTAAAACATCGACTTTTCTTATATTTTAAGCCTATAGTATTATTATCCTTTTGTATAACCAACGTTCCGTTGCTTCAAGTCTCTTCTTTACCTGTGAGGAGATTAAAACGCATTCATTGGCATATAGGAAAACAGATACTGCGTAAGAGTACAGTAATCATGTTTCTTAATACATTGCTTAGCATTTGGAAGGCAACATTCTTTATCACAATGCACCTTCGGATGTCAATTCTACAGGCGTCATGGTCTTTTAGAAAACTTCCCAGATATTTAAATTTTTATACTTGTTTTATTTTATTATGTCTAATTGGTAATTTGTATATTGGACTCTTCATTTTAATGACAACCAAATAATTATGTCTTCTTGTAATTGATGTTTATTTCTTTCTTCTTAATTTCATTTACTGCATCATGCAGATTCTTGCAGTTTACTTACAACCAAAGAATTCTGTCAATTTCTTACCCTACATATTGTGGGTTTTCTTGCAGTTTACTTACAACCAAAGAATTCTGTCTTCTTGCAATTCGGGGTTTAGTGCTTCCTTCTCACTGTCTTACCCTTCAGATTGTGGGTTTTCTTACTGTTTACTTACAACCAAAGAATTTTTATTTCTTACAATTGGGTTTTAGTCCTTCCTTCTCACCTTACATATTGTGGGTGTTCTTGCAGTTTACTTACAACCAAAGAATTCTTATTTTTGCAATTGGGGTTTAGTCCTTTCTTCTCACTTTCCTTCCCTACATCCTGTAGAAGTTATTGCATTTTCGTTTAAGTTGGTTGAAAGATCTTTAGAGCAAAATACACCGAAACAAGAATTAGGATATGGACTTATGTTTCGTAGATTACACCAAATTATTTAAGATTGTACGTCAAAACTCTTTATTAGAACTACTATTAGAACTCGGTATAATTAGAAAAGGTGTTAGAACAAATCACCTGTATAATAATAGACGAGGAACTAAATAGCAATACAAATATAGAAAGTAGAGTGAGAGAAGGGTGTCTCTTTTCGCCAGATTTATTCACCGTCTCCAGTGATCCTATTCTAACGAAAAATGTAGCAGACACTATAAGGTTTTATTATTTATCATATGAGTATAATGATAAAAACTATACAGACGGAAAGGAAAATACAGGACCTCCCAGATATGGTTGTAGAAGAAAGCGAAAAAAATGACTAACCTTGAACTGTAAGAAGCGTGAGAGAAAAAAATTTCCAAGAGGTGACCAAATAATTGAAGATATAATCATCAAACTTGTTCCATAGAGGACGAAAAATATGTCATAGTTTTCAGAAAAGGCATTGGCCTGGCGGCAGAAGAAGTCCAGAAAATATGAAAGGTGCTATAAAACCGAAAAATTCGATAGAAACAAAGAATGTGTCCTGGAATACTGGTCAATTACTTCCCTATTGATGAGGAAAAATCTTGAAGCAGCAGAAATGTGGTTCCACAGTACGATACTGAGGATTAACCGAGCGAATTTTTAAAGAAAATCTTAAAGAAATTGCAACAGAAATAACATATACCAAAATCAGGAAAAGATAGCTGATATTACTTGAACACATGATGAGGAAGTAGAGCTTGTAAAACAGACCTCACGAGACACATTGATGGCAAGAGAGATAGGGGATGACAGCGATTCAATTACCTGATCAGCTTCTCTGAATGACTAAATGGTAGCAGGAACTTTAGTAAAGAGAGAAAAAACAACTAAGATAGAAATAACGACAAGAGTCGGAAATATGAAGGAAACTATATATCTGAACATTTGTGATTTGCATAAATAGGAAGGTTTTAGTAGAAGAATTGATTAAAACAACATCCATTAAGAAGAATTACGAATTAGTGTGTTATAATAAAAAAAAAGAAACATTAATAAGAGGGTACCAATAATATGAGAGAAAATTGCAGAGCCTTGAGGTAAATAGTAAAAATAATATGACTGAGTAAGACTAATAAGTATATTAATAATAATAATAATAATAATAATAATAATAATAATGCTAATGTTGATCGCCTGTATGTGTCCCGATCCGAAAGAGGTAGAAGGTTAGTTCTACTAGAACTGTCTTATAAAACCGCAACAATAGGTCTTCAAAGATACTTAGAGACTACAGAATAGTGGATGATGATCTATGTTGAAGAACATTAAAGAAATAAATTAAAAAACCTTATTCAGTAATAAAGGAAGCCAACAAATTCCGAAGTGAATTTTAAGTAAGTGAAGAATTGCAAATAAACCATAATGCGCCTATTGCAGCGGCAAAGAGTCTAAAACAGAAAGAAAAATCAAGTGCAATGTACGTAATGCAGAAACGATGGCAAGATAAGCCTCTTCATGTTTAATACTCTGCTCGTACCAGACAAGCAAATGTAAACAAACTCTGCGCCTGTCTGTTCTTGTTTGGTCGTATTCTTGCAGCAAAAGAACCAAAGTTAACTAACTAGAAATTAGCAAGCACAAACACTGAAAAATTGTGTTAACCCGAAATTACAGATTATGTGATAATTATCCAGATACAATTGACCATCTTGTATCAGGCGGCATAGTGTTAGCATCAACGGAATATAAAAACCGCCATGACAGTGTCGGTCAATATCTGAATTGCAGAATCTAACTTTTACGGAAAGAAAACTGCAAGAAACTGGATAGACCCGGTTACATGTAACAATTTTATGGAATTGTACAATACACACAGACAGGGCAATCAAAGCTAATCGCCCAGGCATCTTGATCAAAGACCAAGAAAACAGAATGTGATTTCTTATTGATATTGGTAGTCCCTGCAAATTGTAATGCATCTTTGAAAATCTTCAAAAAACTATCAGAATAAACTGATCTTGAAGTGGAAACCTAAAAAAAATTTGGCACATGTGGACAGCAATAATTCCAATTGTAGTTGGAGCCATCGGATTGATTGTAAATGTTTCCGACAGACTAATTGAAGGAATTCCTGGTAGTCCACGCCTTAAAGAAATACGAAAAATTTGTACTCACGTGTAAAGCTCATATATTACGAAGAGTTTTATCGATTTGATATGTGTGTAATCTTATTTTTTTTGTTTGTTTTTTTACTTTTCCGTTTTTTCTTTACACAAATGATGGGTAGAAAATGCATTGAAGCAGTTTCTGATCATAGGTCTCTGGTCGGGACCCGGAGGGTAATGCGTATACAAAATAAACGCAAGGAAATAATAATACTAATAATGATACTAATAATACTTATACTACTACTACTAATAATAATAATATATTACCTCCGTTCGTGTTTTAAGTAAAATCAAAATAAGTTTTATATAAACGAATCATTATTTCACTAGTCCCATTAGTTGATGTAAAAATATTAATGCTTACATATTATTTGATCACACTTTATTATGAAAGTACTTTTTAAATTATGACAATGAAACATTTCCCTGTAGTATCCTACTGATTAAAGGAAATAATAATAATAATAATATTCCTCAACTTTTAGAGAAAGGAAACCACAAGAAAGTGGTATGAACACCACCCAGATCCGGTTACGGAGATAATTCCTTTAACAATTTTGTGGGACTTGACAATTCATCGTGATTAGTGATCGCAAAGCCAAAATGTACATTTTTATTAACATGTCTGTCCCTTCAGACTGTAATGTATCTTTCAAGATCTTCAAAAAAAATAAGAAAATACAAGGAACTTGAAATAAAAATCTAAAAGAAATATGGGACATGATGACATCAATAATTTCAGTTGTAGTTGAAGCCTTCGGATTGATTGAAAAATATTCCAATAAAAGGGATTCCTCGTCGTCCATGCCTTAAAGAAATACAAAAACATGTACTCCTGAATACAGCCAATAACTTGCGAAGTAAAATATGTACTATTTACTGTGTAAAATATGTGGGATCGTAGCGGGGGGGTCTAAAAAATGTAAACTGTAAAAATGTAATTATGCCATTTCTGACTTCTGGTTGGGATTAATAATAATAATAATAATAATAATAATAATAATAATAACAACAACAACAACAGCAACAACAACAGCAACAAGAAGAAGAAGAAGAAGAAGAAGAAGAAGAAGAAGAAGAAGAAGAAGAAGAAGAAGAAGAAGAAGAAGAAGAATTTCAAGAACGTAACGACCCAGACTTTGGGTAAAAACAACAGTAATTAGATTGAAGAAAACTACTATCAATAATATTAAAGTAATATTAAAGAGTGCATTGACCTTGAGGAAATTATTATAAGACGCAACCATACGAACACGGATTAAAACAAATAATATAATCATAAAGATAAAAATGATTAATCCCAAAGTGTTTCAATAGATATGTTGAAATTACTTAACATCTCTGTGAAATTTAATCCCCCGAGAAAAGTCTCCTCCGCCAATCACCAGATTTGATTAATTTTTCAACCTGATTTGAAAAGCCGCAGGAAACAGACGCAGTCAGTATGCACGGAAAGATCAAAGAAATAGCAGGAGAGTAAACATATTCTTTGACAGACTGAATAAAATTTGAAATGCAAACGATAACAATGTGAATATAGTAGAACTCTTCCATGGAAAAACAGAGGAAATAAACTTATAACAGACAAAACAAGACGCACAGAAGAACCCGTCGTAGGAAAATCAGTGATAAAGACAGCATCGGAGAGAATAAATAGAAACCAAACTGTCAAATCCTACGAGATTATCATAGGGCTGCTGACAGTTTTATTATTTGGAGAATGATAAGGAAACAGAAGTGATAAACAAAACATAACTTCTTTTATATACAAAGTTTCATCAGGACAAGGATGCTCATGGATCTTCACAATTTCCTCTCTGTTGTTACTCTAAGGAATTCTTGTTTTTTGATCACACATTTTTTGCCCCACTTCTGCTATTCATACGCACAAACTTGTTAAATAGGTTACTCAACTGTTTTCACCTATTTTTCATGATTCAGTATGTCCTGCGTGTGTAGAGCTACTTTGCTTTTTATGTATCCCAGAAGGTTCAGCTCTTATTTTCACATTGTAAAAGTTGTCCATATATATATATACATAGTAATTAGGAGGATTTGATAATTATATTAATTGATTCATCGAGTCTGATAGAAACCTCAGGAAGCACTGGACGGCCGTTTCGTCCTATATTTGGGACTCATCAGCAGTGCGCATCCACTACCGAGGGAATCGAAACCCCGACAGTTAGGTTGGCAAGCGAACACTATACCAACTGCTCCGCCGGGCCTCGGTGACGAAGAGATTGATGATGTTTATCATCGCTTGAACCAGCTTCTAATGCTCCAGTTGGAGCGGCTTGGTGAGAGTAGTCGTGGCTCCAGGAGGCTCAGTCCTATGGTCAGAGAGGATCTCAGTAGAGTTCCACCACGGAATGTGGGAGTGAGCGGCGCTTCTTAGAGTCTGATTTGCAATCTCTTCGTCACCGAGGCCCAGCGGAGCAGTTGGTATAGTGTTCGCTTGCCAACCTAACTGTCGGGGTTTCGGTTCCCTCGGTAGTGGATGCGCACTGCTGATGAGTCCCAAATATAGGACGAAACGGCCGTCCAGTGCTTCCTGAGGTTTCTATCAGACTCGATGAATCAATTAATATATATATATATATATATATATATATATATCAGAAAAATAGAAAAGAACACTTAACTCAAGAAACATAAAGAGACAGCTGAAATGTCTCCGGCGTATAATAAGGAAGATAGAAACAAGGCATGTAGAATGTAGAATGGAGAATGAAAACGAAAAGACATACCTGACGAGCAAGTGAGAATGGATGCCAGAACGCTAGGTTAGGAAAGATGGTAAAAAAAAAATCAAATGTTAGTAAGATATACAAAGGATAGGAAGATTTGGAGGATGAAGACCGCCCAATGGACACGTAAAATAGAAGAATTAATTGTTTCTTTTGTTGTTTTACTCTCCGTAAGACGTCCGCGTTGCTCAAATTTTCTGTCTATGTTATTCTTTACAGATACAACGCTGTCACTTCAAAGGTCTTCAAGATAGAAGATTAGATATTCGGTACTTTGTTTCAAGCGAAACCTTTAAACTGTTGAAATGATGTCTCAATTCCCACCGTTATTTACAATCCCAGCATATAGCATACAAATTGGGGTAATAAACAGGTACTCTGTATTTTTACATTTAAAATTCATTTATTTAGAGTTTCCTTTACTATATTGTTTTTTCTCTGTTCTTTCTAGCAAGTAACAACGTAAATATTAGGTTGGTGCAAAAATAATGTCGTTTTCTCACATGTGAGAAAACGACATTATTTTTGCACCAACCTAATAATATCAACGTATATGACAGGAGCAAAAATCGCAGGTTCTCTATTTCTGAGATGAGATATTGTATTTATTTACATTATTCGGACTACTGACCGCTTCGTTATTGCAATATTCACGACGTTTCGGCCGCTGTACATTCCGGCCTTCTTCAGGAGATCGGAATCTATTACTCAGCACTAACCTAACTCTACAAGTACAACTGGCTTTGGTTGGATCTAAGGACTTCACCCATAGATTTCTGAGTTCAAAACCTGGCTACTGCAGTAGAGAAAAAAAAAAAAATTGGAGAGTTGAGTCAAAGGGAGTTAACTGAGACATCCGGAAGACGTGAAACTAGAACAATCTACTCCGGTGGACGAAATAAAGGTTTCCGTTCGAAATTCCAGTCACATGAAGAAGGCCGGAGCGTAAAATGACCGAAACGTCGTTAATATGGCAGTAAAGATGATGACAACAGTCATAATGTAAATAAATTAAATAATTACAATCATTCATCTCAGAAATATAGACAGATAATGAACCTGAAACTGATAAATGTAATCCGTATTGTTTAAATGGCGCCAAGCGTCCTTCCAAAATATCTGTAAAAATTGGAAAGAACTTGAAAATGTTATTCAACAATATTTATTTAGAGATAAATGAGACACCCAGATGAGGCATGGAACATGGAACTAGAACAATCTACTCCGGAGGACGAAATAAATGATTCAGATCGAAATCCCAATCACCTGAAGAAGGTCGGTGCATACAACGTTCGAAACGTCATGAATATGCCAATAAAGATGAGCACAACAGTACGAACAATGTAAGAAATGTAGTTTATAAAGAGCACATTTCATACTTTTGTCAAAGAAAGCAAATACGAATGAATGCGCATTCAAAAGTCCAATCACTTTGCTTGGCCACCTGGCAAACTATTAAGGTTTAAATATTGTAATCAGAATTACAACGGAGATACGGCTATAGTAATATTATTTTCATTAAGAAATGTATGAGTTCTGAAAATAATTTTTTGAAATATTAAGAAAACTCGGTCTACATGGAAAAGATATAAAAATAATCAGTATAAAACTTAATACAACAAATGGAGTAAACACAGGCAGTTGTTCATCGTTTACTTGCAACAGAACTACTAAAAGAATGCATTAGAACAGAACGAGTAGCTGGAATCCCTGAAGCAAAATAGATATGGAATTGAGTATTTCTAGGAACGTACAACAAGACGACTGAAGTCTTATGATCATCATGTGTGGAGTATATGCGCCATGATGTCATCCTGAGACTGTAGTACTGTTCAAAGGATTACGTCTGCTTTTCTGAGTCCAGTTTACTAATTTTTTTTATATGATATTTCAAAGTTTTCTGGTCATCTCTATAAATATTCTTTTTTTAATAAGTATGGGAAATAAAAGGACGATGCATATAGTGTTCAGTTAGGGCGATTAGAATTCTTATTGTATTACGTAGTAGTGCATAAAGCATGTAATGATACATTGCAGAAAGGTATCTCCAAAAATATTCAATCGTATCATGCCACAGATGCACGTATTAATGTGTCTGGGAGATTTTTTATAGACCTCTTATTACTCAGCGTATGGATCATTTAAAAATATAGAAGATAGGGAAATTTAATGTAGAGTACGCTAGAGTATGCATAGTCTTTTTCACCGACGCCAGAAGTTGGAAAACCAAATCATGAAGATAAGAACTTTTATCACGTTCTTAAATGGCCGGATCAGATGCCGCTTTTCATATGTATGTCTTACATGGGGTCAAACCCGTTCAGAAATGCCTACGTTTTCATCTGCATACGCCCTCTTTTGTAGATGAACGACTAAGAATTACTAAGAGTGATTAAATTAGAAGGTCTCTAGAAGGGACTATCCATATTCAAACCACGTGGCCTGGCGTGCAAAATGACAAACTGACAACTTTGCCAAATAACAGAAACTACAAGACTTGATGACTTTGAAGAACAGGAAAAACTGAAACGGATATCACATGTAAATAGGAGAATAAATAATAACATTATAAAGACGTTAACTTTCCATATTACTTCAAGTAAAAGTCAAGCCAAGGAATCTCAATCAATATTAAGTGCGATAAATATTAGTTGACTGGAGATAATAATTTTCTGGAAAAATCGTTTAAAAGTAAGATTTTAGGAATTTTAACCGTGAGTAGTAGTCGTTGTTTGGTCAATGAATGACAATTTTTTTTCCATATAAGGAAATGGCTATATTTAAGCTAGTTATCGTGAGCATGATGATCGGTGTATGCGATATTCTATTGTAATCAAGTTATGTAACTTTTTAGGTATAATAGTTACTTAAAACCGATTTTCAAGATGTAGCAATTTTATTTTTGGGAGGTCATAACAGCTGGATTTAGCCGCTCTTTAATGTGTACATTTGCTATTGGCAAAATCTTTGACATTTTTTTCTATCCTTTTTTGCTTTCTTCATTCTTTTCTAAGCACATCAAAATAAGTTTTACATTTCATGAAAGCTAGTGTCTTTTTTTTTTTAGAATTACCAAATGTTTTCAACTCGATATTTTTTGATAGCACCATCTTTGTAGCTGCCAATAACTTAGTATCATATATATTTATAGCGGAGCGAATAGTAAATATTCCATTCAATATATTTAGTCTAGAGCGTAAGAATGTATTAGGTTGGTGCAAAAATAATGACGTAATAATGTCGTTTTTTTTACGTTAAAAAATACGTCAAAATCGACATTATTACGTCATTAATTTGTAGCATATTTCAGTTTTTTGCCTGGTCATTATTCTAGTGAAAGTGGTACCTTGTAAGAGAGTACTAGTTAAATAAGGGTTTGGTAATTTAAATCAGCTCTCCTACCATGTGGCGATGAGGGTTAGGCACCCAGTAGGAATATATTCAAGGCATGCCAAAGTGTGGCGGGTGTACATGTCGTTAATACGGTAATGGCACGGCATCAGTGGACGGAGAGCTTGCTAGACGGAAGTCAACGGCCATGACGGAGGGTTGTCTCCGTAGGATCAAAGGCAACGTGCCATTGACTAATACGAGGCATCAAGCTGAAGGATATCGGCTGTGATATGACCTGAAGAATGAGGGACTCTGCTAGGTTTACTTGACCAAGTCTCGCTTGGCATGAAGGAACACCTCCGGCATTCAACCCATATGTGCGCACGGAACGGATCAAATGATACTGCATATGCAAAAGATTAACTTATTTACATGTATCCAGTCGAAAGTATGTTTAATTAATTTAAAGTTATTTAGTCAGAAACTGTAAAAATATTCAAATTTCGTCGATAACCTTAATTCAGGTCGGTTGGTTGGTTAT
>OZ010581.1:24252070-24354570 GCA_963932145.1 Acanthosepion lycidas | reverse complement strand
GAGCATCTTCATGCTGATGATGCCGACCTCGTGGCTCATGCAGAAGAATATATGCAAACATCATGAAACTTTTTGCTTATACATGTACGTCTTTTAGGCTTACTATCAGTTTGAGGAAGACAAAGGTAATATAAACACCACCTCATGTTCAACCGTATCCTGAAGCAAAAATACTTGTAGAAAGCAGGATGCTGGAGGTGGTGAATAACTTTGTATATTTTGGAAGCACACACTCAAGAAATGGAGTACTAGATTCTGAAATTCTTCACCGCAAGGAGAAAGCTACTAAATCTTTTGCATGCTTGGAGAAGCGGGTGTGGTCTGACAGTAACATCACACTTAATATCAAAATGAAGGTTTGAGTCATGTGTTTTGACTGCCATTTTGTACTCTTCAGAAACATGGTCGACATACAGACGTTATATTACCAACCTTGAAAGAGTTCACTAAAATTTCCTCAGAAGTATTATGTATGTTTCATGACAGTCTGTTTTTACATGACAGAAATTCTGGAGTAAGCTGGCATACCCACTATTGAGAATCTAATCTTCTTCAATCAAATGCACTGGTCAGGTAGTTTGGTGCGCATGGAGAACACAAAGTTGCCTAAACGTGCCTTTTATGGTGAACTATCTGCAGGCAAGCGTCCGAGACACAAACCTAGAAAGTGCTTTAAAGATTGTATCAAAACTTTTAAGATATCGTTTGATACGTGGGAACTGAAGGGCGAATGTCGAGCTTCATTCAGAACGACAGTTCAAGGTTGTAACCAGTTTGAAAAGAACAAGGTGAAACATGCGCGATCTTCGTAAAGGTAATCTTGAAGCGCTATCTCCCACACTAACTTTACAGAGTTTTTCGGGCTCATCAGGAGAGTATACACTTTGTTTCGAGGCCTGCCTCTCGGTAGATTTTACTTTGAACCGGTTTCCTTCACTGATTGGAAGACTGGACATCTTGTAAGATTTGTTTATTGCGTCTTAACTGTTTCGCAGTCTTTCGAGGATCGTTTATGGGGACAAGTTTCACCGTTTCTTTAGAGTCGGATGCAATGACTGTCCTCTTTTGATGCTAATATTGCGCAGCTTGATTCTAATGAATCCTAGACATCTTCACTGGTGTAAGCCTATATATTTCCATTTCAGTCAGCCTCAATAGGGGGATATTTAGCCTGTCTACCTTATCTTTACTTTCCTGCATCAGTTTCCTTTTCTTTCACATTTCCTCCCGGATTTTAAGTTGTTATCTTGTGGCCCTGGATATCCAACGAGAGGAATTTTACTCCCAGCAAACTATGTTCTTTGTTCCGCTTGATTCGTAATGAAAAGCCATAGAAATCAGTTGATATATCCCTGTTCCGATTTCTTTAAGAAGATAGGGTCACTATAAGGAGCCACATTATGAATTCAAAATTCGCTTTTCTAAACTGTTTCGGAGACATAATTTTATTAGCCATTGTGATGTATTTCAAGAGCATTTATTCAACTTGATTTATTATTAGCAAAGACCACAACAGTGAGGCTCTCACTGCATTTAACTCACGAGACGCACGCGTAGACGTATTTTCTCATCATATCACTTCATCTTCTATTATAGTGTCATACTATTTTTTTATTAAGTGTTTGTTTTCAGTTTCTCGTTTAAAAAGAAATAAGAGAGGGTTGGGAAATTTTGCACATGTCGAAAATATACATTATTGGGTTTAATGTTTACTCTATTCGTTTTAAAGTTCACATCTTTTCTGCATGTTCCAATCGGCATTCCTTTAATCTGATTTTTTTTTTATTTATCAGAAATCTTTTTTATTTCGTATTCCATATCTCTCGTTCATTCTCGTTTTTTTTTTTTTTTTTTTTTTTTTTTTTTGATACTTAAATTTACACCTCTCCTTTCCTTTTACTTCGAACCTTTCTCCAGTAAATGTCCACACTAATATTTCGATTTCTTTCAGTTTTCCTAGTTTCTGCTTCGGCGACTACTCTCATTTGACGATTCCTGACAATTCTGATCGTTTCCATTTGTTTTAGTGCCAAAAAACCTTACTTTCTTCTCAACGAATCACATTTCATTTTCCACTTTTATTTCAATTTTGTACTCCTATATATTTCGCCTTATGATTCTTCATTTGTCGCTCACTGTGGATTTTTATGACTTTTTGTTTGTTTGTTCTTTTTTTATGTTTTTTTTTTTTAAATAAGCTTTTCTTCATTTCATTCGTTGGTTATAAATTTGCGCTTTCCATCTCGTTTCAAGAGAGTCCATTATGATTTATTTCTTTTTATTCATTTTTCTTTTCTATTTTTCGTTTATTAGAACCTCTTTCTCTCTGATTTTTCTCATTTATTCTTTTATTGTTATGCATTTTCTTTTATATATTTTTTCGTTTTTTTTTTCGTTTCGTTTTCTTGTTCGGTTTCTTTTTTTTTATTTTTTCACTTTCCCTTCCTTTCTACTGAATTAATTCATTTTATTTTCATTCTTTCTTGATTGCTTGTTTTTTCATTTTTCTTCAATTCTCCTTCCTTTCGCTCGTTTTAGTTATTACCCTCGCTCTTTCTTTATTCTCATTCGCTTGTGGTTAATGTAAAACCTTGTATTTTCTTACACTCTTTTTGGTTGTTGTTGCAGCGTTTCTTATATTTCCGCAATTATCTTACGAATTCTTGGTTCACGTATAAACCTCTTTCTTTTTTTTTCATCCTTTTTGTTTTCTTTCTTTTTTAATTATTTTTTTTTCATTTCATAGAATCTTTCCTAGATTATCTCCAGTTTTTTGCTTCATTCTGTTAAAGTTCTATCTTTTCTCCTGCTTGAATTAAAAATATATTTTAATTCATTCATTCATTATATTTTTTTTTAATTTCTTACGCAATATCCTTTCTTCTTTCCTTTATCAATTACTTTTCATTTCCTTTTTTGTTTAACACCTTGTATTTTGTTTGATTTTAATGTTTGTATATTTTCTCAAGTTTGCTTCGTTTATTTTGCTTCGGTTATTATCAGATCTCATTCGTTATTTCTGCTTCTCTTTCATTCTTTCTTTCGTATTTGGCTACCATTTTTATTGTTATTTTATACATTTAGAAATCTCAACGTGTTGTAATGGTTAGCAAACTGGTCGCTCTAGATCGAGGACTACTGAGTAGCGAGTTAAATCCTCCCTGATTTCTCTACAGTTGAAGCCGTGTACTACGTTAGTACATTACTCATTGATTTTAAATATTCTTCGCTCATTTCTTCAGTCACAGATTTTTTAATTCTTCTTCCTGATTTTCGCTTTCATGTGCCAATCATCGGTTTCTATTTTCAATCATTCGTTGTTTCTTTCTTTTTCTACATTTTTTCTTCTTCATAATTTAGTTATGTTTACTATTTACCTTATTCGGACTTTTCTCCTCATCTTTGTCGCCATATTTATTACAATGTTTCTGCCGTTGTACGCTGCGGGATTCTTCAGGTGTTTGGAATGTCGAACTGAACCCTATATTTCTGGGGTAGACTGTTCTAGTTCCACATGCCATGTCTAATGGGTGTCAGCTATCAGATATCTCCTGTTAATTCCCTTCTTCAAGTTCTCCAGCTCTCTCACATTCTTTGGGTTTTGTCACTGGATCAAACTAACGCCTTTATCCACTGAGCCATTTGTCTTCGAGGACACATGGCCCAATAGATAAAAGCGTTAAAACAGTCTACCCTAGTGAACGAAATAAATGTTTAATTCGATATTCTAAACAACTGAAGAAGGACAGAGCGTACAACGGTCGAAACTGTGTAATAAATATGGCAACAAAGATGAGGTCAATATTCCGAATGATGTAAATAATGTACATAAGACCACATCTCAGAAATATAGACAGTTATTTATGTTTGTACAATGTTTCTTTTCGTTGTTTTTCCTCCCATAAGTCGTTATTCTTTCCTTTCTAGTGTTTGAATTATCAGTTTCTATTTTCAATCAATCATTCATTTTTTTCTTGATTGCCTTTTTTCTTTCTTTTGTTTTTCTTTCTTTCTTTTTCTTTCGTTCGTTCTTTCGCCCTTTCTTTCTTTTTCTTTCGTTCGTTCTTTCGCACTTTCTTTTTCTTTCGTTCGTTCTTTCGCACTTTCGTTCTTTTTCTTTCGTTCGTTCTTTCGCACTTTCTTTCTTTTTCTTTCGTTCGTTCTTTCGCACTTTCTTTTTCTTTCGTTCGTTCTTTCGCACTTTCGTTCTTTTTCTTTCGTTCGCTCTTTCGCACTTTCTTTCTTTTTCTTTCGTTCGTTCTTTCGCCCTTTCTTTCTTTTTCTTTCGTTCGTTCTTTCGCACTTTCTTTTTCTTTCGTTCGTTCTTTCGCACTTTCGTACTTTTTCTTTCGTTTGTTCTTTCGCACTTTCTTTTTCTTTCGTTCGTTCTTTCGCACTTTCGTTCTTTTTCTTTCGTTCGTTCTTTCGCACTTTCTTTTTCTTTCGTTCGTTCTTTCGCACTTTCGTTCTTTTTCTTTCGTTCGTTCTTTCGCACTTTCTTTTTCTTTCGTTCGTTCTTTCGCACTTTCGTACTTTTTCTTTCGTTCGTTCTTTCGCCCTTTCTTTCTTTTTCTTTCGTTCGTTCTTTCGCACTTTCTTTCTTTTTCTTTCGTTCGTTCTTTCGCCCTTTCTTTCTTTTTCTTTCGTTCGTTCTTTCGCACTTTCTTTCTTTTTCTTTCGTTCGTTCTTTCGCCCTTTCTTTCTTTTTCTTTCGTTCGTTCTTTCGCACTTTCGTTCTTTTTCTTTCGTTCGCTCTTTCGCCCTTTCTTTCTTTTTCTTTCGTTCGTTCTTTCGCCCTTTCTTTCTTTTTCTTTCGTTCGTTCTTTCGCCCTTTCTTTCTTTTTCTTTCGTTCGTTCTTTCGCCCTTTCTTTCTTTTTCTTTCGTTCGTTCTTTCGCCCTTTCTTTCTTTTTCTTTCGTTCGTTCTTTCGCACTTTCGTTCTTTTTCTTTCGTTCGTTCTTTCGCCCTTTCTTTCTTTTTCTTTCGTTCGTTCTTTCGCACTTTCTTTTTCTTTCGTTCGTTCTTTCGCCCTTTCTTTCTTTTTCTTTCGTTCGTTCTTTCGCCCTTTCTTTCTTTTTCTTTCGTTCGTTCTTTCGCACTTTCTTTTTCTTTCGTTCGTTCTTTCGCACTTTCGTTCTTTTTCTTTCGTTCGTTCTTTCGCCCTTTCTTTCTTTTTCTTTCGTTCGTTCTTTCGCACTTTCGTTCTTTTTCTTTCGTTCGTTCTTTCGCCCTTTCTTTCTTTTTCTTTCGTTCGTTCTTTCGCCCTTTCTTTCTTTTTCTTTCGTTCGTTCTTTCGCCCTTTCGTTCTTTTTCTTTCGTTCGTTCTTTCGCCCTTTCTTTCTTTTTCTTTCGTTCGTTCTTTCGCACTTTCGTTCTTTTTCTTTCGTTCGTTCTTTCGCCCTTTCTTTCTTTTTCTTTCGTTCGTTCTTTCGCACTTTCTTTCTTTTTCTTTCGTTCGTTCTTTCGCCCTTTCTTTCTTTTTCTTTCGTTCGTTCTTTCGCCCTTTCTTTCTTTTTCTTTCGTTCGTTCTTTCGCCCTTTCTTTCTTTTCTTTCGTTCGTTCTTTCGCACTTTCTTTCTTTTTCTTTCGTTCGTTCTTTCGCCCTTTCTTTCTTTTTCTTTCGTTCGTTCTTTCGCCCTTTCTTTCTTTTTCTTTCGTTCGTTCTTTCGCACTTTCTTTCTTTTTCTTTCGTTCGTTCTTTCGCCCTTTCTTTCTTTTTCTTTCGTTCGTTCTTTCGCACTTTCGTTCTTTTTCTTTCGTTCGTTCTTTCGCCCTTTCTTTCTTTTTCTTTCGTTCGTTCTTTCGCACTTTCTTTCTTTTTCTTTCGTTCGTTCTTTCGCACTTTCGTTCTTTTTCTTTCGTTCGTTCTTTCGCCCTTTCTTTCTTTTTCTTTCGTTCGTTCTTTCGCCCTTTCTTTCTTTTTCTTTCGTTCGTTCTTTCGCACTTTCGTTCTTTTTCTTTCGTTCGTTCTTTCGCCCTTTCTTTCTTTTTCTTTCGTTCGTTCTTTCGCACTTTCGTTCTTTTTCTTTCGTTCGTTCTTTCGCCCTTTCTTTCTTTTTCTTTCGTTCGTTCTTTCGCACTTTCTTTGTTTTTCTTTCGTTCGTTCTTTCGCCCTTTCTTTCTTTTTCTTTCGTTCGTTCTTTCGCCCTTTCTTTCTTTTTCTTTCGTTCGTTCTTTCGCCCTTTCTTTCTTTTTCTTTCGTTCGTTCTTTCGCCCTTTCTTTCTTTTTCTTTCGTTCGTTCTTTCGCCCTTTCTTTTTCTTTCGTTCGTTCTTTCGCACTTTCGTTCTTTTTCTTTCGTTCGTTCTTTCGCCTTTTCTTTCTTTTTCTTTCGTTCGTTCTTTCGCACTTTCTTTCTTTTTCTTTCGTTCGTTCTTTCGCCCTTTCTTTCTTTTTCTTTCGTTCGTTCTTTCGCACTTTCTTTTTCTTTCGTTCGTTCTTTCGCCCTTTCTTTCTTTTTCTTTCGTTCGTTCTTTCGCACTTTCGTTCTTTTTCTTTCGTTCGTTCTTTCGCCCTTTCTTTCTTTTTCTTTCGTTCGTTCTTTCGCCCTTTCTTTCTTTTTCTTTCGTTCGTTCTTTCGCACTTTCTTTCTTTTTCTTTCGTTCGTTCTTTCGCCCTTTCTTTCTTTTTCTTTCGTTCGTTCTTTCGCCCTTTCTTTCTTTTTCTTTCGTTCGTTCTTTCGCACTTTCTTTCTTTTTCTTTCGTTCGTTCTTTCGCCCTTTCTTTCTTTTTCTTTCGTTCGTTCTTTCGCACTTTCGTTCTTTTTCTTTCGTTCGTTCTTTCGCCCTTTCTTTCTTTTTCTTTCGTTCGTTCTTTCGCACTTTCGTTCTTTTTCTTTCGTTCGTTCTTTCGCCCTTTCTTTCTTTTTCTTTCGTTCGTTCTTTCGCCCTTTCTTTCTTTTTCTTTCGTTCGTTCTTTCGCCCTTTCTTTCTTTTTCTTTCGTTCGTTCTTTCGCACTTTCGTTCTTTTTCTTTCGTTCGTTCTTTCGCCCTTTCTTTCTTTTTCTTTCGTTCGTTCTTTCGCCCTTTCTTTCTTTTTCTTTCGTTCGTTCTTTCGCACTTTCTTTTTCTTTCGTTCGTTCTTTCGCCCTTTCTTTCTTTTTCTTTCGTTCGTTCTTTCGCCCTTTCTTTCTTTTTCTTTCGTTCGTTCTTTCGCACTTTCGTTCTTTTTCTTTCGTTCGTTCTTTCGCCCTTTCTTTCTTTTTCTTTCGTTCGTTCTTTCGCCCTTTCTTTCTTTTTCTTTCGTTCGTTCTTTCGCACTTTCGTTCTTTTTCTTTCGTTCGTTCTTTCGCCCTTTCTTTCTTTTTCTTTCGTTCGTTCTTTCGCCCTTTCTTTCTTTTTCTTTCGTTCGTTCTTTCGCCCTTTCTTTCTTTTTCTTTCGTTCGTTCTTTCGCACTTTCGTTCTTTTTCTTTCGTTCGTTCTTTCGCCCTTTCTTTCTTTTTCTTTCGTTCGTTCTTTCGCACTTTCTTTTTCTTTCGTTCGTTCTTTCGCCCTTTCTTTCTTTTTCTTTCGTTCGTTCTTTCGCCCTTTCTTTCTTTTTCTTTCGTTCGTTCTTTCGCACTTTCTTTTTCTTTCGTTCGTTCTTTCGCCCTTTCTTTCTTTTTCTTTCGTTCGTTCTTTCGCACTTTCGTTCTTTTTCTTTCGTTCGTTCTTTCGCCCTTTCTTTCTTTTTCTTTCGTTCGTTCTTTCGCACTTTCGTTCTTTTTCTTTCGTTCGTTCTTTCGCCCTTTCTTTCTTTTTCTTTCGTTCGTTCTTTCGCCCTTTCTTTCTTTTTCTTTCGTTCGTTCTTTCGCCCTTTCGTTCTTTTTCTTTCGTTCGTTCTTTCGCCCTTTCTTTCTTTTTCTTTCGTTCGTTCTTTCGCACTTTCGTTCTTTTTCTTTCGTTCGTTCTTTCGCCCTTTCTTTCTTTTTCTTTCGTTCGTTCTTTCGCACTTTCTTTCTTTTTCTTTCGTTCGTTCTTTCGCCCTTTCTTTCTTTTTCTTTCGTTCGTTCTTTCGCCCTTTCTTTCTTTTTCTTTCGTTCGTTCTTTCGCCCTTTCTTTCTTTTTCTTTCGTTCGTTCTTTCGCACTTTCTTTCTTTTTCTTTCGTTCGTTCTTTCGCCCTTTCTTTCTTTTTCTTTCGTTCGTTCTTTCGCCCTTTCTTTCTTTTTCTTTCGTTCGTTCTTTCGCACTTTCTTTCTTTTTCTTTCGTTCGTTCTTTCGCCCTTTCTTTCTTTTTCTTTCGTTCGTTCTTTCGCACTTTCGTTCTTTTTCTTTCGTTCGTTCTTTCGCCCTTTCTTTCTTTTTCTTTCGTTCGTTCTTTCGCACTTTCTTTCTTTTTCTTTCGTTCGTTCTTTCGCACTTTCGTTCTTTTTCTTTCGTTCGTTCTTTCGCCCTTTCTTTCTTTTTCTTTCGTTCGTTCTTTCGCCCTTTCTTTCTTTTTCTTTCGTTCGTTCTTTCGCCCTTTCTTTCTTTTTCTTTCGTTCGTTCTTTCGCACTTTCGTTCTTTTTCTTTCGTTCGTTCTTTCGCCCTTTCTTTCTTTTTCTTTCGTTCGTTCTTTCGCACTTTCTTTGTTTTTCTTTCGTTCGTTCTTTCGCCCTTTCTTTCTTTTTCTTTCGTTCGTTCTTTCGCCCTTTCTTTCTTTTTCTTTCGTTCGTTCTTTCGCCCTTTCTTTCTTTTTCTTTCGTTCGTTCTTTCGCCCTTTCTTTCTTTTTCTTTCGTTCGTTCTTTCGCCCTTTCTTTTTCTTTCGTTCGTTCTTTCGCACTTTCGTTCTTTTTCTTTCGTTCGTTCTTTCGCCTTTTCTTTCTTTTTCTTTCGTTCGTTCTTTCGCACTTTCTTTCTTTTTCTTTCGTTCGTTCTTTCGCCCTTTCTTTCTTTTTCTTTCGTTCGTTCTTTCGCACTTTCTTTTTCTTTCGTTCGTTCTTTCGCCCTTTCTTTCTTTTTCTTTCGTTCGTTCTTTCGCACTTTCGTTCTTTTTCTTTCGTTCGTTCTTTCGCCCTTTCTTTCTTTTTCTTTCGTTCGTTCTTTCGCACTTTCTTTCTTTTTCTTTCGTTCGTTCTTTCGCCCTTTCTTTCTTTTTCTTTCGTTCGTTCTTTCGCACTTTCGTTCTTTTTCTTTCGTTCGTTCTTTCGCCCTTTCTTTCTTTTTCTTTCGTTCGTTCTTTCGCACTTTCGTTCTTTTTCTTTCGTTCGTTCTTTCGCCCTTTCTTTCTTTTTCTTTCGTTCGTTCTTTCGCCCTTTCTTTCTTTTTCTTTCGTTCGTTCTTTCGCCCTTTCTTTCTTTTTCTTTCGTTCGTTCTTTCGCACTTTCGTTCTTTTTCTTTCGTTCGTTCTTTCGCCCTTTCTTTCTTTTTCTTTCGTTCGTTCTTTCGCACTTTCTTTTTCTTTCGTTCGTTCTTTCGCCCTTTCTTTCTTTTTCTTTCGTTCGTTCTTTCGCCCTTTCTTTCTTTTTCTTTCGTTCGTTCTTTCGCACTTTCGTTCTTTTTCTTTCGTTCGTTCTTTCGCCCTTTCTTTCTTTTTCTTTCGTTCGTTCTTTCGCCCTTTCTTTCTTTTTCTTTCGTTCGTTCTTTCGCACTTTCGTTCTTTTTCTTTCGTTCGTTCTTTCGCCCTTTCTTTCTTTTTCTTTCGTTCGTTCTTTCGCCCTTTCTTTCTTTTTCTTTCGTTCGTTCTTTCGCCCTTTCTTTCTTTTTCTTTCGTTCGTTCTTTCGCCCTTTCTTTCTTTTTCTTTCGTTCGTTCTTTCGCACTTTCGTTCTTTTTCTTTCGTTCGTTCTTTCGCCCTTTCTTTCTTTTTCTTTCGTTCGTTCTTTCGCCCTTTCTTTCTTTTTCTTTCGTTCGTTCTTTCGCCCTTTCTTTCTTTTTCTTTCGTTCGTTCTTTCGCACTTTCGTTCTTTTTCTTTCGTTCGTTCTTTCGCCCTTTCTTTCTTTTTCTTTCGTTCGTTCTTTCGCCCTTTCTTTCTTTTTCTTTCGTTCGTTCTTTCGCCCTTTCTTTCTTTTTCTTTCGTTCGTTCTTTCGCCCTTTCTTTCTTTTTCTTTCGTTCGTTCTTTCGCCCTTTCTTTCTTTTTCTTTCGTTCGTTCTTTCGCACTTTCGTTCTTTTTCTTTCGTTCGTTCTTTCGCCCTTTCTTTCTTTTTCTTTCGTTCGTTCTTTCGCACTTTCGTTCTTTTTCTTTCGTTCGTTCTTTCGCACTTTCTTTCTTTTTCTTTCGTTCGTTCTTTCGCACTTTCTTTCTTCTTCTTTCGTTCGTTCTTTCGCACTTTCTTTTTCTTTCGTTCGTTCTTTCGCACTTTCGTTCTTTTTCTTTCGTTCGTTCTTTCGCCCTTTCTTTCTTTTTCTTTCGTTCGTTCTTTCGCACTTTCTTTTTCTTTCGTTCGTTCTTTCGCCCTTTCTTTCTTTTTCTTTCGTTCGTTCTTTCGCACTTTCTTTCTTTTTCTTTCGTTCGTTCTTTCGCCCTTTCTTTCTTTTTCTTTCGTTCGTTCTTTCGCACTTTCGTTCTTTTTCTTTCGTTCGTTCTTTCGCCCTTTCTTTCTTTTTCTTTCGTTCGTTCTTTCGCACTTTCTTTCTTTTTCTTTCGTTCGTTCTTTCGCCCTTTCTTTCTTTTTCTTTCGTTCGTTCTTTCGCACTTTCTTTCTTTTTCTTTCGTTCGTTCTTTCGCACCTTCTTTCTTTTTCTTTCGTTCGTTCTTTCGCACTTTCTTTCTTTTTCCGTATCTTTTCTTCATTATTTCTTTTTTTTATATATACCCTTTTTCTTATTCTCGTTATTTTTCTCCATTACTTCAGTTTTTATTCCGTTCTCCTGTTTGAATTATCGCTTTGTATTTTCATTCATTCTTTCAATGAATATTTCATTCTTTATTTCGTTTTTTTTTTCCTCATTTATTTTTTTTTATGTATTTGTTTTGTTTTTTTCTTTTCGTCGTTTTTCGCCATTACTTCACTTTTCTTTCTTTTATCCAGGTAAAAATGTCATATTTTCATTCATTCATTAATCCAGTTTTTCCTTTATTTTGTTTTTCTTTCGTTCTTTCTTTTACATTTTTTCTTTCTCTTCATTGGTTCCTGTCATTCCTTCACTTTTATTTCGTTCTTCTTGTTTGAATCAAACCATTTGTATTTTCATTCTGTACTTCCTTCCTTCATTTTTCTTCTCTTATAAGTGTATTATTTCTAATAATTTTCCTCCGTTTTCTTCCATATACATGCTGTGATATGAAACTAAATGACATTCGATCACACTAAACGTACAATCATAATGTTACTTCCTCTTCGTCTTTCTCCTACTGATTCACTTAAAGCATTCCCCTTTCTTTAGATAAGAATAACCAGAATGATACAAGAAGTCACTTCTATTCCCTATGGAGATAGCAACTTGGGAATAAAGATTGTTCCATTCATATGTATCCTGGAATTGTTCGCTTATTTTTTTAAAATGTCAAATTCAAAAAGATATTCTACATTTTTCTCTATCTGCAAATCTCCCATTTAACCTAAAATGCATTTCGATCTGTATCTACTCTAAAGCATAGAAATGTGCAGATTCGCTTATAAATATATTCATATGCAAATAAATATTTGCTGATGAAATACACTTATTTTTTTCATATATGCGTGATTTTTAACAGAGTAATTCTGACCGACACAAATGTATATCCATATATTCGTTTATTTATTTATTTATTTATTTATTTTCAAGTTATCTCTTTTTCACTTTTCAGGTTTTCAAGGAAAAACATTCCTTATTTCAGTCAACATTAATATTTTCTTTCTTTCACGATCCAAAGCTTCCGTTTTCACACAACCAAACTCTCTCGGCACGATGTCACACTAATTCTCTACACTTTCTTCTAAACTTGGGATTTTATAAGCGCAATAGATTATTCCAAGTTTCCTCTTGTCGCTGTCACCGTCATCATCTTTATTATTTACAATTTTTTTATGTTTACTTTTTACATTATTCGGACTAGTATCCTCATCTTTGTCGCCATATTTATTACAAAGATTCGGCCGTTGTATGCTCCGCCCTTCTTCAGGTGTTTGGAATGTCGAACTGAAACTTTTATTTCGCCCACTGGGGTAGACTTCTCTAGTTCCACGTGACATGTCTAATGAATGTCAGTTATCAGTTATCTCCTGTTAATTCCCCTCTCCAAGTTCTCCACTGCCTTAACCGGGTATTGAACTCACACACTTTGGGTCCTGTCACTGGATCTCACCAACGCCTTTATCCACTGTGCCATGTGTCCTCGAGGATGGCGTTAGAACGGCCAGCCTCAGTGAGCCAAATAAAGGGTTCAGTTCGACATTCCAATCACCTGAAGAAGGCCGGAGCGTACAACAGCCGAAACGTTGTAATAAATATGGCAACAAAGATGAGGACAATAGTTCGAATGATGTAAATAATGTACATAAGACAACATCTTAGAGAGTTATTTATGTTTATACAATGTTTCTTTTCGTTGTTTTTCCTCCATTAAATCATTATTTCAGTCTATTTATTTATTTAATATTTTCTTTTCTTCTCGATCCAAAGCTTCCGTTTTCATACAATCAAACTCTCTCGGCACGATGTCACGCTAATTCTCTACACTTTCTTCTAAATTGGGATTTTATAAGCGCAATAGATTATTCCATGCTTCCCCTTGTCGCTGTCGCCGCCGTCGTCTTAATGGTTGAGCCTTTTGCTACCTTCGTTTTGTCTATGCTCGGATTAGATCGGACATATATCAGATTGGACTATTTTACCTAAACTATATTTCCCAGAGCCATGTTTACGGCTACATTTAGTCGCTGCAAAGACGGAGTGTCTCTCATAAAAGAAGAAAAAAAAAACTACTACTTAAGACTACTGACTTATGCGTTAAATAAAAGAAAAAAAATGCCCAGATAAAAATATATGAAGGGCACTTTGTATTGAACGGCAGTACCCAGTTGGAAGTGAGAGCATATGAGGTTAAGTGAGATATATGAGAGAAAAGGCGTCGAAATTTAGGCCTGTAGCAACGTGAACAAAATTCAATTTGATATTGCGTGAAGGCATAATAAAGAAGTGACAGAGCTTTAAAAGAATCGTAAAAAAGGACAAATATTAAAGATAAAAAGAACATACAGTTAAACAATCAATTTGTAGTTAATGCCATTTAGTGCTATGCATTTATTTCTTTTTAATCCTTCACAGGCACACAAAAGTATTTGACTATTTATGTGGATATATAATTTTTCTAAAATCATCATAATTATATATATATATATATATATATATATATATATATATATATATATATATATATATACACATATACATATATACATACAAGCACGTGTTAAAGACCTGTCCGTGTGAACTGCCTGTCCGATATCGAAAATGTCTGTTTGTGTCCGTAAATGAGAAAAGAGCGGTCGATTGGTTTAGAATAGGCGAATTAATAATAATTATAATTGTTATAATTACTTTCGAGAAAAGAACTGGAAGGTCTAAAAGTGAAGGTGGGGATTAAAATTTAACAGACAGAAGTTTTTAATAGAAAAGCTAATTGACAGTTTACATGAGTGAGACACAGATAAATATGAATTATTTTCCGAAGCATAATTAATTAGTGAATCGCTGACATAAATCCAATTAAAAACCGACAACGGAAATGTGTGTATATATTTGTGGGGACACTGCACAATAAGGGGCAATATAATCTAAACTTAAAAATCAGAAGATGAGAGATAAAGAGAGAAAAAATAATAGAAAAAGGAAAGAAAAAGGGGAAGATCTGGTGGTGGGGGGCAACTATGTGTGTGTGTGTGTGTGTGTGTGTGTGTATGTCTGTATTTATTAAACTGGAATATTGCATTTAAGCATGAAACAGACTGTCACTGACCTTGTTTCTCCTCAGTAATCACTTTCATTTTAACATATGTTCTATCCCTGATATTGAACACGTTGACCTTTAAGACTACATGTTTTCATATATATATATATATATATATATATATATATATATATATATATATATATATATAACTATTTATTTAAAAATATGATTCCAACACGCTACAGAAGAGTTCTCATGTTTCAAAACAAGATCCGAAAACTTCAATATAATTATTTGAATTAAATTGAATTAAAGTAATCTGTGTTCCATCTTCAAGCGAAATTTTTTTGGAATAACTTATTTCTGAAATTTAAGTGTTTTAATAGCATATTCATCATAACCAGTTCTTTGTGTGTTTGTATGTAAATATTCTCAGATGGAGTATATATGTATCCACGTTTTTGTTCAACACTGGAGGACACATGGCACAGTGGATAAACGCGTTGGTTGGAACCAGTTACTTGACCGAAAGATTTGTCAGTTCAATACCTGACTACAACAGTGGTGAACAACATATTTGAGAGTTGAGTTAAAGGGATATAAATGAAACATCCGGAAAGGGCATGAGACGTGGAACTAGAACAATTCTGCCGGAGGACAAGATAAATGGTTCATTTCAAAATTCAAATCACCTGAAGTAGGCCGAACTTTACAACGCCCGAAGCATCATGAAGATGAGAGTAAAGGTGATAACAACAGTCCGAACAATGTACATAAATGAAATAATTCCAATAATTCATCTCAGAAATATCGACAGATAATGAGGCTGAAACTGATAAATTCAATCCACATTATTTAAATGGTACCAAGTGTCGTTCCAAAATATCTGTATGAATTGGAAAGAAGTTGAAAATATTACGCAACAATATTTTTAAACTCCGAAAGAAGACAGTCTGAGTTATTAATGAAATTACTTACCCTGAATACGTTCTAGCATGAATTATATTACTCAAGTGATTAAAACATCATTATTTATTATTGACGTGCTTAGAGTAGATTCGAAGAACCTCTAAAAATGAAAGAAATAGTGCTTCCATGAAGGAATCTAGCCTTGAAGATAGCAACACTTTTAACAATAATGATAAGAATGCAAATAGAAAAAAAATGACATGTTACTTTCTCTTGAATTATTTTAATTTGGTATTCCATGTATCGTGTTCGTTCAGAAGCTGAGAGATATTGCTTTCCACAACGTCCTGTCTTTTTTATCTCTTAGTACGAGGTTCTCGTTGCGTAATCCCTCTTAACCCCGTTCTACTATATACACTAGTTCGTTTAATAGATTATTCGTTGTTTTTCTCTGTCCCTCTTTCGTTCATTATATCCTGGGAGTGTTCAATTCTCCAAGCCTTCTTTTCTAATAATAAGCTCAAGGAACTTAAATTGATTTTGATGATTCTTATATGTCCCTTTTGTTTCCATTCTTCTGGAAAGTTTCTCACCTGTTCAGTCCATGTAATTCTCAGTATTTCTTTTGCCTTACGTAGAGATTACGTATTGCTTAGAATGGTTCTGAAAAATCTTGCCAAATTATGGAGGAAAACTGGAGATCTGAAAAACAAGGTAATTATATTTGTTATATAGAATACAGAAGATATGCCGTGTTCCACCAGAAACACGTTCCACTTGATCTGGTAGAAGATATTGTAAAACAGTGTTTCTTAAACTATATGATATGGCGTACCGGTAGATTTTTTTTTTTGTCAATGTGGGGCGGCCGAAGCTTTCTAACACGGTGGGCTCCTACCATTTTATTTTATTTATTTATTTTTCTTTAGATATGTCTTATTCCAGGGTCATTTTAAGCCTATCTGTACTAAGCACTCATTCTCAGACCAATCATTATTGACGTAACAAATCATCCCATATGTGTGCCATATAATTAAATAATAATGATCAAATATAGTATTTGAACATTCTTAGTATCAGAAATATATATTTAATATAATAAAAGTTGCATCAGTTTTTATTTTATATTGATTTTGTAAAAATAAATATACATGAAAACCACGTTTTGATTTTCCTAGCCATGGTTACCACAGGGTCGGACGCCGCATCAAAATAATTTTGTCATACGTATTTTAGTTCACTGATTTGCAGTTCATTATATCGCATTCTTTAGTTGTAAAGCAATGGCCTTTAATATGAGGGAGTAATTGAAAAGTGTAACCACTATCAATATAAAACTAAAATGAAAATGTTAAAAAAAACTGAGTCAGATATCCCGTCAGTCCTCCGTGGCGTGGTATGTTTCTTTGTTTCCTGGAAACGCTCAGCATACGGTAGACGATGGTTCGCGTACTGGTAGCGGTAAACGTACCACGATTTGAGTAGCACGGCTGTAAAATACATTGTGAAAAATAACTTATAAAAGAAAATAATCTGAAACACTGATTTTTCATTTATAGAGCAATAATATTAGGTTGATGCAAAAATAATGACGTAATAATGTCGTTTTTTGACGTTCATTATTACGTCGTTATTTTTACGAATATTAAATTTTACTTGCATATCAAATATATATTTCGCCTTAACTTCGATGCTTGATCACGATAGGCACTTCACTAGCAGCATTAAATCTAGTATTGTCAGCGTAAACATACTGGCACTAGCGCCAGAATGACTGGTAGACTTGGACAATTAGGCAATCGATGAGTTCCAACGTTTAAACACTGGCCATATGCCGCATGATTTCAACGCGAAACTTTAAATAAATATATTCAGCTAAGTGTAATCAGAGAGACAGGAATTTCTTAGTGTGAGACCCGGACATTTTGTTCGTGCTTTAAGTACACCAAAACAATCGGTATGTAGGTGATGAGTATATGTCTGAAATAATAAAATTCTATTTCTGGATGGTAAACAGCACTATAATTTATCGAAAGGCTGACAACAGATTTTGTAAGTAAACATACACACAGACATAAATATATACTACTGTTAATACATACATACCTATATATATATATATATATATATATATATATATATATATATATATATATATATATATATATATGCAAAAAGACTATACGGAAATATTGCAAAAGAACTATATTGAAATAACTGATGATGAAACTATTATCATCTTAACGGTGAGAAAGTCACTACTAACACCTGGACTAATTGCCACAATGACGAATTCGATGTCCCTATGGGAGCGTATGATTTACCCTAAGTTGCAGTCCTAGTATGTTTTTAGATGTTGATAATAGTTGACTACCTAGATATCACCCTTAACCTTAATGATGAAACCTTTAATCCTTACCATAAAGAGGAAGAAACTCCAACTCTACTAATATCAGTTCTAACCACCCCAGTGCAATCCTAAGACAAATACCCACTACAGCTCGCAACAGAATTTGTGAACTATCATCCAATAATAATAATTTTTTTTTTAATAAGAATAAAGAACTATACGAAAAGACACTCCAAAAATTCGTTTCCAAACTGTCTTCGTAAACACTATTAGTAATACCGATACACGAAAAGTGGAATATATGTTTAAATATATGAAAAGAAAAATCATTTGGTTCAATCCCACCTCCTGCAAACTATCAAGTATCAACATCGGATAGTACTTCCTAATCTTAATTAATATACACTTCAATAAAAAAAATATAAATAAATAATATATTCAACAGGAAATCAGTCAAAATTAGCTACTCCTGAACTGAAAATATGTACCAAAATATCAATACCCGAAACAATTACATTTTAAGTAAATTCCATGGGTAAAAAAATAAATCTAACATGGAACCCCCCTGTAATTGTAGAATTAAAGGAAACTGCCCAGTAGAGGCAAGTGCAGATCTGCTAGTATACTAGGCAACCATTACCCCTAAAGAAACTATGACAAACCATAATATTTACATCGGCATTTTTGCAGGAGAATTTAAAAAGAGAATCAATACACATATGCTTTTATTCACCAATCCAAAATTAAAGCATCTAAAAGGTTGTGACACTATTTATGGTTGCGTGAAAACAAGAAAAAAAGGCGAGAAGTAAATTAGGTGATAAGAATCTATCACAAAAAGACACTGAACAATGTTATTTTTTCTAACAAAGAAAAGTGGTAAAGATTTTGTTTTCATTAGCGAAGAAAGTAAGATCTCGGTTCAGTCGTTTTAATTTGATTTATGACGACGCACCGAATAAAATACAGCCGTCTACCCATGGCGATAATGAAAATTTCAAACTGGTCGAGTGGCCTACGGAACAGAGTGCTAAGAGATAATATTAATTAGGTCATGCACTGACCGCGAAAAATATCCGCTGGACCACCCGCATGGTACAAAGAAAGAAAGACTCACCCATTAGCTATCTGCGGAGATGTCGTTTGGAAAAGGCACCTGTTTTTTGTCAAGAGCTGGCCATGATAGCAAAATTATTTTATCAGAACGAATAATTGGAACTAGCGTGCAAGATCGCCAGATGACCACCAACTTGTTTGGCGAAGGTCTCGAGTGACGAACTCCAGGTGAGATTCGGTTAAGATAAGAGTCTAAGGATTTGTTGTCGGGCAGAAGGAAAGAAGGAAAGGAAAAAAACAGGAAGATAATTTTATTTTTCTTTGAGCCAGATTTTTTAAACCGCGGCTAGTCTGGCCCCACCCACACTGCTGGGCGTCCATTGGCTGAATGGTGGCGTGAGCGGTAGGCGAAAGTAATCATGTGAAGAAGGAGGGGAGGCCTGTTGACGCCCCCCCCCTGAAGGCATCGCTATGATATGCCACTGTGAGAGAGAGTGGAAACCCATTGACACCCTCTGAGGGTATGGGTGAGACACCAATATGAGAAAGGAAGAAGACTTCCAAAAATGGAAATTAATAATTCTTCCTGCCCGAAAACAAAGAAAAACACTTAATGCGAATTTAGTATTATCAAGGAACGTCAAACTCATATAGGCCCACCCCGGTTTTGGTCGGCGCCGATATAAGCAGAGTCGCAACGAGTTGCGGCATTTGAATTAAGGAGTTCGCAACTGAGCAGTTGGGGTTAGACAGACAGGCAGCAGTTGCAGTGAACTGAGTGCTCGCAGACGCCTCGCAGAAAGCTGACTAAGATTCCACGCAATCACGACCTCAACTTCTAATCAAGAACAATTTAATTTTGAAGAACGACTGAGACTCACACCACCAAAACAAGTTGTACGAATATTGCCTGAAGATACACCAAAACCAGTTTCTTAAAAGAACAATTTAAGATGTTAAGACTCGCCTAACAAATGCAAAGTGTCACGTATCCATATTAGCGGTTTGGGAGAAAGACGCAGTCCTGTATTCAGGAACCAGATATAAAAATATTGTTATTCCTTTTTAACACATTTGAACTTTTCGAGTTATTATTTTCTTTTCTTTTACATATACTTGTGCGATATTACCCTTGTTCGGACTCGACTTGCATTACGACCCGGCGACTGATTGATTTCGTCTACCTAAGATCAAATTACAACGTGGGTAGGTTAGACTAGAAATCAAAACAGTTACTTCAGTAACCAGACTTTGGAGGCGAACTGGGAACGACAAAGTTGATACCGAATCTAACCAGATTCCCATCCGAATCAGCAAAAGGTTAGAACGTCACATTTGGTGCCGCGACCAATACCAAGTTATTTGGTCGTCACAGGACAGGATAAGATGGCGACGGCGCGGTGACAGACGGGGTTACGTCACAACCGGTCCCATGACCGGGACAAGCACGACGGACGCAGCCAGGCAGACGTCACATTTGTCGCAGCGACACCGGGGGACGTCACAGCTCTTTCGCAAAATTTTGGGAATTGAAGGAAAAGGTTTTGAATCTTCAAATCAATTGGAAAATTCTAAGTTCCGTGAACACCCCCAATAGTTTTAGGGGTAGGTGCAAGCTATGTTTAGAAGAAAAAATCAGGATAATAAAATAAAAAGTTCAATGCAAACTATTAAATCAACGGAAAGAACTAATCGCAAAATATAGACATAGAAATCGATTCAAAATTACATAAGATTACATGTGTATCTATGAAGATACATACACATATAAGTGTATAGTACAGCAAGATTTATATCATTGGTTGTTCTGGTATTACCGACGATCTATAAATCTATGACTTAGCTAACTTACATTAACCTTAACGGGCTTAAGTTTAAATCTTCCATCATTTATTAGTATTATTATTAATAATATTGGACACATGTAGTAAAAAAAAAATACCGAAAAAGAATCTCCGGGGGTTTGTATAAGAAATAACACATAGCATTATATATATATATATATATATATATATATATATATATATATATATATATATATATATATATATTGATGATATTAGACCACAAACAATAAGTCCTGGCCAACACATAGTAGGAACTGGTATTAAACTACAAACAACAACAACTCCTGGCTATAAGTAAATTCCAACACCAGTCCGTTCCCCCTCGGGATAGGATACCTTGTGCCCTCACCAATCAATGACACAAACCCAGTCTCATTAACAAGACGTTTACGAGAGCAGGACTGAGATTGAAAATAAATTTAAAACAATGTTCCGAGGCAGACCCCGAGAGACTGTATATAGCCGTATACAGAACGGCTTGAAATAGATTATATCTATGTTGAGATACTTGTTTCTTTTTTTGAAGTTAAATATCCACAGGCTCTGTTAAAATAATTAAAAAAAAAACATCGATCACTCTGTGAATCAGTTTTAATAATTAATATTACTAGGACCCACCAGAATTATATAGCAACGGATTGATTACCTGTACCATATATATATATATATATATATATATATATATATATATATATATATATATATATATATATATATATATATATATATCCATCCAGGTAAAATAAGAACATATGGAGTATAATTACACAGTCGGCAACTTGAACTTGTTTGTCCGGCGGTAAATTATTAAATCTTCAAATATGTTGTTTTCTCCCCAAAATACCTTCCCTATTATGGGATGCCTCATAAAACTTGTAATGTCCTAGCATATGGAGAATAGGATAGAATCCTTAGTATTTTCTGTAATATAAACTTGTCCATATTATGCTTATAACATAATGTAATTTTTATCAGATCGGTACAGTACAAATAAATATGTAAGCGGTGAACAAGAGCGATCGTTCATTTTGTATCGTTTTTTTTTCCCTTTATCCACATATCTACATATTTGAAAAAAATCTGCGGCCTGTCTTTAGATTTTTTTTTGTAACATTTACTATTTTTCCATAATATATATATATATATATATAGATAGATAGATAGATAGATATTAGGTTGGTGCAAAAATAATGACACAATGATGCCGTTTTTGACGTTAAAAATACGTCAAAAAACGACTTTACGTCATTATTTTTGTACCAACCTATATATATATATATATATATATATATATATATATATATATATATATATATATATATATATATGTGTGTGTGTGTATGAGAGAGTTTCCTAGGGAAAATGTCTCCTTCCCTCAGGCGTCAGTAATTTTTACTTGAACTTGTAAATCGACTTCACCGAAGTAGCTACTCTTAACTTAACACATCCACTGCAATCCGTTGTGTTATTAGCTCCGCAGGTCTGAACAAAAAATTCAAAATAGTTTTGTATTCACATCACCGGAAGTAAGGGAAATATTAGCGCCAATCCAACGATTGAAAAACTAACAAGAACAAAAAAGAAAAAAAAACGAAAACAAATAAAAAAACAGACCACAACTTGTTCTACTCAATATCTTTATGAAATATATACGTATATATCACACTCAAAGGGCGATAATGCCACGAAAAATTCAAGGATTATTGAGAGCGAAAAAAAGTGGGAAGACTTTAGTGAAAGTAAAAGCAATGAAAGAACATTGTTCATAAAGTCATAAGAGAGAGATTGACAATAGATTTAGATTTTTGAAGAATGTAGGTGGCAGGGAGGCAAGAAAAGAAAAGCGAGTTTCTCAGCAAAGAAGTAGGAGAGTTTACGGTTACATCTTATTATTTCAACAGTAAAATGTTGGTATCTATTTGTTAATCAGGTTGTCCGCTTAAAGTCATGCACTTGAGTTACCAAAGAGGGGCGTTCATTAAAATATTTATAAAAATGACAAGTTAATGTACATCATGGCGGTGGGAAACTCAAGATAGCAGGTCAGACCTGATAACATTACAGACTATTCTTTGGATTTTGCTGATAATTCCAAAATTCTTCTTACAATCTTTTACCGAGTAATCCCCTCCTATTTATCAGGCATATGATATTATTAGGCAGTAGCCATTGTCATAGCCGAAGTATAAATATTATTACTTTCGCAAGAACTAGTAGCCTCCTGAGTATAACAATAAACGAAAAGACTACGTTTAACAGCAAGATCTCTGATCACGATGTTGTGAGGAGCGTGGAACCAACTCTTAATTTCTGCTGTTCCCAGGTGATAGCACCTGTTATGGTCCCAACTGTGGGTAAATATTTAACCTCCAAACTGCGGTCAAAACACTATGAAAGTATAAAAAATAGATGTTAATTGCAGAAATACTTTGTAAAAAATTATTATCAGCAATAAATCTTTGAGGAAATATTACATTATATACATTATTGCCAGAAATACATTTTTGTAAAAAAATATTAGCAGTAAGACATTTTTGAAAAAATATATTACCAGCAGTAAAAAAAATCTTGTTGGGATTAAAAAAAAAACCCATTGATGTTGATTTGCTGTAAAACACTACAGACTAAACAATATATTTTTTGAAAACAATATTACTAGCGATACATTTGTGAAGAAGAAAATATTACCAGAAATAGATTTTTGAAGGAAAACATTGTCAGTAATATATTTTTGAAGAAAAATATTACCAACTATAAAAATTGTTGGCATTAAATAACCCGTTCTGGTTGATATGCCGTAAAACAAAACAAACTTAACCAAAGAACCATTAAAAATAAACGTATTTTTTTTCAGTCTGTCTTTCAAGATATATCGATAGCTTGATAATATTTTTCTTAGAAAAATTTCATCTAATCTTTTGGACCTGTGTCACAATTCACGCTGCTTTATTTTCGACCAGGTGTGAGACAAAGGCATGTGTCTCATGCGTTAATAACTATTTTCTCTTAAGGTTTATTTGTCAGTTTGAAACGTTCAAAAAGACTCTGCTGCTGTCGGTGAATGCGTTTCCGGTTTTCTATATCTTCCGGTATTTTACGCGAAGATACGTTAACTAGAAGATTGCTTTGAGCCAAATAAGTAAGGCGTGTTATTATAAAAAAATTCAACGTGCTATCTTAGAACTTTGTTTCATTGTTTTTTTTTTATGATGCCATTTCTGGTACCAGTTGGATTTAGGCAACAACAAACTGACTCATCCATGTGACATCAATAGGACTTTCATATTTTCTATTCTTTTAAGAAATACACACCTTAAGAAAGAATTATTGTATCTAAATATACATTTTCTATTAATTCACCGCAAATATTGTAATATTACTTACCGTCAATGTTAATTCACCACAACAAATTATAAGTTTTAAATCAAAAAATCAAAGTTTATTTTTTTTATTGACTTTTTGGCATGGGTTAGAGTCAGGGTCAGGATTCGAATTTCTTTACAGTTAAATAAAAAAGAAAACAAATCTGATTTTGGTTTGTTTATGGATGGGAACGCGAATGTAGACAGCAGAGAAATCGAGGAAATGAATCATCCACATTTGGGGCGATTTCAAAGGTCAACCAAGTGCAATGGAAGGGTCTAGCTCTGAGAGAATTTGGTGTGATTTTAGTAAATATAATTTTTTTTTTTTATTTTGGTGTGAATCAAAATAAAATAGGCACTTTTTAGAACTGTAGATTAACGATTAGAAATATTTTCTGAAAGTTTTCAGTTATTTTGATTTATTTTTACATTTCCTTACTTTTAACGGTTATTCTCATATTTTTCTCTCCTTAAATTTCAGTGTAATTCCAATTCTTTCTTTCTTTCTTTTTTCTTTATTTCTTTCTTTTTTCTTTATTTTTTTCTTTTTTCTTTCTTTCTTTCTTTTTTCTTTCTTTTTTCTTTCTTTTTCTTTCTTTTTTCTTTCTTACTTTCTTCTTTCTTTCTTTCTTTCTCTCTCACTCTCTCTATCTCACTATTTATTTTTTATGTCTTTTATATAATTTAGTTTTATCAAAGGACTGACGCGTTTTCATGAAGAGGGTCCTAGATATGACACTTTTTGTTCTTTTTCTTTGATTGCTTGAAAATGGTTTTCCTTTCCGTTTAATTTCATTTCTTTTTCATTTTAGTTCACTCTGTTTCTTTTTTTTTTAAATCTCATCAAATAATTTCTTTGCCGTGTCTTTTCTAACTTCGTATTTATTTTTCTTTTATTCTTATTCATTCCCGTCATTTATATTCCAGTATTTTCTAATTCGCCAAAGTATTTTATTTTTCTGAACGGGAAAAAAGCCTTTTATTAATGTCATCGAAAAGATAGCTTTGATGAATTGTAGAAAGAAATACTTTATATATATATATGAACTGGTTAAAGGAAATAGTGAAAATAAGGAAATATATGTTGTCATGGTAAAGACGAAAAATAAAACACTTTTATAAAACCTTAATTTACGAATAACACTTCATAATTCTAAAAGCATTCTTTCAAAAGCCCGAATATTTTTTGTTGAGACTTGTCATTATCATAAATTGATGAATATAACGAGGCAGAATGGAGTAAGAGTTAGTTGCTTGGAATGGAGAGCGGGGTTCCAATAGCGCTGAAGTTCACAACATTCACTTAAGTGAAAATATCGTTTGGAAATGTCTAAAAGATTTTTTTTTTTTTAGTTTTATGACATATCAAAACTAATGGGTTATTTAGTGCAGACAACTTTTTTTTTTTCCTGGTAATATTTCATTTTGTCACAAATCTATTTCTGGTAATACGTTTTTTCCTCAAAAATGTATAGCTGGTATTTTTTTTATTTTTTTTCAAAAATATATTGCTGGTAATAATTTTCTTTGTCCTTGAAAAAATTATTTGTAGTAATAATTTTTTTATGAAGTATTTCTGGTATTAAAACCTATTTTTACACTGCCGTAAGGCTTTTTACGTCAGTTTCGGGGTTAACTATTTGCTCATAGCTATGGCCTTAATAGATACTACCAGCCCGGGTCAGGGTGGACCTGAGAACACCAGCAATTACGTGGTTCCAAGCTCCACAAAAGCTTCTGAGCAGAGGCCTTGCTATTGGAGGTAGTTTATCGTTTTACCCAGGACGCAGATGTAGTTTATCGTTATACCCAGGAGGCTATGTCTAAAAGAGCAGAAGACACTGTGTCATATAGCCTTGGATAGAAACCAGTCTACGATAAATTTAAATTCAAAACCAACTCATAGCAACTGCTCTGACGAGCTATTTTCACTGGTGCCCCAACTGCATCAATTTATTCGGGCTACTAGTTTTTCATCTCGTTCTCACCATTTTAGTGTTGAAACAGTTAAATGTAACCGCCTCTTCTACTCCAACAGATTCTTCTCTCGTACTGCGAGACAGTGGAACTCCCTTCCTCCTACTTGAGGATTACTGTAATTTTCAAAAATTTAAATGTAATGCCAATCTACATCTTCTGATGCCTTGATCTTGAACCCCAACCTTCACTTTATCCTTTCCTCAAACACCGCCCTTTACTCTTGCTCCCACACTCTGTAACCCATTGCGTGCTAGTGGCACTCCCGCCTGTCTTTGTGGTAAAATGCTTAAAAAAGAAAAAAAAATACTACCTTATAGGACCTGCCTCTTTAGACAAAGGCTAGAAGATTGATTCAAAAACAAATTAAGATGAGGGACAGGGCAAAATCGCTATCTGCGGCGCAAAGGAACCGGCAAGTAATTGCACTATTTTGGTTTGAATGTCACGATGAACCACAATTCTCAGATGGAGTGGAGCAAAGAAAAAAAATGAATGAATGGATACAATTCATATATATTCGCAGATTAATTAACATTTAATATATAAACATTAGTGTAAGTGTGTCAGCTCGAAACCGTGTAAGTTAATCGATTATAGTCATTGTATTTGTCCAGTTAAATCTCTGAATAGACATACATATAATGTATGTAGTCAAGTTAATCTTTATCTACAAAGACTTACGTCGACATCACTTTAAAACGCCAGTCCCCGTACGATCAGCGAAATTAGTAACCTGATGAAGAAGCGTTTGAAAATGCTAGATGCTGTAAACGTGGATGTGCAGGTTCTCGTAATTGTTTTTGTTGAATTTATATAATGTAGTTATTATTTATTTTGTTTTAGTTCATAAAATTAATTTATGTATTTATAGATTTTTAAATGGAACGTTATGGATTTAATCGTTTTTTAAGCAAAAGTGGACATGATCATTATACGCACACAAACACACACATTAAAAAGCGAACATTGAAGTCAACACTTAGAGGCACCAGACTGTTTTATGCTAAACGCCATCATCAGGAAGTGTCTAAGAGAACTCGATTCGATTTACCGAAGAGTCCTGCATTATTAGCCGTAATAGTCACTGTTTACAAACTCACATTTCCTCCCCAGAGAGCTCAACAGAAATAATTTTTTTCTGGAGCATATATATTGTCATCCACAGACTGTTTCGCTGTATCACAGCTCATCAGTGTGGCTAGAAGTCCGGGTGCCCCTAGCTAGGATCGAAACCCGACTGAATTGGCGTCAGTCTGGATTGTACCACTAAGCCGTTGGCGCACGGCAGGGATGAAGGTGAATTTAAGCGTATTTATTTTTAGTTCAACACACAGTGACTGAGAGAACTCGATTCGATTTGCCGAAGAGTCTTACCTCATTAGCCGTAATAATCACTGTTTACAAACCCACACTTCCTCCCCAGAGAGCTCAACCGAAATAATTTTTTCAGTAGCATTCTCTTTGTAGACGTTGTTATATGTTAGCTGAAGTGATACTCCTGTTTTTTTAATAACTCCGTATTTTTAATAATCATCAATGATACATGCTTTTGAAATGGAAAATAATATGAGTTTTATGGAAAAATATATATGTATCTATCCGTTTACGTATGATATTTCCAAATTAAACCGGGTCGTGTACGATATTCCGTACGAATAGGCTGTCATCCCTTTAACCTACCGGGCGTCTTCTGAAAAGTGAATCTTTTATTAAGTTGCAATTAGGGAATATGTTTGCATTTTAGAACTGAGACAGCATGCTTTCTACACTATTAAAGTTATACAGATATTTAGCATTATGTATTAGGTTGGTGCAAAACTAATGACGTAATAATGTCGTTTTTTGACGTATTTGTTAACTTCAAAAAACGACATTATTACCTCATTATTTTTGCACCAACCGAATATTTTGTAGGAGTAAAAGGTAAAGTGTGTCTTTTGATATATGTGTTATTTGCATTGAATCAATGGCTCTGGGGCACTTCCACCGGATGTAATGTTCAGCAAACATGTCTCGCTAGATCATTTAAGACTGAATAATGAGTTCGATTTTCATTTGGTGCCCCATACTGAGAAATGCTGGGGTACTTCGATGTTATGTAACAAAGTTATTAGTCAGCATAAAAAGTGAAATGAAGTGGCGGACCTAGATTGAGACTAAATGAAATAGCTTCAAACATAACTCTTGAAAGAGACATGGATCCCAATCCATGTCTCTTTAAAAAATTTAAAAAAATCAAAATTCAATGGTAGTTCAAACTAGAATATTCAGCCTTGATTACTAAACAGTCTAATGGAAGGAAAACTCTGACTTCAAACTCGGTTCGGAGTTGGGATAAAAGATCCATCCCTTGAAAACTATTTTCTATCCAAAGTATGGTACACTTAGCTAACATGGTGAGGCTCTTGCCTTACATACTCCATAATTACATCTATAGTTTTAACATGCATAAATTTGTATAAATTTGTTTAGTCTCACATAATAATTGTCCTTGTGTCCTCCTTTGTTATTTCATTCCTTCGCACGACTGTACTGATTTGAACGCGTGAAAAGGGAGGAAAATACCCTACTTTGGTTTAGTGAAAAAATGAAAGAAAGTAAGAAGGAATGAAAAAGAAGGGGAAATAGAAGTGTTTAAAATCTCCTGTGATAGGTCATAAATAATGGAGTATTCCGTTTTAATTACGTGGAAATCAAAGGACATATCAGAGACGCTACTTGGGTTCAGTGAGAAAATGAATGACTGAAAGAAAGAACGAAATAATTGAAGATACAAGTGTTTAATGACTGTTTCAATGAAATAGAAAAATTGTTAATTTCAAATATTTTCATTTGAACCTCCTTACTTCTTAAAATATCAATCAATATTCATACTTATAATTGCTATTTCAACATTTGTTAAAGTTGTTAAGCTAAAAATATCAAGTATGAGATAGGGGAATTTCTACGGATATTTTATTATCGTAAAACTCGACATGAGCTTATTCAATTATTAATGGAAGGATTAAGGTCCATGAAAAAATTAAAATTGAAAAACTTTGAAATTTTCACGGATTTTTCTAATTATATTTCCTTTTTGTTGTATTTTTTCCTGATGATACCCAACACCAAAATATATTATTGATAACCAATATTTTAAAATAAACTTACGTCCTTTATTTTTTTTTATTTTGTATTTTAATCTACATTTCTGAAATGTAACTATTTGCCCTAACTACATCTTTCCGACTATTGTCCACATCGTTGTTCTCATATTCACTAGGTTTCGGCTATTATAGGCCCCTGTCTTCTTCAGGCGATTACGTCGTAATTTCGAACCGAACCCTTTATATTTTCCACGGGAGTAGATTGTTCTAATTCCACATGCCATACCATTGTTTGGATATCTCAGTTTCACTTAATTCCCTTTAATAAGTCAACTATCCAAGTGGTTGTTTCCTCTGCTATGACCAGGTCTTGAACGCACAACTCTTTGGGTCATGTCATTTTTTGGATTACTCAAACAACGCTTTTATTCACTGGGTCAATTTAATTACTAAAATGAATGGGCAAAGGCCTTTAATAGGCGGAGTGAGCAGTTCAATGCTATAGGCGGCATTCTTTTCTATAAATTTATTCTGCTTTTTTAATAAAGGAAATCAATTATTTCTCATTGGTCAGGTCAAGCTTAGGTCTGCTACTGGTAATTTGCAACCCAATGGAACCTGCCACATTGATGGGTGGTTGTCATCGAAACCAGCACTTCCACTTGATTTTCTGCAGAGAACAAAAAACAAAACCTGTCAAAGGGCAGATTAGCTTCTTATAGGAGCCAATGTCCAATGGTACCTAAAAGAGTTCCATCAACCCAATTTCACACACAAGACTTGGGTCAACGTAGGGTGTGGTTTCCATGCACTTTTCAAAAGTGTCACACACTAAGATTAAAGACTGGTAGCATCAAGAAGTCACCTTCCTGAAAAATCAAGTCTAATGGTCAGAAATCAAACGTTCTAACTACTTGGCTATGTGACCATAGATAATGCACTCTCTCCCAGAAACTATAACTAAGATTGGCTCAACATAGTTGCAGTATGAACCACAGGTGGGTTCTGTGGATGCTGAACAAACACAAAGGGAACTGAGCAGATATCTGCAATAAGGATTGGCTAGCTCTCCTAGTAGACGGGACATCCTCAGATACAAGTTGCCAGCCAATATATATATATATATATATAATAAAATATAATAAAAAGGCTTAAACAGTAATATTCCATGGTCATAATTTATTCCATTGGAATCGTAAATACGATCCAATTCATCAGACCTACAAATTCAAAAAGAAAACAGAAAAAACAACTCCGGAAATAAAAATAGAATTTAGACAGGGTGTAAGTATGACAGTGGGAGACGAATGTTAGAGCAAAAGAGAGGGGTAAAAGACGAGAGAAGGAGGGAGATTAAACTTTAACAGATAGAATTTTAGGAGAGGTGAGTGGAAGAGGTTTAAGTAAGAGAAATATGAATGTTGTCGGATGTCTAATACATTAAAGATACATTTCGTGGTGACATACACGCGCCATAGACGATCTAATGTTAAAGATCAGAATAAGAGGGAGGGAGGGAGAGGAAAGAAAAGAAGAAGGGGGTGGGGAGAGAGATTGGGGCGGGGGGACTAAAACTGAAGGGTATTTACAGAAAGGGCTGCTGTGTAATTAAGAAAATTTGATATGCAATTTCAGACAGGGTCAAAGCATTTCCTTGACTAACTCAGTGAATTTTAAAATCTAGGAAGTCTCGGCGTTTTCAATTTTTGGCCTTTATTTTACGTTCAGCATACATAAGAAAGGTACGCATCATCTCAAAGCTTCATTTTGGTAAACATGCATCATTTCTTGAAACACCTACAGAGTTAATGTAAAAAATTGATGTCATGATTTTATTTTCAAATTTTTGCAAGAGTTGGTGAAGGGTTAATGCAGCTTGCAATACATCAGTTTTTTTTGTTTTTTGGGGTTTTTTTTATCGACTGGGGATTTGAAATCCATCATAGAGGTCTGTACCTTAAGGCTGTTTTATTTTCTTTTTGTGTAACTCCTGGGAATAGCAGCATGTAAGGGATTGATGCTTCATGGTGTTGCCTAATAGCTTTAATTTCTCCACGAAGTAACATTAGTGGCAATCACGTTTGCCTGCGCCAATGTTATTATAAAAACGGGAGTCGTCCAGGTCGGCCGATCACTGAAGGTTAATGCGAGTAATAGCAATATTTTAAACAGTGAATACTGTGAATACTGTACAAAAATGGTGGCACTTCAAATCGATCGGAGAAAATTTAATTGGAAGTTATTCGTTTGAAAATAGCAACCAGGCGATTCATTGATTTGATATAAGATAAAAAATGTATTTTAGCCCAAAATGCGAATTACAAATTGGAGATAGCCAGAATTAAACAAGTATAAAAAAATAAACATCTAGGAATTATTTTAACATAGGGAAGAAAATGCGAAACCGAAACCCGAAGAAGCATTGAAAGATGCCTTCCAATAGCTCAGCAAAGTATTAAGTAACAGGAAAATTTCAATACAGAGAACAGAGTTCTGAACTGTTACGTATTTTTTTCTCCTATACGAAAGGGAATGTTGATTAATGTCGTCACAGTTTAAGAAAAAGATTGAAACAACCGGCATGTGGTTTTACAGGAGGATGCTGAGAATATCAACTGGATGGGTAAGCAAGGAAGAAGTTTTAAAGATAATGGAAACAAAAAGTAAAATTATGCCTAGCGAGAGAAAAGATACAGTTGAGATTTCTGGGACACAAAATAGACAAAAAGAGTTGGAAAGTTTGACACTCACGGTATATATTGATAGACAACTGAGGCGCTTAACCTACCTAACGAACTCAGGTAAATGATTGGCAGTACAGTGAATAGGAGACATAGCAAAAAGAAAAAAACCAAAGGACTATAAACGACAGGATGTTGTGGAAAGATAAAATCATCAACATCCGGTAAGAACATGGCATATAAAGTATCATCAACTTAGATAAAAACAAAAAAAAAATATTATCTTGACTGGAGCTGCTTCCTTGATTCTTTGTCGTTATTTTTCTGTCAAGTATTCAGATGACAACATTTCTGGAGTTGCATGTAGTTCAGACCTTTACTACCTACGATCGTGAATCTGGGTCGTAGGGACAACACATGTATCGCAGCCATATTAGATTGGTGTTTCTTTGGCAAGATAATCTGACGGATCCGGTTTGAATTCCGAGTTACATTCTCCTAGACCGGTTGTCAACCAAGGCTACAGAACCCAGTCTGTAAGTGGATATAATGGATCCGACTGGAATTCGAACTCGGTTCCCCAATTCCGAGCCGCTATCCTTTACTCAACCGTTCCTCCATTTTTATTACTACAACACACAAAGCTACTTACACGGAGTCAAATCATCGATCATAATTGATGTGGGTGCCAAAGTTGGGCCCACAGAAGTAAAACACGGAACACGGATTAGATGTAAGAAAGATATATTAACAACACGTTACAGAGATAGTGTAAGCGGGGCTTACTATATGTTAGTGCCCAATACTGGTAGTCGTACGCGGATCTCACTGTCTGTCTGTCACTCAGTATTTATCAATCCACCCATGAGGATCGAATGTGGCACAAGGCCGTTTTAATGTGGGTATCCCCGATCCCGTAGGCTCGGCCAAATATATGGCCTTTCTGAACCCGCCTACACGGGTTCAGGCCCTGTCAACCTCCCCGGACGAAACCTTGCCCTTCGGCAAAGCTTCGTCCGGGTTCCCCTCTGCTAATGCAGAGAGTTCGACAGTCGCCGAGAGTCTGTCTCTCTGTCTCTCTGTATTTATCTATCCACCCACGAGGATAAAATGTGGCACAAGGCCGGTTTAATGTGGGTATCTCCGAGCCCGTAGGCTCGGCCAAAAATATAGCCTTTTTAAACCCGCATAGACGGGTTCAAGGCCTGTCTACCTCCCCGGACGAAACCTTGCCCTTCGGCAAATCTTCGTCCGGGTTACTCTCTGCTAATGCAGAGAGTTCGACAGTCGCCGAGAGTCTGTCTCTCTGTCTCTCTGTCTAGAGTGTTGTGTCGCATACTTAATATTGACCTGGAAGAGTCTATTGTGTAGGTAGTTCCGGTCTCACAATAATAATACAGCAAAGATGCACGCTACGAGCTTTTATCCTTATTTCGTCGTGAATGAAACTGTTTCTATCCTTTTTCTGAGAATTATCATATTTACTTATGAATGACGCCATCTTAAAATGGTACGGCGTAAAATGAGAGGTTCAAACTCATTCAAGTTTAATAATTTCTAATCCTGCTTCCTAATAATTATATCCAAAAACTAGCTTTACTTTCTGGTTGGTTGTAGACGTGATTAAATTATTCGTAAATAAGGTGAGATGCAGTCCGCAAATTTGGTCAAAGTGTATATAGCAAACTCTACCCAGTTTCAGGAATAGAATTAAACTGCTTGATAAGAGATTCGACAAAAATTTGAATGTGAAGGTTTTGCTACTATTGTCATGATAATTCAAACGTGAGATAGCTCTCACCTTGTTGGATGATATAATATCTTTTTGCCTATACATAAAGATACACTAACAAAATAACAGACCAATGGAAGTTAACAGATTTCAGTGATTTAAAATTTACTGCAAGTCATGAGTAAATTTTTAATTATTTACACTCAGAAAGTGACTTCTGTTGTGATCAGCAAGCGTCAAGCAGCTTAACTATTGCATTTTTATGAATGGTGTATAAAGCAAGGTCAAGGAGAGATGGTAAAACCTTTTATTATGACAACAAAGTTTAGGACATTTTGTAGAGCCCTGATCGCCAGTCTTGAAAGTACATGGTGTATAAATGAGGAGGACTACAATTATTTTCCTAATCAATGAAGACAATTGGATATTTTTTTATATTTCCTACCCTAATATTAGCCGCTACTGCAATAATAAATTTAACAACTTGCTCAGGAATTCAAAACTATACCAAACCAACATTATATACAATTTAAATGCTCCATAGCGAAGAGTCTTGCAGACAAAAACACATCGAATAATCATTATTCTGAACACTGAAGTACCCGCCTCTCATAAAGATTTACGCTACATCGTGCCGACCAGAGGCAAATACGGACGCCTTTAAAATAGCATGGAATTGTACCACCCTCAATATGCCACACCCTCAATATGCCACACCCTCATCGAAAACACGAATGTAATAAAGACTCTAAATGCAAAAACGTGTTCAAAATGTAATGGAAGACTTTACTATACGGAACAGAAACGAAGCCTTAATAACGTTAATTAGGAATATAACCACATTGCACTGGCCGTATTTGAAAATTAAGACTATATATGCTTTCAACAGTATTCATACTGTCTACAAGAGCACACCATATATTATTGAAATAGAACAATAATAATCTTTGAATATGGTAATTTTTAAAACATTTTCCTGCTCGTAATTAACAATTATTTTAACAATTTTACATTCATTAAATTAAGAAGTCAGTTGCGCTTATATGAAAAAAACTATTAAAAATATATATACAAAAGTACCTTGTCAGACTTTTTCATATAAACTTATAAAGAGGGACTACTGCCAAAATACACATCTATCTATCTATCTGTCTGTCCATCTATCTATCTATCTATCTATCTATCTATCTGTCTGTCCATCTATCTATCTATCTATCTATCTATCTATCTATCTGTCTGTCCATCTATCTATCTATCTATCTATCTATCTATCTATCTGTCTGTCCATCTATCTATCTATCTATCTATTTATCTATCTGTCTGTCTGTCTGTCCATCTATCTCTCTATCATGGTCTCATCCTACCATCTATCTCCCATAGGATTTGCGGACATATGTTTATATCAATTTTGTCCTTGTTTTGACGTGAGAAACTCGCCCTTAATGCCTGTAAATGTATTTTTGATACACCCATATATATATATATATATATATATATATATATAGAGAGAGAGAGAGAGAGAGAGAGATAGATAGATAGATAGATAGATAGATAGATAGATAGATAGATATGAGCAGACAGATAGATAGATAGATAGATAGATAGATAGATAGATAGATAGATAGATATATGCCGCAATCTTTTACTATCTACCTATGTGGTAGGATTGATTCATTTAAATTCTTCTTGATCTGTTTCATATGAGTGTGGGGAGATAAATATTTAAATATACATCTATACATGGGATGCACTGTCGTTTCTCTTCTTAGTTCAGAAGTGGTTCTACAGCAGAATGATGAGAATACCTTAGATAAAGCGTAAAAGCAACGGAAAAGTTCAAAGAAAAAAAGAACATTTATACTTAAAACCAGCAAGAGACTGTTGAATATATAGCGACAGAGAATGAAGAAAGAAGACCTTGAAAATTTGAGACTCACAGAACACTTCGAAGGAAAGAGGATCAGAGGGCTACAACAAAATAACGAACATGTGTAAATAGATTCCAGACCAAGGACAGGGACAAACGCGACAAAGAGCTACAAAGAGAGAAGATTAGAGCGCGACTTCCGGAAGGGAAACGTCACATGAAGGAACAAGTTGCACAGGAAGAGTACTAATTTAGTCTTATTTATACAGAAAACACGATATATGATCGGTGTTAGGCATCTCGAGGCGTTTTAATGGTTAGCATACTTGTCTCGCTAGGACAATTACGATCCTCACTGGGTCCCATATACTTTCGGCCTTGTGCCACATCTAAGCTACGCTTGAAAAATGACTATATGATCGGTGTATGAGCACGTTAGTATTAATACAAGCAGTTCTTAGATTCCTCATTATATATGAAAAAGAATTTAGAAGTCCATTGACCCTGTGAGATTTGAGTATTTATGAAGAAAATTCAAAGATTCACATCGGGAATAATTCACAGCCTGAAAACCACTTTACGCCCTTTCATCCCGATATGAAAGCACAGTTCAAACAATGTAATCAAGAGATTAGCTATCTCTCAAAATATGCACGTGTCTAAGACATTTCCAGCAAAGTGATGTGTACAGTCGTGAAGGATATAAACGGTGTGCCGTGGATGAATTTCTAAGCCAAAATTACCAACCATCTCGGGAATTATATGCTTAATTGCAATTGAAATTAGACGGAGACATCAAAACAGATAGAATTGATATCATCTGCAAAGTGCTCAGGATCATAGATTAGCCATGGATCTATATACAAAGACCATGTTGAAAATACGTTCAGGGTCTTGACATTACGATACTTTTCCTCGTTCCATTTACTCTATTGATTTGGCGCCATCTCATTTATCATTCATACACATAAACTTGCATTAAATGCAAAGACTTTTCCTGGATATTAAAACCCGGTTACCTATTGATTTTGGAAGGAATTCATGGAATTCTGTGATAAAATTGTTCAGAATTGGATGAAAGTGTGTTGTGATGTTGTGTTGTGATATCATAGAATATTTTAAATCCAACTCTCAGTCTGGAAGTCTGTCTCATCCTACATCCTCTCTCTCACTCTCACTCTCTCTCTTTCTCTCTCATTATCTCTCCCTCTCTTTCTCTCTCTCTCTCTCTCTCTCTCTATATATATATATATATATATATATATATATATATATATTACAGGAAATAAACAAAAATTATCTCCACAGAGATGTTAGTCTGTTTCAAGGCGATTGTACGCGGTTATCATCATCTTCTAAATCTATCAATAGGCTAACTTCTATGTTGAGGTAATTTTTGTCTTTTGCTGTAAAAAAAAACACACATATCGTTTGTTATGATAAATAAATCGCCTCTCTGTGGAGCAGTTTTAATAACGAATATTTCTACGATCTAACGCGCATTACATACCAATGGATCGATTAACTGTACTATTAATATATATATATATATATATATATATATATATATATATATATATATATATATATATATATTAATGATATTTTTATTAAAAATAGTTTGCATTGCATTGCGACACAGAAATTTCTGTTTCGAGTCTTAAGATTTTTATTAAGATTTTTTTTATCAGACAATGTTTGGCAACTTCGGTGAAAATGATTTACATTTCATAATAGGAAGCAACATGTTTGATTATTAAAGAGTTTGGATGGAGTGAAGAGAATTCAAATTTTTAGAACTTATGGTTGCCACTTTTGTAATTAATCAAGGAAAGTCAGATGTTGGAAAATATATATATATATATATATATATATATATATATATATATATATATATATATCAAAGTAGACATTAGCCTGCCGATTGCGTTTAGGAGGAAACAGAATGCCGCCAGTAAGTGTTGATTGTACATTAGATTTATGTACTATCTATTTCTGATATTGAGAACTCTAACCCATCATTATGACATACTGTACATACATACATATATACATATATATATATATATATATATATATATATATATATATATATATATATATATATATATATATATATAACATTCTAATAATCGAGATAACAATGTGACTGTTTCAGTCTGACTATATTTTCATATTAAACTCTTTCCTTCTACCAATTAATTTCTGAAATCCATCCTGTTTCTGTGGTATCATTTCCCTAATTCATGCTCGCTCAGTCTGTTTGTATATCTGTCTGTCTGTCTGTCTTTCTCTCTCTCTCTCTCTATATATATATATATATATATATATATATATATATATATATATATATATATGTGTGTGTATATGCACGGTGTGTCTGTTTTGTTCTTCTTCGTCTTCTCGTCTTTTTTCTATCTATCTCTCTCTCTCTCTTTCCCCGTCACTCTCTCTTGGTATATTTATATTTCTCAGTCAAACCTCCAACTCCGTTAATGCAAAATTCTTTAATCTGCATGCAACCCTATTCCCCTATCAGACCTGTTGTTACCGCTTTGTTTCTTTTTATATTTATTCTCTATTCTTACTCACCTGTGTCCTGCATCTTATTAATAACTCTACATATCATGATTTTCGATCCATGTATGTATCTATGTATCTCTCTCTCTCAGTATATATATATATATACGTATATATATATATATATATATATATATATATATATATATATATATATATATATATACGTATATATATATATATATATATACGTATATATATATATATATATATATATATATATATATATATATATATATATATATATATATATATATCAGTCGGTTTATTTTTCATCCTCTTATACTTTCGCATGTGTTTCCTATAAATACGTGTATCGCTTTCTCTATCTTCTAAATGACATATTCTAATCCTTGTCAGAATGTAGCCGGCCCGATGAAGGATCGCTCAATTCCATTAATGTTAATAATTCAAGCAGAAATTTCCATTTCATATTTTTCCCATTTTAAAGACGTTGACATCGCATCACTCTGGCTAATAAAACGTGAATAATAATAATAATAAAATAAAACCGAGTGTATCATACAGTTCCTTACTAATACAACTGTATGTGATGTAATGTCATACACACACACCCCATCATATATATATATGTATATATATATATATATATATATATATACATGTATACATATATATATACACACATATAGATATACATATACACACATATATATACATATATATGCACATATATATATATATATATATGCATATATGATGCATACATATATATATATATATATGCATATATGATGCATACATATATATATATATATATATACATTTGTTTTGTATTCTAAATTGATTATATATATATATATATATATATATATATATATATATATATATATATATATATAATCAATTTAGAATGCAAAACAAATGTATTTCCAAATATGTAATAGATAAAAATTTTCACAAAAAGATATACTTGAAAATGTTTCACCGAAAAAAAAATATAGTAAATATTTTTTTTTCTGGCGACATTGAAACATCGACGAAGCATGTCAACTTTTTTTTCAATAAGTTCATCTGTATATATATATATATATATATATATATATATATATATATATATATATATATATATATATATATATATTCTTGTGATATGATTCATCCTTTAGGATATCAACGGCCGATTTTTTTTTTTTACCTTGCTATGAATATGCGTGTGTCAAAATAATGAAAGCACATAATTTTCAATTTATTTATTTAATTTTTAATCTTAGACTATTTCATTCAGATTCATTTTATGTTTCATTTCATTCCTTTTGTGTATAATTATCACTGGCTGTGATAATAGTAGTTCTCCCATGAATAGTGAAATATTGCAAGATTCAGGACGTAGATTTCTTCTAGATGACCTTGCGATCAAGTCATTCTCTAAATATTTTATTCGTTGTCAGTTGTTTTTTCTCTTTTGACGAAAGTAGCCTTTTTTATATCAAAATTGTGGCCAATCAATGAAATCTGGTGGTAGCATTATTAGTGTTTTTTTTTCTCTCAAAATATCCTGCCAGCATATCAGCAATAGATGCTACGTTCAATACCGCAGTATTTCAAAGAAATTTGGAAGAAATTTTGATGATATTTTGTTCCTGATTGGATTTTCAAAAAAATAATAATGCTTAGCACACTAGAAAATCTTCGAAAAAACGTATTGCTGAATATAATGTAAATATTTTGAAATGGATATGTCAGTCCCCAGATTTAAACCCAAGAATTAATCTCGAGAATCTGTGGCGTTATTTGAAAATTCAAATCTAATCGAGGGCTCCAAATTTCATCCCGGATTTGAAGAGCATATACGAAGAAGAATGGAATAAAATAGTAACTACAATTTGAAACTCGTTTATTGAGAACTTCAAGAAGATCTTGGTTGCTGTAGAATTGAATAATGACTATTCTACAAAATATTAAATGAAAGTTATATATTCTTTTTTGTATTGTACAAATACTTTTTTACCCATTAAAATAGACAAATAGGATTTATTTTTATTAATTCATTTTTTCTTATTATTTATTTATTATGCATCTGTGTACAGTTAATTATATGACAATTATGTTTACTAATTAGTTAGAAATGCAGTAGATTAAAAAATAGTGTGTGTACAAATATTTGTCACCGTATTGTATCTATCTATCTGTCTAACTTATCCATGTCTACTCATCTCTATCTTATGCTGGTCACCTCCTTATCTGTCTTATCCCCGTCTACGCACATCTGCCTGACTTGTCCTTGTCTAATCATTATCTATCTATATATCTATCTATCTATCTATCTATCTATCTAGTGTATGCTATCTAGGAGTAGTGTATGCTTTTCGGACCGGTTGACCTGAACATCACGTCTATTTTTGGAAGAACTTTAACACGGATATTCACAATCCAAAATCAAATAACTATCCTTGATAACAGCTATAAAATTAACTGAAAGCGCGCGGAAAAGTATTAACTGTGGACAATTTCAATATTGTTTAACCCCTGAATAAAAAAGAAAAATAGTAGAATACTGAAAAACTCAATAAGAGATTAAGTCTTCATTGTCGACCGTTTTCAATGAATCCTACTTGAAAGAATTACTACTTCGCATACACACACACACATATATGTATATATATATATATATATATATATATATATATATATATATATATATATATATATATATGTGTGTGTGTGTGTGTGTGTGTGTGTGTGTGGCACGCGCGTAAAGAAATTGCTTGGAAAAAGACTAAAACTTTTCTCGCCTGATATGAACGACATATAATGAAACATTTCTATATCACACGCAGTTTATATCTACAAACTCTATGTTTACCCATAAATATGCCATATATATATATATATATATATATATATATATATATATATATATATATATATATATATATATATATATGTATGTATATTGCAGTTCAAAAGTTTGAAACCAACCCCATAATTAGTACTGGGTGAACTTGTGAAAAAAAAAAAAAAATCTAAAGCAAACTTGAAATCGAATGTAATCAATTATCAACTCATACTTTGAGAAAGATATTTCTGCGGCAGTAATCAAAGTTAAACGAGGATATTTTGACGAGAGCAAAATTTTATCATAAAATGACTTCTAATAAAAATCGTGTCTGACTTTTTTTTTTAAAACATGCATAATAACATTCACTTATTTAAAGTATAAGTCGATTCATTTTTTGTTTAATTAAAACATTTATTAATGGTGACCTCAAATTTTTAAACACAATATATATATATATATATATATATATATATATATATATATATATATATATATATATATATATATATATATATAGGCAAATCACTACAAGAAAGGCGGACATGTCACTAGCATGCAACCAGTTTCAACAAGTTAGAGAAGAGAGAAACAGAAGGGCGTTGATCAAGCTCAAGGAATCTGATGATGTCGATTGACATTACATATGAATATTTGAAGATTATAGCTATCAGTGAAGCTAAAGATAGGAATGGAGTTCCACTGACGGGAAATGCAAGCTAAGAAGCTTTTGGAGTAGAAGAGATAGCTACATTTAGCCGTTTCGACAGTAAACGGGTGGGACCGAGCAGCCGATCTATTAGCACGCCTTAAATTCATGCAATTTAGGAACAAGTAAAAGTAGCTCGTCAGAGCAGTTGTCATTGGGCATAATAACTGATTAAAATTAATACTTTACCAACTCTAGAAACGCTATTAGCCCATGTATGTTTTCAGGATTTAGTGATATTACACAAAAAATATGCTATTTAAAATCATGATATTTTTTTTTTATATTAACTATAATATTTGGTGCAAGTAATTCAGTCAGGTTGGATTTTACGATACAATTCAAGTGTTCATCCAGTTTCATAAGAAGGTCCAGCATCTAGTTTCATAGAACCGGACAGACAGACTAATCGCTCATATGATTTGATTATCGTTGCAAAGGTATTGTGCCCAACCAACCAGACTTTTCAGAGGAACGCATCATACAGATGAAATGATGTACATAATGTGCCATAAAATCTTCAAACTACCCACTTCAGGGCTTGATTTCAAAGTCGTCCTCCACCTGAGCTGATCGCTAACAAAAGCTAAAGATCCCAGCCATCCCTACAAAAATGTATCCCATGTCATTGAGGAGACGACAACTTGGATTCATACCTTTCCCCAGGGTTTTTTCCGCATTTGAACTTAAGCAAATCAACGGGAATATATATATATATATATATATATATATATATATATATATATATATATATAAAAGTGAACATAGAAGTCAACACTTAGAGGTGACAGTCTGTTTCATGCTATATGCAATCTTCAGGCCACTTTTATATTTACACACGCTCTATCTCTGATATTGAGCACTTTATCCCATAAATATAGCACAACTTAGAACTATATTTCTTCATATATATATATACATATGTGTGTGTGTGCGTGTGTGTGTGTGTCTGTGTTTATATATATATATATAAAAGCAAAAAAATACCTCAAAATAGAGAGTATGCGGCTATCATCAGTCACTAAGTGTGTGTCTCAGAGCATTGTATTAAATGCATTTCCAATGACAGTCCTCCTCTGGTAGACGCCTTGTTAATGAGAATGGGTTTGTGCTAACACTTGCTGGGAGCGTAAGATATCCCGCGTGAAGAGGTCTGGGGTTGAAGTTTATTTATGACCAGAATATTTGTTGTTTGTAGTTTAATATCAGTTCCTAATATATCAGTGGGGAATTTCTTATAAAAGTCCCCGAATGCGTTTTTCTAAGATTCATAGTGAATAGTTTTTGTACTACAGATGTCCAATATTGTCAATAAGTGATGGGGTTTTTAAACCTAAACACTTTAAGATTAATATAAATTATTTGAGTTATAGATTTATAGATTGTGGGTAATACCCGAACACGCAATGGAATAAATCATACTGTCCATGCGCATATATCTTCATACATACATATATCTACATTTACATTTCTATACATATCTGCAACTATACGTACATTTAAAGCCCCACATATATGCACATGTATTCTTATGAAATTTGTAATCTTTTTTATATGTCTATAATTCGTGATTATTTCGAGCTTTCTGTGGATCAGTTTTAATAATTAAAAACATTTTAATTTTCTGTGTTTGTAATCCGAATTTCTTTCTTGAATTGGCAATGAAGAGAAAGAAATTCGGATTGCCAATTCAAGAAAGAAATTCGGATTACAAACACAGAAAATGTCTCATATTGAGAATATTTAACATTGAAAAACAAAAGAAAATATTAATTATTTTTAATAATATGTGGAAATCTCCGCTTTTCCCTGAAGACGGTCACGAGACCAGAAACACGTGTAGTGTAACATTATGTAAAACAAAGCATAATATTTTTTTCTAAATAAATCCACATTACAACCAAAAACGTTTACGGCACGTCTCTTCTCTTCTTTTTAATATATATATATATATATATATATATATATATATATATATATATATATATATATATATATATATACATACATATATATATATATATATATATATATATATATATATATATATATATATATATATGATGTGGATTTGTTTTAGTATATATATTTTATTTTATTCTTTACATTTCTGCTACACGGGTTTCCCTCTCGTGACCCTTTTCAGTCAAATAAATTGTATAATTTATTAAAAGGAATACATTTTCTTTATGTTCTTTTAATGCCTCAATGATTTTTTTTTCTGAATATGTTAATGAGCCTTGGACTACTTTCTGGAGAGGTGGCAAAAATTGAATTTCTGGGTAAGTATTAATAAAACCATTAGGTTTGGTATGAGCGGTGGTGTTGATAGATGTGTTGATGAGACATGTCTCCCTGTCCCTGTCTTCGTGCGTGCTCCTGTTAGCCTGCATATGTATATCCCCTCCCCATATATACTGTCATATAACAAGGAATCAGCATACACATATATGCATATGTATATACACATACCCCGACACATATACACTTTTCCTGAGTTCTTGTGTGTGCCCGTGAGTAGTCTATCTAATTTTGCTAGTGCATATATATATATATATATATATATATATATATATATATAATCATCCACAGACAGACTGTTTCGCAGCTCATCAGTGTGGCTAGACATCCGGTTGCCTCTAGCTCGGATCGAAACCCGAGTGAATTGGTATCAGCCGGAGATTCTACCACTAAGCCGTCGGCGGATTTTTAGCGTATTTATTTATTTATAAACACGCCCAGTGACTGATAGTGACTCGATTCGCTATGCGAAGAGTCTCGCTATATATAAGCTATAATAGTCACTGTTTACAAACCCAAACCTACTCCCTAGAGAGCTCAACCGAAATTAATATTTATTTCAGGAGGCAATATAACACATATATATATATATATATATATATATATATATATATATATATATATATATATATATATATTTCTGATCTCAGTGGATACATGTTTGCGCTATATTTATTACAACGTTTCGGCCGTTGTACGCTCCGGCCTTCTTCAGGTGGTTGGAATGTCGAACTGAACCTTAAAATACATGCAATGATAACAACAAAAATTGCAATATGAGCACTTGTAAGAATGTTTATTCTTAGGTTTATAATACCCAGAAATTCACACTCAAACGTTCTCAAGTGGATAAAGGCGTCAGTTAGATCCAGCGACCCAAAGAGTGTGAGTTCAATAGCTGGTTAAGGCTGTGGAGAACTTGGAGAGGGAAATTGACAGGAGATGACTGATAACCGGCATCCATTAGGCATGACCGGTGGAGCTAGAACAGCCCACCCCAGCGAGCGAAATAAATGGTTCAGTTCGACATTCCAACCACCTGAAGAAGGTCGGAGCGTATAACCGCCGAAACGTTGTGATAAATAGGGCAACAAACATGAGGAATATAATCAAAATAATTTAAATAGTTTAACAAAGAACTTATCTTCTTCTATATGTCGTGTCACTTCAGGGGGTTGGCCATCATGACTCTCCACGATTTTCTGTCTTTTGTAGACCTTGGCAACATTTGTCTTTTCGTTATCTCTACTAATCCTTGTTCTGCCAACCATTTGCATATGCTAATTAGGTATGGCTTGCGCTCCTTTCAACTGTCCCTCTATATGTCTTGCGCGAATCAGATTTTCAAAGTACTCTTTCCTAATAATGTGCCCTAGAATTTTTTTTTTAAATAATAAAATAATCATTTATTGTGTTACATGGAACATTATATGAAACACATGATTCTGACCTTTGGGTGTATTTATAAATTAACATTTGCACGATGTTTGCATAAAAAATCCTGACATTACCACCCAAACGTTAATATCAATATTTTTAATATCAGACATACGTCAGTTTCTGGTGACTATAAACTCTACACGAAATGGACGCTATTTCTTGTTGTTGGCGTTTTCTCATTGACGTACAACACCCTACCTGAAGTCTATACTTCAATTAGGCTAATCGGACCTTCGTTACAGATTCTAGAATAGATTGTATGATATGGCGTGATAACAGAGTTTGTGACTTCCAGTAGCATAATCATCGATGGCTTCTGAACAGTTCCCTGTTGATTAAAATCTCGTCGGAATGATTATTTTTGTTCATTAATACAAAAATGCTGGCACAAGGCGGAAGTGGAAGTGGGGGAAGGTCTTGTCTCCCCAGACTCTCCTACTCTAAGTTAATCACAATTACGAACCTTTCATCCATTAAAATCTCCCCAATCACCACAACAATTTAGTCATCACTCTCTCAACCCTACATGTATCACAAGAAGGCCGTAGGTGAATTTGGGAAAGGATGGTCTTTGCTGACTATCCTAATACTATTAGGTTGGTGCAAAAATAATGACGTAATAATGTCGTTTTTTGACGTGAAAAAATACGTAAAAAACGACATTATTACGTCATTATTTTTGCACCAACCTAATAGTTAATCACAATCTCGACCAATTACAATATATCCAATCACCAGAAGAACTTATCCATTAACTCTCAAATGTAAATCATATTTATTATAAAACCCAGGTTGTGTGTTTTTTTTGTGTGTGTGTCTGTGCGTTTATATATTGGATCGGATTTCCTACATTTTTCAACCGATTTCAACAAAACTTCACAGGACTATGTAAAATTACCTTGCGATGGTTCTGACAGCGCCCATAATTGGAAAGACACAATTGTTTTTGCACGAAATCAATTTGAAAACACGATTAAGAGGCATCGCGGGAATGAAAGGGGAACAACTCATATCGAGTTATACTTATTATAAAACCCAGGTTGTTTGTGTGGGTGTGTGTGTGTTCATTTATATATGGAATCGGATTTCCTACATTTTTCAACCGATTTCAACAGAACTTCACTTTTTTTTGGCAGGTAGTGTTTCTTATTGTCTTGCACACTTTTTTTTTATTTTTACATTCAGAATGCTTTAAAAATTCCATTTACAAGACAATTGTTTATAATAAAATTCTATTCAATCGGTAGACTCATAACGATTGAAAACAATGTTTTTGGGTTTGACAAATTCGTAAAAAAAAAAAAAACTATTTAAGACATGCGTGTCCGTTAACCTTAAACAATAATGTTTGCCAATTTTATTTTTCAGTCTTTATTATGTCGATACTTGATCTATCTCTTACTGTTACATCCCCGGGCAACGCCGGGCTCTACTGCTAGTATACAATAAAATCTCGTCGTTATCCTCTTACCAAACTTATAGGCATAACCTACAGATACATGCTAGGATTTCTTCCTTACAACTAAACATGAACAATTCCCGGTTTCAATCCCTATATATGTGTTTTTGTCTTCAAATCAGAATCCTATTATCATTTGGCAGTATTTCATTCGCGAGTGAACACAATTCTTTCACTGTGAAATTGCTACTGTTGTTTTGCCTTTCACATATATTGTTTGCTTCGTATCATTATGTTATATACATTTGTGCTATCTTTTATTATTGATTATTGAGTACTTTGCTAATTCCACTTTTGGGGAATTTTGTCATTTCACTTAAACATGGTCAATAACTCAAAATTAAATCTTCCTAATCGGTTCAACTCTTTGTATTGACATTTATTCATTTGCTAAATGTGATTCACTCCGGCTCATCTTGTCGATATTTTCAAGTAGTGACGTCATTGTGAAAGTCAGGATGGAACTCATGTCCCATCACCCAGTCATTAATCTTCGAACGCCCCAGATGATTTTAAATGACTATAGATTTGGTTAAAGATCTAACTCATGCGATATTGTCAGAGTTTCCATTCGCTAGCCTATTCGTCAAGTAAAGCTATAAGACCCAGTCTGTCCTGATATTTCCCTATAGCTTGAGGAGAAAATATGTATCTACATTTTTTTGCAGGGTTATTAGCAATTAAATTAATGTAATGAACTTGAATGGATTTCGAACACCAGTTCCTTTATCCGCTATGCATTACTCCACCATACCTGAAAAACCAATATAAAATGTATTGTAGAAAATTTAACAGCGATATTAAAAACTAGTATATTAAGAACTATATTTAATACATATCTGGCAGTAGAATTTTGTCAATTTTTGTAAGTCTGATTTAATGCACTTGATATAAATAATAAAAAAAAGCTTTGTGCCAGAGTTCCGTTATGTATGGTAAATAACTTAACAATTTACTGCTTCCAGGTCTTTCCTCTATTGTCTCTTTTAGATTGCCTCTAATTTCATGAAAATAGAAAAATTTCTTTGATAGAAATTAAAGGAATAAAGAATCATTTTAGTCTGACACTGCAGATTACATTTCCTGTATGCGTCTATTAACTATATATGCATACATATATATGCACACACACAAATTACGCGCGTGCGCACAAAATTAAATATATATATATAATTTTATATGTGCAGTGCTTATTGAAGTTGATCAATATCAGTGATAAGCTAACATAGTCAGTTGTATTAATATGATCTTGTCAACCTGGCTGTGATCAGTTTGTCTGATGATCGCAAAAGCGTGAAACCCAGGGACACAAACTCATATATATACAACTGACATTATATATATATATATATATATATATATATATATATATATATATATATATATATATATATATATACATATATATATATATATATATATATATATATATGAAGAAATATAGTCTTCAGGTGTGCTATATTTATGGAATAAAGTGCTCAATATCAGAGATAGAGCGTGTGTAAATATAAAAGTGAACATAGAAGTCAACACTTAGAGGCGACAGTCTGTTTCATGCTATATGCAATCGCCAGGTGGCCTGACGATTGCATATAGCATGAAACAGACTGTCGCCTCTAAGTGTTGACTTCTATGTTCACTTTTATATATATATATATATATATATATATATATATATATATATATATATGTGTGTGTGTGTGTGTATGTATGTATGTATATATATATATATATATATATATATATATATATATATATATATATATTAAAACATGTTAAAATAGCAACATAATTACACTAAATGTGTCTCTTTGGGCGATGTAAAACTTCTGGTGAGTGAAATATCAATTTAATTTCAGAAAGCAGAATACTTAAAAGAAATAAGCTTGTGCGCTTTGCAGTGATTAACCGATTGAATTTGACCTAAGCTAAATTCAAATTCACTGGTAAATTTTATTATGGATCAAGACACGAAGTTGTCTCCATATAAAAACTAGACAATTTTCTTATGGGCAAATAGTGATTGTTAAATTATTTCGTAAGATGCATCCATTTTTTCCCTCTCTCTTTCTCTCTCTCTCACACACACACAATTACACACACACACACACACACACACACACACACACACACACACATATATATATATATATATATATATATATATATATATATATATATATATATATATATATATATATATATAAATATGTAATGAAAAACAAACCACTTTAATGTACCATTACGATAATTTATTTCACCTAAATCTTTTTTTAAGGATTCAGGATCATCAGGTAAATCTTCCAACAAGGAATTGAGAATTTTTTTTTTTTTTTTTTTTCTCAATTCGTTGTTGGAAGATTTACCTGATGATCCTGAATCCTTAAAAAGGATTTAGGTGAAATAAATTATCGTAATGGTACATTAAAGTGGTTTGTTTTTCATTACATATTAGATCTGTCCTAACATTGAGCTCTCAGGATTTCATCCTCTTTGGATTTACCAATTCGGTTTACCAAGTTCCTTACAACTTAAATATATATATATATATATATATATATATATATATATATATATATATATATATATATATATATATATATAACAGACCCTATGTCCTTAAATGTTTCCATATGTTACGACGTAGGTGGAAAAATGACTTAAATCGAAATAACCACGCCATAAACCGCAAATAAGCACCACCATTGTATATTACAATATTTATGATATGTACGTAGATTATTCTGAATAAAATAATTAATCTCAACCTTTTGTGCTACCGATATAGCCTTATGATTAGCATTAGGACTTGCACTGGGACTTTTCTTCTGAGCCATGGGCAAAAACGTATTACAAATCATAACTGAAATATAATTGAAAGAACGTTACGACAGAGCACAGATGTAAACAAGTCTGAATTAAAAATCGATTTTTGAGCGGAAAACAACGCACGAGAGCCGACTTTTGAAAGGAATTTGAAATCTGTTGGACATACTTTATTATGCTATAGATAGAGTATACTATTACTTTTAAATTTATTCAAATATGATTTTATGTGTGTTTATTGTTATTTTTGCGCTTCACGTTTCTAATATTTTTAATGGCCGACGTAAAATCGAGTTAATTGACCTCTGGCGAGTTTTATTTAAAAAAGGACCTGACTCGAAACAACTTAAGCCGTGGTATGTACCAATATATATATATATATATATATATATATATATATATATATAATCATATGTTTTGTTTAAAAATATGATTCCTTCGCTACATAAGAGTTCTCATGCTTCAAAAACGAAAGCCTAAACCATCCAAATGATTGTTAAAATTAAGTTGAATTGAGGTGTTTAGTGCCGTTTCATCTTCAAGCGAAATTTTAGGAATTTTAGGAATTCAACTTAATTTTCCTAATTATTTGGATGGTTTCGAATATCGCTTTTGAAACATGAGAACTCTTATGTAGCGAAGGAATCATATTTTTAAACAAAAACATATTATAATAAATCTCTACTTCTGTATGTAGCACTGTCTTCTTAAAAATAAAAACAAAAATACTAAGGAACTCCGGATTATGCACCCAACGTGTTCTTTTCTATTTTCAGCATACCTGCGCACTTATATATATATATATATATATATATATATATATATATATATATATATATATATGTGTGTGTGTGTGTGTGTGTGTGTGTGTGTGTGTGTGTGTGTGTATAATTCGACTTTATTAAAAACATTATTTAAATTTATGGAAAATATATGTGTATATATCTTTGTATGACTCTGTGGTATCATTGCCTGTGCATGTATATAATCGTATATAGGTGAAGAGAAATCTCTAGCATTATCTGAATGTATGCATTTGCGATTCCCAGGTGGATAGGTTGGATTGAATCGTTTCTCCAGTGACAGAACGGAGGTTTTTGCTCGCCCCTTTTCTTCGTCTCCTCACTCACCGTTCGTTATAACTTTATCGCAACGGTTTTTCTTCTCCCTCCACCCCGCTATTGGTTTGCTTTTGATTGATGTGTGTGCAGTGCAGGCAAACATCTTCTCATGTCCGAAGATAACCTCTCATCAATAATACATTCAAAGAAACTCACATTCGCTGAGCGAGCATCGACTATTGGCTTCAATTCCGAAACCGACTTTTCCTACTAACAGACACATTAACAAACACACGTGGCACATATCATTTTCGATGTCAGCTTGAAAAGGCTTCCTTATTTTCTTGTTTTTTTTCCTTAGCATCTACGATCGTTCTTTAATCTTTCGTGACATTACAGGCAATCTAATGGATCACACTGAACAGACGAATCGACATCTCTAGATTTCATAGATATTTCCAAATCATCAATTCGTCAGGCACAAGGTCATCTAATTTGAGCATCTTCTGAGAGAAAAACACAACACAAAAGTCAACGTTTCCGCTGAAGTTGTATATTTTTTATTTTAAAAAATTAACGAATGCGTCAAAAATATAAATTTAACGGCATGCTAATGAAAATTTAGAATTTTTTTTTTTTAAGCATTTCACTCCAAGCAAGGCGGGAAGCCACTAGGACGCAAGGGGTTACAGAAAATTTAGAGCAAGATCAGATAGGAGTGATAGAAGAAAGGATGAGGGTAGTGGATAGTTCAAGGCAACTGGAGATGTCGATTGACATTACACTTGAATAGCTGGAGACTATAGCTCACAGGGAAACAGGAATAGAGAAGGAGTTCCACAGGCGAGCGGTGCGAGACATGAAGCTATTGAAGTAGAAGAGACGGCTACATTTAGGAGTTTTGACAGTGAAGTGGTGAGAGCGGGATGCCAGCCTCATATGGCGCTTGAACTCATGACGTCTGGGAACTAGCGAATGCAGCTTCTCGGAGCAATTTCCATGAAAGTATTTGTAGAACCGACAGAGGGAGGCGACGGCGCGTCTGTGAGAAAGTGAATGTATACGAGACGCCAGAGCAGGGCCAACTACACTGCATATCCGCCTCTGGAGCCTATCAAGAACCCCGAGGCAAACATAAGGGGCACCAGACTATATATGGCAGCAATACTCCATACCGTATTCATAATGTTATAGAAATTTAAATGGATCCTACACATTATTAGACAAATTTAATCGTATCCAAATAATTATTTTCGAAATTAAAGGGATTCCAACCGAATATTTTAACCATATTAGACAAATACTTGAGAAATATAACGGCATCCTAATATATATTTAAGAAGACTTAACCTGCTTCACAAACATTATTTCAAATATTTAAAGGGGTACGATAAAATATTTTAGAAATTCGTAATCATTTTAGAAATTTATCCACATATTAATAAATGTTTTAGGCATGTATATCGAAACACTTAATTATTTTGGAAATATAATGGATTACGATAATAAAATATCTAAGAATATTAATGGTATCTTATTCTATACTTTTTTAAATAAATCATTTCATTCATAAGTCATAAGCTGTTTTTGCGAGTGAAAGAATATAAGAAAAATAAAAACATTTGTAAAGGGCAAGAACAATAAAAGAACATGAATTAAGAAGTATTAAGTATTTTAGAAGGGTAACGTATTTCTAATAAATATCTTTAAAAGTAATATATTTTTAACAAGTATTTTAGAAATGTAACGACTCGATAATATTTCCCCGCGGAATGTAAGTTTGTACTAATATTTGTATTAACATTTTACCTTTATTCTAATTAAGATTTTAGAAATGATAGTCATCATTATTTTAGAAATTTAACTAATTCCGAAATAAATATATGATAAATTTACAGGTATTTTAATTTATCTGAAATTTAACGTGATTCTGATGAAAAAAATTTAACCTTTTATTGAATTCATAATACATATTTTATAAGTATAACTCGTGAAGTCTTAATAATTATTTTGGGAAGAAACAAAGAAAAGTGTTTAAAGTCATAATACCCCATAAGTAATGGGCTATTCCGTTTTGATAGCGTGGATAAAGAAAAGATATTTTACTTGGTTTCAGTGAGAAAATAATATAAAAAAGAAGGGAAGAGAAAAATGTTTAATTACTGTTAGAGTGAAATGGAAATAGTTTCAATTTTAAATCATTTTATTGCTACCACTTCTTAAAATAACGACCAACATTCAAGATTTATGATTGTTATTGCAATATTTTGCTAAAGTTGTTAACCTTAAATATTTAACGATGCGATATTGGAAATTCTACGGATATTTTTTAGTCGTAGAACTCGGCATTAGCTTATTCAATCATTAACTTAAGGAGTTTTACTCCCCCCTCCCCAAACAACTGAGTCAGGTTATGACACAAGTTCAATTTTTACCGTGGGGAACACTCGGGCCTCTGTTCTAAACTGATCCCATCTGGCCTAAGCTAGTCATAGCTGGTCTTGGCTTGTCATAGCTGGTCCAAACTGGTCAAATCCGGTCCAAGCAAGTCGTAGCCTTAATACCACCAGCACAGAGACGGAGTCCTGTGCCAGGTAAGGATATTTAATTGACCCCCACTGAGTCAGGTTGTGACACTAGGTCAGTTTTAACGTGGGGACCCGAGTTTTTTCAATCGGGCCGCTGGTCTTAACTTGTCCAAGCTGGTCAGAGCTGGTCTTGTCTTGTCATAGCTGGTCTAAGATAGTCAGAGCCGGTCCAAGCTAGTCGTGGCCGTGATACAACCAGCACAGGGAAGGAGCCCTGTGACAGGTAAGTATCTCAATCATTAACTTAAGTGTTAAATATTACATTAAAAAATTGAAATAGGAAAACCGTTAAATTTTCACGGATCTTTGCAGCATAAAATTCATGAGAGAAGACAATTATTATGACAACGTTTAATGTGAGACAGTTGAGTCTTAGTCTTCTGACTGTTTGCGACTTCTATTCGAAATCTCTGCTTTGCCAGAGAGGAACCCGGACGAAGCTGTGCCGAAGGGCAGAGTTTCGTCCGGGGATGTAGACAGAACCAAGCCAGCTAATGCGTTTTCTGTATGGATAATTTTGGCCGAGCCTACGGGCTCGGTGAACCCACGGTAAACCTGGCCTTGTGACACATATACCCCGCGTGGTGGTGGACTGTTAAATATCGACAGAATGGTTAATGCAACATTGAAGTTTGACGGTTTTACAGGACAATCGAAATGCGTCTTTCATATTTTAAACATTTTATCGGAAACAATAAATGTTTTATTAAAACAGAACTTGCTGAACTTCTAAGTAATATCTAATCTCTTGAATGACGTCGAATGCTAATGATAATAACCTGATGAATGAAATAAAAAAAGCGATAGTAACTGGCTTAGAATATTGCTAGGCAGAGCACCAAAACAATATGTCTTAAGCTAAAATATCACTTCGTATATATGCCAAAATTTCACAGAAATAGAATAACCTTTAAGGATCTAGCTCAATAACTAGACGGACCTATATTGATAACACTCGTACTACAGTTGATAGTAAAATGTTTACTTAGGTAGTCAAATATTCTAGGGTTATCCTTGGCTTAGTATTATTCTTAGTCAAATTTTACTAAGCCTGGGTTAACTACAAAGTATTTGAACACATTGCGAGTATCAAACTAATAATGTTAGTTCCTTGGGCTTGAAAAATATCTTTTCAACTATCTCTTAGCTTAGTGGTTCACAGGATCACGTTACCGACGCACCGTGCTGAATGATGTGACTTACAATGACTTGAAATCGATATGCTCTCCAGATGAATTAACATATCGATACGTAAGGATTGATAAGTTTAGTGACTAAGCCTAGTCTATTCAAGTAGTAAGACTCCTTGTTATTTCACACAGGACAACCTCACGAAACGTAGCTTGAAAGAAGGTTATTGAGTATTTACAAAGTAAAGAACATTCCGTGTACATGCTAACCAGCAATTATGATTATTTGATTTCATTTAATAAAATGCATGCTTAAGTTTGGTTATTAGAAGTGCCATAGTGGCTGTAATAGATAATGTGTGATAAGCAGCAGGGTGCACAGGGATAATGGCACAGGTAGAAATGGCGCGGTAAAAATATTAGGTTGGTGCAAAAATAATGTTGTTTTCTCACATTGTAACATATGTGAGAAAACGACATTGTTTTTGCACCAATCTAATAGCATAGGTAAAAATGGCACGTGTAAAAATGATCCAAGTGGGAAAATAAAAAAATGGCACAAAGCAAAAAACATAGGAAAAATTGAAATACACACGTTTTCTATTTAAAAGCTAAATTTAGTTACGCAAAGTTCTTTTTATGATGTCCGAACTTGGAAGTAACACCTTTGCCTCAACTGATAAGTCATCCAGGTTATTGCTATAAATCTGGCTCGGTTAATCATCTGTTTCTGTTTCTTTTGTCTTCTTCTTGTTGTTGCATTTCGTGGATGCAATAGCTGCATAATCAGGTGCGTGGTTGTGGATTTTAACTGGTACACGTTCAGTCATATCAAGGTTGGTAGTCATGGTACCTTTAAAAAAGATGTTCTCTTAACACATCTCCATTTGATAGTAGCTGATATTGCAATCTGTTTGTATGGAAGCAAATCTTCTCTTTTCCTTTATTGCTTGCTATAACGTCCATGATTTTGTTGTGATAGAACCACTGATAACAACTGAACCAGGAGTCAAATGGCGTCTGATTAGAGAGTTACTGGTTCGTTATTTATATATTATTTTCAGAATTTAATAAATAGATAACGTGTGCATTTCATTTTTTCTTTGTTTTTGATTTGTGTCATTTTTTTTCTATTTTCAACTTGAGCCATTTTCATCCGTTACATATTTATTGTTTCATTTCTACCGGTGACATTTTTATCTGTACCATTATTACCTAAATACAATTAACAGGATTCATTCGACGGCCTTTCTTGTGATCCTATGCAACAGAAAGGATGGACATTTATGTAAAGAAATTAAGGCAAAATTACTTACCAAGTTATTTTTTTAAGAAATGAAAAATAGTTATATTTTTATTGGAAAGGCATTACTGGATTTAGAAAGAAATCCGTTATAGTTGATTTTCTGTTACTGCCAGGTGTCACCAGAATATTTCTGCTATAGTTGGGTTTTTTTTTCGTATATTGTTACGGATATTACCTTGTTATTTGTTCAATATTTTAAACTCACATCTTAGATGTCTCTCAATTTTATTCCATAGAAACATTTAATCACATATTCCTGGGTTTTGGTTTGACGTATTATACTTTAGATAGCAGTGGTTATATCCAAAACTTTTAGTTATTTATGACACTCGCCCAAAATATGACGAACTAACTAAATAAAAAGTACGTATTTTAATCAAAGCAATCAAACGGTATATACGGAATTGTAGGAACGATGAATATACGATTCCCATATGTTTTATAGGAGACGCCAAAAAAGAAAAAATAATAGACAATATTTAGTTTTAGCTCCAGAGAATAACCAAAATAGACGAGAAAGTCTGAAAACACCTACAATAGACAAGATATATTTTAAACCACCTGCAAAGAAAGCAAACAATCATTTATTACAGGAAGTATATTATATATTTGTTGTTATCATTAAGAACAAATCTAGAAACCAGATGTGCAAAAGGTCTTCCGAAGAAAAGGAAATCTAATAAGTGGTATTCAAAAACAATACCACGAAGATTTATAACTTCAGGAAAAAAAAAACAACTAATTCACTGATTATGATTAAGGTGGTAGAATAAACACTTACTGTTAGTTAGAATAATCTTTATAAAACGGCGATGCCAAAAAAAAAAAATATTGAAGAACTTTAAGGTATCAGATGACAAGTGAATCATATGCACTGTTGCAATTATCAATAAATAGCGAAGCTCTAAGCCAGTGAAGCGATTTGAGACATTCGTTATCCAACGCCTCAGGGTTTCAAGTCACATCATTCGTCTTTGTTTGGCTGAAGGCTTGTGACTACGTGGTGTGCGATTACGAAAAGTAGTATAAAATGTTAACAGCACTTCGGCTTTCATAAACCCTTTTCTTCTTACATATAGAAAATATTTTAAAAAAACGCACATATATATTTATTACGCTAGAAGTGTAAAAATCAAGGTAAATAACAAGGTGTTAAAAAAAATCAGTACAAAAAGAAAAAGTCTGAACGAAGAGATAAGAGATATTATTTGAGAAAAAAAAATGGCAGACGGAAGTAGAAAATAAAATAAAATGTGCGGCAAATGTAATGCCCTTTTTATTTATTAACTTTCATTGAACAAAAATAAATTGCAATATATCACTTAAAATTAACTATGTGTTACGCTTTCGGTAATGATTAAATCCTAATTTCAAGCTGAGGTAGATAGGGTGACCTAGAACAATTGAGTGGCCAATACAATCACCAGAACTACTAACACCATATTTTTTTCTTGCCGGGCGTACTGAAAGATATTGTTTACATGCTGAAACCAAAAACAATTCTTGAATGAAAACAAGTAATTTTGTTAATTTTTTTCAAGTAATGTAGACATTTATTAGATAGATTGTAGACGATTTTTTGGAAGAATGGTCAGTTCAGTTTATCGCCCCATAAAATACCTAAATCCCGTCATGCGATGCTGTATTCTTATAAGTGTCAGATCAGACAAAGAATGGAATATTGGTGCCATAAATGGGCTGGTCCTATCCAATCGGTAGAGTTTATAAGCACGTATCCGTCTAGTAGGCGAGGAATTATATCCCAAGCTGGAAACCTTATCCCATAGACGAAATGACGCCAGGCTTTCTTTGTTTGATACGGTAGATGTTTGAAAGAATTACATTAACTCATGCTATCAGCTCGGATATTCATAGCTAGGAACCACTGTGCTGTGTTCACGTTTGAAAACCATCCCCGTCCGTTCAACTAAGACAACTTCTTCTCCAGAATTGATACATGGCAGAATCAGTTCCCGAGAGAATGCTTCCCTGATATCTACAATCTTGGCCTCTTAAGTTAAGAGTCAACCGATATTCGTCCTACTTTTTCTCACGCTGTCCTTACCCCCCTCACTTGCAATCTAGATCAGTAAATCTCTAAATTGCGTCACCCTTGGGACTTGTATTGGATGAACCATCAATATATATATATATATATATATATATATATATATATATATATATATATATATATTCCTAAGACCAAATTAACCGCTCTTTCATAACATTGTCAGAAAGATTAACTTAGATTAACTTTGAGAATATGTGTAGCGAAAATTTTTCCCACCGGTCAATTTAACAACACTTTTTCTTCACTGAATATGTATAGAATTGGTAGAGATTAGTCACGTGGATCACATAACTGCGGCGTAGTTATGTCATTGCATTCAGTGACGAAAGCGGCAGTCAATTTTAGCGTGTTTACATTAACCGAACATGTTTGTTTTTCTTAGTATATATATATATATATATATATATATATATATATATATATATATATATATATATATATATATATAGAGAGAGAGAGAGAGAGGCAATCCAGCTCGCAATCCTCAATTTGAGAAAAGCCAATACTCACTTTTTCACGTTCTTAGAATATGTCCTTGCTTAGAACATAATGAATCTTGAGTTCTAAACATGGCTTCTCCAGACACAGGAGTATCTCCATATTATATGTAAGACCCTTCCATGTTGTTTCTCTTAACACTCTGTCTTCTGTAGATGTGTGTGATATTTTTTCTATCCTGGGACATTTATATATAGTTTTGTCTATGTCTAACTAGTATAAAACGTCTCTCTGAGGACAGATATTTGTCATCTCGTTTTCTTTTCAGCCATTCTGTTCCGTTCGTGAAATAGAGTGTTATTATATCAGGGAAATACAAATGGATGAAGAAATCTTTCTTCCATATCTCTTTCCCATTAAATATATAAATTCATTTTATCACTGTTTAAAAAAAAAAACAACAAAAAACAAAGACAAACAACTGATGAAAGCACGTGAAAATATCATCCTAGGATTTCACTATTTACACAATTCGGACTATTGTTCTCATCTTTGTTGCCATATTTATCACAACGTTTCGGCTGTTGTATGTTACAGCCTTCTTCAGATTCTTTGAAGGCCGAACTGAATCCTCTGTTTCGCTCACTGGGGCAGACTGTTCTAGTTCCACGTGCCATGTATAATGTATGTCAGCTATCAGTTATCTCCTGTTAATTCCCCCTCTTCAAAAAGTAGGAGTTAAATACGTGGTTAAGGCGGTGGAGAACTTGGAGAATAGAATTAACAGGAGATAACTGAGAACTGACATCCATTAGACATGGTATGTGGAATTAGAACAGTCTAGCCCAGTGAACGAAATAATACTTTCAGTTCGACATTCTAAACACCTGAAGAATGCCAGAGCTTACAACGGCCGAAACGTTGTGATAAATATGGCAACAATTTGAGGACACTAGTCCGAAAAATGTAAATAGTCTACATAATATCTCCTCTCAGAAATATAGACAGATCCTAGGATTTATTATACATTTTCTGTTAATGCAACGTCACAACTTGTTAAAATATTGAAGAATGTAGAATATTCGGGTACCTGAACTTAAGATATGCAAATGAAACAGTGTTGCAAGCAGACACGGAGAGAAAACAACAAAAAGAAAAAAAAAATAATAATGTAAAAGTTAATGAATGAAAGCGAGAAGAAAGAGTAAAGTATCAACTTTAAGAAGACAAAAAATGCAAATTAAAAACCGGATATACCAAAATAAAACAAGTACAAAAATTTAAATATCCGGAAAGTATTTTAGCAGCGGATGAAAAATGCGATAAGGAAGAGGCATTCCAAAAGCTAAGCTGAATATTAAGAAGCAGAATATTTTCCTTAGAAACAAAGAAAGAATTACTGTAATGTTACTTGATATCTGTCCTCTTATATGACCGTAAACGCTGGAAAAACTCCGCAAAGATGAAGAAGACACGAAGCCTGAGAAATGTTCTTCAACGGAAGGATGGTAAAGATACATGGACGGAATATGAGAGCAATGGCGAAACTTAATAGAAAATGGAAGCAAAAAGAAAACTTACATTTGACATCAGGAAGAGTTGAAACGTCTATGGTACATAAAGAGAAAAATGATCTGCTAGTGGGAGGAAAACAACATATATTAAGAACTACAAGGGCAGGTTATTCTGGACAGCAGTGCTGGCCTACATCCTGAGGTGACACAATATATATATATATATATATATATATATATATATATATATATATAAGAGAGAGAGAGAGAGAGAGAGGTGCGTGGTTGAGTGGTTTGAACATTCGCTTATGACCATGGGACACGTGTTTGAATCTCACCATGGTTTATTTTTCAGAGAGGAGACTAATGTTATCGTTTGGAAAGTGCCTGAAAAACATACACGGGTTGACCCAAGCAGTTGGGAATGATATTGGGTAGAATGAACACAGGGTCTGTCGAGAGGTGTGCTAGAACGAAGTTATAAGTCATCGTGACCAAGGTTTGAGTGTGCTGGTGTTTTTTAGATTCTTGGTCAGTCTAGATAACGCGCTCTCTCTCAGAAATTGTAGCTAAGATCTACACAGTAAGTTGCAGTATAAACCAGAGGTGGGCTCTGTAGGTGTTGAACAAACACAAATGTGCCTGAGCGAGGTTCTGCAATAGGGATAGGCTAGCCATGATAGTAGACAAGTGGACAGCTATATATATATATATATATATATATATATATATATATATATATATAGAGAGAGAGAGAGAGAGAGAGAGAGAGATGGATAGATAAATATAGTGTAAATTGTATGACAAATGGGAAAAACTTTACTTATGACGCGTTTCGTCTTTCAAGGAAGTCCTGAAGGATGAAATGCGACTCAAGTGAACTTTTTTTCCAATTTCTCGTACACTTCCTCCACTTCGTCATCAATTTCTCCAATATTGTGATATTGTTAATGCAATAATGTGAATGTGTTCCATCATTAAAATTTTCCGTTGAAATATTTCCTGTTTTACACCGACAAAGACATTATATATATAGAAATATTTTAGAAATATGATTCCTTCGCTACATAAGAGTTCTCATGTTTCAAAAAAGAGAGACGAAACCATCAATATAATTATTAAAATTACATTGAATTAAAGTAACAAGCCGTGTTTCATCCTCAAGGGAAAATTTATATAAAAGAGGCAAACATGCGTTATGAAATCATATCTAAATTATATTATCTCTTATAGTCTAAATCCAGCCCTGTTCACAAGACAACTTATGTTTAACATTACAAGATAATTTTCAGGGCCTGTTGTGGAGAGTTCCTGTAAATATTACGCACATCTTCCCTTTCCTTGTTCTCTGTGATTGCAAGTAAACAAATGAATAATTACCTCATTTTGTCAAGAGTTTTAAACATAATAGTTCTCGATGTGGTTAGACAGAGCCAAGAAATAGTACAAAGACAATACTGAGGTTTAAGTACAGAAAATTGGACGCAGTTGGGTGTTATTAGGGGAAATAAAGAAGAACATTGAAGCAAGATTGAAATTTAAAAAGTGAACGGGAGACGCAATTCGGTATCCCTGAGGGTGAAAGTTTGTAGTGTCAAAGGGAGATAAGCAGTGTAAGCCCGAAAGTAAATTAAGTCGAAAATGAATTTATCCAAGATTAGAATGATTTAGGAGAAATATTTTTATATCTGTACAACTAGACATAAACACATTCCGCTTATTAAGCAGATTTAAATTATAAATATTTTTGAGGATGTATTTTTTCTCGTAAACATATGTTGCATAGTTCCTCCTTGCGTGAAAATGTCTTGATTTTAGCGACGAATTCCCAATTTACAAGAGGTGTGTAGCTGTTTTGATACCCTATTAGAACTTAGTCAGTGATGTAGCATTTTGTTACTTTTTTTTGTTAAGGGTCATTTTGTGTTTTTAGAAACTTTTTTTTTCCAATTATTTGCAGTTGACCCGAAATAAAATTTAATTTGGTCATTGTGCCTCATGCAAGCCTTATACATAGGCTTGCATCAGACACATCAGGCAAATGCATCTTTATACATGCATTTACCATTCGTAGGGAAAACGGAAGCCTTACAGCAATTGCATTTTTGATAACTACTCTTGTTTTAAATGTTGCTTAAGTATTTGTTAAGGTCTATACTATTAGGCTGGACTTTATATCAGTTAATGTTTCTAGTGCAGCTGTAACTAACCTTAATGTTGTTCATGTCGAAGATTTTTTTTGAGTAAGGGGTCATGACTAAAGTGTTTGTATATTAGTTTAAGAAAGATTCTACCGATGTTGGTCCTGACATTACTGTTAAAATCTGGGTTTTCTATTTTTACACTTACTATTCTTATTCATTTGGGGCGTACTCTAGTTTAATATTGTGCATGCTTTTATCTAGTGCATAAACATATTTGGTTTTGTATTTATTAATGGAGATATTACAGAGCCCATGTTGCACAGATTTATGCAGGTTATTAAGGATACTGGGCGAGTGGTCATATTCTTTACTAATGTATATATTTGCCATTAATGGGTCATGCGTGATACACGCTTAGGCGATAATATATCTTTCGATACATGACTGACGAGGCAGATTTTTTCCCGCAGTAGGTTGGCATTTATTTCTGCGGTAGACAAGCTACTATACAATTCTATAGAATCCGGTCTGCCCTACTATTTAAAATAGCTAGGGGGAGAAGATTAAGATTTATACATTTCCCAAGGTTATTAGCACGTAAGTGAATGTAATGGATTCGATTAGAATTCGAACTCGGCTCTCCGATTCCTCAGTCCAAGCCGCTAGCGAATAATCCACCGTGAAAGTTGCTTATAATAAGGAATGTGCACTTCTCTGAATAGTACGAAAGTCATGTGAAGAAAGTTGATCATTTTGGCGTTGGTGATAATGGTGATATCATGACTGTGATCTTTATAGAATTTGATTAGTTGTTTCCCCAGCTGGGCAGTTTGCTTTGGCTTAGTGCTGCGTAGAAATATAACTCCGTCATCTCTGTACAGGCCAATGTTCTCCCTATCAAAAGGATACCTGAGCTTCCATTATAGTTGTATGCTGACTTGTTCAAAAGCCTACGCGGAGTCGAACGTCCCCATCGCTATAGCGAAGTTAAGATTGTCTTTTTGGGTCCACATATAACCATCGTGATGCAGTATAGTATTTTGGGCTTGCATAACGATGCTGATATCCTCGTCTGTGATGGTGCAATAATTTTGGCAGACAATAATCATTAGTCTTCTCTGAACGATGGTTAAAATGTTGAGATGTCGAACTGCATAAAAGTGCATTCGCTCATATATATATATATATATATATATATATATATATATATATATATGAGGGAAGCAAACATACCTAATGAAGGATAATCCAAATTATATTAACCTAGGGACCTCCGGCTATGTTCACAAGACTTATGTGTAACATTACAAGATAACGTTATGGGCCCGTTGATATTACATACATCTTTTCCATTTCCCTCTTCACCGTGTCAAAGGCAGACGCCATAACAGTTTCATCTTCGTCATTTCTTCGATTATGTTATATGCGCAGACGTATTATTAATAACATTTTCTTTTTTAGGAATTACATAAAAAAGACAATGTCATTTTCTCTTCAATACGTGCTTATTTTGTCACAAGTTTCTTACATTTTTGCTCGAAATAAATTTCATTTTTATATACATTATGGATATTATTTAAAGTCTTATTTTTGACAGATAAAAGCTGGCTAAAAGTTTACGATATGTTTTATTTGTTTAATTTAGCTGCTATAAATGCTAAACCGTAATGATGTATTACAAACGCAAATTATTTCATTTTTCATAATGACGTAGCCCAAATTTGAGATGCATGATATGAATGTGTGTATTATACATGAATAATTACATTATATCAAAATAATTTGGAAGAATTGACTCATACATAAACGTAGAATGAAAACGACCCTAGTATCATCCGCTGGATCGATTATATATGTATATATATACACAGATTCACTAGACATTTATTTTATTTTTCCGAGACTGGCTGCATAGTATACATAGCCCAGTTCATGTTTCTATCTGTTCCTTAACAGTAAGGTGATTATTATATCAAATGGAATCAACTAGAAGAATTAATGCGAAAGTGAATGCAAAAGACTAAGCAGGTATATGCACTGAGTGCATCGATCCCACTTTCGGCACCTACATCTGTTACACTACTTGCATATCCGTTTATATTAGGAAAACATATAAACTAGGTTTGAATATCTCTTCATCTTTATATATTTATTGAAAATAAAATGTTTTAGAAGATCATTAAAAGAAACGATAATTAAAAGAAAATATCGACAAACAAGAAGGAAACCACACCACGGCGTTGAAAAAGAGCCTGCAGTTAAGTTGCCAGGCTAAGACCGTTAACATTACAGATGTATATTTGGATTTTGTCTGGAATCTATAGAGTCTGTAATTTTAACCATCCTGGCATGTCGTCTAAACTTCAGACTCTTTACCATCGCCGTGGTATGATGTCTCTCTGTTTTATCTATATTTTCAAGATAATTGTTCTTATGACCTTTCATAATTGGTACATCAACCGCATACATTTTATGCTTAATACTAGATTGGCAAATAGGTCACAACTTTTTATTGTTAAATTATCAAAACTGCACCGTAAGCTCTATTCTAATAGTTCCTTATCCTCGGACTTCTCACCTGTGAAAGTCTCTTTCGGTTTATTGCTTCACTGCCAACTACGACCTTAAAAAAAATGTAAACAAAATGTTGATAGCCATCTTCTGTCTTCCTGAATTCTATTCTTTTATTATATTTTCTTCTCACTAAACTCTTGTCATTATATTTCATTTTCAGTAACCCCTGCCGTCTTAGAAATATTATCGCCTTGCCTTAGTTGAACTGATTGAAAAAAGACAAAAAAAAACAAACAAAAAAAACTACCCCATCAAAAATTTTCTGTGGTTACCTTTTTATTTCAAGTAATTTGCCATTTGACATCATTAATTTCCGAAAATTATGTCTTAGAATTACTTCCATCATTGTCGTATACATGAAAATTGCCGATAGATAGATGCACGAAGTATGTAGGAGGTGTGCCACTCTTGGTAGAAAATATATCACGTGACACGTCTTTTACAACCCCAACACTACTTTCCAATTGAAGTTATTCCTCTCTTTCCATATATGATTAAAACATGGTACTGGTGCCACCATTCCCATCATCATAATTGTCGCGGCTAAAGAATCGTTTAAAAAACGGATGCAGCAGACCTGAAGCAACAGAGAACGCGAGTAGGTAGAGTTTATAGTAAGTATTTAGCAGCGGCCATTGTCAGCTATCATTCGATTAAGACAATTGCAGCCATTTAGATTTTACCAATGGTCTCCCTTTATTTTTAATTTAAACGAAGAGGTTATGCAAATAATTCGTAAGAAACACAGACACAAATGGTAAACCTTTCATTGAAAATAGATTTGATTATGCGTCTCGGCATTCAAGATTCCATCATATGTATTTGTGTGCATGCTTAAATAATGAATGATACATAGGAATACACATAAACACAATACTTTCTTTCGTTTTTGATGACGTCTAGAATGGTGAAACATGTAATCAAATTTATTTTCAGTCAAATGTATTCCCCCAAAAACTTAAATATTGTAGGGGTTGTATATCCTGTTATATATATATATATATATATATATATATATATATATATATATATATATATATATATATATATCCTGTCATTTTTGATGTATGAGTGTTAAGTAACCCAGTTCCTAGGAACAGACAGCCAGAAACCTGCACATATAATTTGATGAGAGTGGTGAGGGTTTTGTGCAGAACCAACCACACTTTTTTTGAATACAGCGACCTGGTGCACCGTGCGCCACAAGGTCCCCAAACGACCTGCGTAGGTTTTGAATTCACAATTGTCCTTCTCTTAGACCAGTTAATATATATATAATAAACAATGTTATTGTGATCAACTGACAAATGACTTCATACCTTAGACAATAAAAATATCGAAAAAGGAAATAAAAAAAAGATTAAGAGGCAAAGAACTAACTTCGAAGTAAATTAAAGTGTTCAAATTACAGGACTATTGTAAACAGTGTAAAAGCTTCAACACTCAAGGAAGGTGTGTTCGAGTCGTTACTCAAATTTTCAAGGTCTAACAATCTTCAGAAAATGCGATCGGAAATGAAAAGGAAGAGGGAATTAAAATGGAACCTGAATCTAATTTGATAAATATAGATTCCTTAGCGGTGACCCTAAGCGTACTACAAGTGACAATAAAATATACAGAAAATCTGTCACTGTATATAAGTACCAATTATGATCATTCTGACATCGTCAGTAGATTGTCTACCAACACATAAAACGAAGATATATTTCAGAGAGCTAAAGGGTTATACAAGTTAACCTTAAATAAAAGTAGACACAAAAACGAGTTCAAATTTAGTGAAAAGCAACAAAAGAAACAAAAAGAATACGAGCAAGAATACCATATGGCTCAACACACCATTTAATTAAAACTAACATGGGGATATTTTTAAAACTAAATAGAAACTGCTTTGCTGCTTTAGAAAAAAAATGGAAAAACTATTTTATAAGAATAATGAAATGTTAGTTATTGATGCAGGAAAAAATATGAAAAATAATTATTGGTAATCACAATAAAAAAAAAATCCACAATATTAATGAGAGTGAAAAAATAAAGGTAGATGTAATTGTAGAATAAAATGCTCCTGTCCTGTGGAAAGAAATTGCTTGGCTCCAAATATAGTTTATCGAGCGAAAACAGAAGTAGAAATTAGGAATAGAGCTACTGAGGAGAAATTATATATAGGGTCTTCAGAAAATGAATGGAAAAATATATTATAATTATAAGTTGACTTTTAAATATAGTAAATAATAAAATGCAAGGGCGCTGTCAGCCTAATACTGGAAAAATAAAAAAGGAGCATGTATGTCTCCTAAACATACTTATAGATTTTATTTTTTTAAAAATCAATGCTTGTAAAAATACTAGTGATTTTTTTGTATAGATGGAAATTTGGCAATATTAAGTTTGTGCAGCGATAATGGCATGCTAAATACAAAATCAGAATTTATCAGTTGATGTAATCATAATATAGAGCACTGATTGTGCTACCTGCCAGTTAACTAGCATCCCCCTCATAAAAAATTCCATCGATAAAAACCTCCTTGTGTGCTTGTCGGTTGCGTTTAAATTGTTTCAATGTTTTAGATATTCAGTAAATTTCCTATGGCCAAAATAACTTTCAAATAGTATGACATTGTTCATAAATCTAATAATCAAACAAATCAGAGATTAAACGTCGGAGCTTAATTCAACAGCAAGTCCCCCCCACCTCCTTCTTCACACATTTACTGTAAAGTTGATGTTAATAAGAAGTTCTTTGGGAATTTTTCCCTTTTAAAGTTCCAATTATCCTTCTCAAATAATCTTTGAAAATGTTTGAATGACAATTTATAATGGAAAAATATGAAGAAACTATTGGCTAAATGGCAAAAGCCGATTTTGACCCTAGCTTGTCGCAGATTTCGTCCACTTAACTGAAATAATTTAACCAAATCATTCATGCAAGGCAAATTGTGTGCCATATGTAATATACATGGCTAATACATGGCTAATTTTGGAAAGCATCGGCTTAAAGACCAGGGATTTATGCTTGAAAACAGGATTTAAGAACAGTTGTTTGTCCCCTTTTCATATAGGCGGGGAAGCGAGCTTGAAAAAAATCTTATTTTTTGCATGATGGCCAATTTTCGCGATATGTCGAAAAAAAAAAAACGGGTAAAAAATGAGTAAGTTATTCAAGTTTTTTTTATACTACGAAAACTCTGTTTTTTCTCAGTTTCTTGCAATCTTTTATTTGAAGTCAATTTCGCAAGAAAACAATCAAGCACTGCCCATAATACGAGCTCTGTTTTGCATTAGTTGCAAAGAACATCAGCTCCTCACGTAAAAATCATGTTCGCCTGTACTTTTGACCTGGTTTTTGAAAAAAGTCGAACCCAAATTCAAATTTATTGGTCTTTCTGCCGAACCCTGAGGGCGTGAAGATTGAAAGTATGATCATGACCTATTTTCATGAATTTGCATAATGTGTATATAATTTTATTGAAATGTTTTGAGAAATGTGGACGTGCATAAATAGTATAATCACACAAAGACATCAAACATATATATATATATATATATATATATATATATATATATATATATATATATATATATATATATATATATATATATATATAGATAGATAGATAGATAGATAGATAGATATAGAGAGAGACGGAGATATGAAGATATATATATATATATATATATATATATATATATATATATATAGATATAGAGAGAGACGGAGATATGTAGACAGATAGATATATAGAGACGGAGATATGTAGATAGATAGATATATAGATATATAGAGAGACGGAGATAGATAGATATATAGAGAGACGGAGATAGATAGATAGATAGATAGATAGATAGATTATTGCAAAGTTTCGTTCCTGATTATAAAATTAAAACTAATTACATATTCTTCATTGATTTTAACAACCATTTTTTATCGTTCAACAAGGTTGTTGATGACATTTTAGCGAAAACTTTGTGTTTTATTTGGAGGTAATTTGTGAGGTAGTTTCTACTAACTGTACAAAGCTAAATGCTTTTTTCATTTAAATTATTCTATAGAGACTATCAAATATAAATCTGAAGGACCCAAGTCGGTAGAATAATTGTGGACGCCGGTGAGTTTCCCATTTCTAATCTTTAAGCTTCTGCAAGGTCTTTTTTGCAACATGCCGTCTTGCGATATGGTAGTGAGGGGAAATGACACATTTTCGTATTGTCGAAATTAGTCGTTTTTCTAGAATCTAAATCGCTCAAAATGTCGAAAGACACACGAGATACCTATTTTCAAATTCTTAGCAATCTTTCCTGTCGGAATCTTCGGTTTATTTTTCACGACAGCAAGCAGAGTCTCTTCCTTGATGTCGGAAGGTCGCCTGGAGCGTGGTTGATCGTTTAGGTAAAATCACCCCAAGGAAATCTGCCAAACCATTTTTCTTATTATCCGAAGAGCTGGAGCACGATTCACATACAAACCTTCTGAATGTTGTTGATTTTTTTTGTTTTTTTTTTTCAATTCCTCGTTTTCACTCCATTCTGAAGGTCATAGACCATAATAGGCTGGAAGTGTAACTTTTCATCCGCCATTTTCAGGCATTTATTTGTGGACAAAAAGCCAACATTGAACGAAGTCAGGCACGCATTTGAACGATGCAAGGTTTCAATCTTGAACACAAAAAACATTGGCAGCAATACAAATGACAGTGTCATGTTGCGGTCATTTTATTTTAACAATGAAAATCAGTCACGAAGACTTGCAATAATCTTATATGTGTGTATGTGTGTATTCGTTTTTTACGACACGTCAGAGCAGAAACATAAATAAGAAAATAAAAAAAAAAAAAAAAAAATGAAGTGGATCAGTTGCCAAAGATATTACCTTGGTTCCAAAAAAAATAGTGTAATTTTCTCTCACAGGGTAAAAAACAAGTGAATAATAAAACCAATTAGACAAGCCAAGCACACAAAGGTAAAGTCCAACGAAATGTTAATCATACATAAAGCAATTTGAAACAAAGAATATCTGAATGTAAAACAATTTGAAACAAAATGTGAAATATATAAAATACCACGTCGGTTTTTCAGTTGATTAAAGTCAAAAATATTTTTCTTATTTCTTTCCTTTTTTTCTTCTTTTTCTCTAGATATATTTGCCTCCTTTATAGTTTTCTTTTTTCCATTCTTTTCTTTTTTTTATATAATATGTAACGTCTTATTTTCTCGTGGAAGTAGCTTTTATATTTTCAGCGTTTTGTCTTTTCTCTTCCGTTGACATTATTCAACCACGAGCGGTGGCCATATTCTCCTTCCAAGCTTCTTTTGCATAAGATTGATTCTTTTACATTCAGGAAAAGATCTTTATCGTGTTGATCATCGCTGACTGATGTGTAGGCCGATTTGATCACACAAATGTTCTCTCAACTGGGAGCTTGTGTGAGTTGCGTGAATTAATCCATTTACGTCACGATTTCATGAATGTTGCGATCTCATCGCGTTTCATTTCCCCAACTAAACTGTCTCATTTCTTTCGCGCGCAATTTTGAGCATTGTGTCAATTTTCTCCACTTGTATAGCTATTTTCAGCATCCACGGGCATGGTTGGTGGGTGTCATTGGTTTTAGACTCCACGGGCTTTCGCCTCACTGCTTTATCTTGCCATAAAGAGAGTAACGATAGAGGAAAGAGAGCGAGAGAGAGAGAGAGAAAAGAAATAATGACGATAGGGCAGAAGAGGGAAAGAGAGAAATGGTAATTGTCACAGAGAGAGAGGGGGAGAGGAAGAGGAAGGTTAATTGTCACAGAGAGAGAGAGAGAGAGAGAGAGAGTAATTGCAACGGACAGCAAGAGAGAGGGGGTAATAGTCACAGATACAGATAGAAAGTTTCTTTGTCAACTTAAACTCCCTGGTTTTAGTGAATTTTAATTTAGACGTTTCGGCGTTGGAGAAAAAGATTAATTTTTCTGCAGGCTGTCTTGCAGTCAAACACAACATATGGGTTCAGCGCAGTCAAACACAACATAAGGGTTCGCGATATCTAAAATATGTTGAATTTTTAAATTAACCTCCTGCAATTCTAGGCTCCACGGTAGAAGTCAGCTATTCTTGTTTTCCGTCTCATTGATAAAAATTGACTGCTCGTGGTCCGTATAAATAACTCTAGGTGACTTCGATGCTGCCACGTGAATTTGAAAATGACATAAGCTAGATACAAGTGCGTGGGTTTTTTTTTTTGTTTTTTTTTTGCTATTGCAAAATACCAGATTTACAAAGAAATATCTTTTATTTCTAGGAGATCTATCCTCATAATATTCATAATATATTTCATAATATATAATGATACATAATATTCTCATAATAATATATATTATGAATATGATAATATATTTCATTACATATAATGATACATAATATTATCAAAATAATAAATATTATGAATATAATAATATTCAAAATATATTTCATGATATATAATGATACATATTATTCTCATAATAATATATATATTATGAATATAATAATAATAATAATAATAATAATAATAATAATAATAATAATAATAATAATAATATATCCATTCTTTTGAAGTACAGTTTAATCATATTTAGTGAAGTTTTTTAGTTCTCTTTTTGCGAGTATCATTTCACGATATAGTTGAGATCATTCATCTTTGTCTTGATTATGTATGGGCCCTGAAATCGAGGTTTAAGTGGGTGGTTATTCATAGGTAGCCAAATCAGAATTTTATCTACTCTCATATTATCGTTTCACTGTTTTCTTATGGTAACACCCATTTATTTTGCCGCGAACACTTCTAAGTTGCTCCTGAGCCAATGCATTGGCCTCGGATATTCGGTTTCTAATTCATTCTACATAATCCAGCAAAAAGGCTCTCTTATTGAGTCATCTTGTAACCACTTTTCTTTCATCAACTGCAATCAGCCGCGTACCGAGCGTTCAAATAGAAGTTGAAACGGCCTGAATCTGAGGGATTCTTGCACCGTTTCGCGGGCTCTGAGTATTAAGAATGGGATTCCATGGTACAACTCTTTCTGGTGTTCTTTATATTCTTCAGGGTGGAGTGAAACCTCTCCAGATCTCTCTCTGTGTTCGCTTTTGTACCTAGTTGATTGCCAACTTGCTGAAACAGTTTTCATATAAAATTTGGTCCCTTTTGATTAACTTCGGTAAAACATCCTTTATAAAGAAACCTCTATAAAGAGTCTTTACTACCATTTCGGCCGAAATATTCCGTAGGGGAAAGACCTCAAGAAACCTGGATGATGCATGCATCATGGTTATAAGTTATTTATTACTTGATTTGGTCCTGGATAGTGGAGTTACCCATTCCACGATTACCCGGCTAAGTAGTTCTTCAAGGAACGGAAGAGGGTTTAGAGGTATATCCTGATAATTTTATCATTCGGCTTCCCCGCCATCTGACATATACGAGATGTTTTGAAACATTTCACCACATTATTCTTATCTCCGAAGTTTCATAATTCTTTCGCAAGTCTTGTTGATTTCTAAATGTCCTACGAATAGAAATGCCAATAGCTGTTGTCAGCATAATATGGAGCTAATGTGGAAACCACCTCAGATACCAGATTGAGAAAAATGGGCCACTATTGAACAAATAGTAATTTCAATTATTAATTATCTGTCGGTTGTTCGTTAGTTGTAGATTCCAGCCTTTGGGGTGGAGTTACTTCCCCGTCTTCCTTAATTCATGTTTCTCAAACTACTGGGTGTCTCAATTCCTAGGTTATATAGATAACTAGGTTTAGTTTTCCTACTTTTGTCGGTCACAGCTAACACTGCTAATTTATAAGCTGTTTCTGCTTTACTTTCATTTATATGTCCTTACGTCCTTGTCTTTTTAAACTCATCGATCCACGCTAAATGCTTAAATATTTTGTAATCATTTTAAATATTTCTCGCTATATTCCACCTGTCAAAATAGGTTTCTTTTTGTCGCAAAGGATTGACATATGTTTCAGCCTCTATCTTTCTATAGTTCCTGAACATCTGGCGGTACCGCTCCGGAAGAAGTTCACAATTTTTTAGATTGGCTGATTTTACGAGGTCATAATCTGCACTATCCTCTACTGAAAGAATTGCGTATGTCTTATGAGCTTTCCCGCATAAGATTGACTAAGTATTTGTAAGTATATTGAAATTTGTCGGTACAACATGTTTAGTCAGTGTGGACTCTTTTTGGCTTGTCTAATTAGTTTGCATGTTTATCTCCAGCTCCCTAAATCTACCGTCCTGGGTAAGACGATAAACTACATCCGCATCCTGGGTAAGACGATAAACTATATCCGCGTTCTGGAAATGACGATAAACTACATGCACGTCCGGGGTAAGACGATAAACTACGTTCAGCAGAAAGGCCTCTGATCAGAAGGTTTTGAGGAAAATGGAACCACCTCTTAATTTGTGATATTCCAATGTCCATCCTGACGAGGGGTGGTAGCACCTGTTAGGGTCCCAGTTTTGGGCAAATACTTAACCCCCAAACTCTGGCCAAAACATTGTGAATGTGTAAAAATTGGTTTTAATTAAAGAAATACCTCGTAAAAAATTATTACCAAAAATACATTTTTGTAAAACAAATAATACCAGAAATACATTTTTTGAAAAAAAATATTACCAGTGAAGAAAAATTCTTACTAGAAATAGATTATTGAAGGAAAAAATATTACCAGAAATAGACTTTTGAGAAGAAATATTACCAAGAATGAAAATTTTCTCGGCATTAAAAAAACCCTTTGCGATTGATATGCCGTAAAACAAAACAAAGTAAACCAAATCCTAAACCTAGCGCCCTGCTCTATCCGTGCCCATTCAGTTTCCGCTTTTTTCTAATTTGATTCGTGCCTGGGACATTTCTTGTACATAGATAGGTAACTGACTGAATATTTCTTCCTCAAGTATATTGTTATCTACCATGTGCTCCGCGAACATCCTAACCAGAATCGACTTCCTCATTGCCTTCCTGACATCCATCTCTAAACGGATCCCTCTATGTAGTACGTCATGTTTTCTTAGCCTATTTAGCTGGTCTAGGGACAGTTCCCAGACGAAAGCTCCTACGATTAACATTTTACCCCGTGGCCTGTCGCTATCGGCCTCCGCGGGGATTATCGCCGTGAAAAAATTCTGGATACGAGATCCCAATTTATGTTCCGGCCCGCGAGAGCCACAACGTAAATAAGAAAAGAATAATAACGTCGACCAGATGGCAAGGATCTGATTTTGGTTACACTACGATAATTTAAGTTTCTCTCACAGGGTGAAAATCACGTGTATAAGAAAACCAAACGAGACAAACTACAAACACAAAGGTAAGGCGCAACTAAATGTTGATCATATATAAAACAATTTGGCACAAAAATACATGAATGTAAACCAATTTCAAACAAAGAATATCTGTATGTAAAAATGTATGCGTTGTGGACTATATGTCTACGAAAAAAACATCTAGCTTTTTCTGCTAATTGAAATCAAATAAATATTTTCTCTTTATTTTCTCTCTTTTTTTATTTCTATCTCATTCTTATATCTTTTTTCCTTTTCTGTCTTTTCTTATTATATATTTAACGTGTTATTTTCACGTGGAAGCAAATTTATAATTTCAAGATTTTGTCTATCCTCTTTCGTTGACAGTATTCAAATATGCGCGGTAGCCATTTCTCCTTCTATGCTTCATTTGCATAAGGTTGATTCCTTTCTTTTTAGAAATGATCTTTTGCGTGTTGATCATCACTGACTACACTGAATTTTGTGGAGGCACATTTGGTCATACAAGTGATATCTTAAATGAGAGTTTGCGTGAGTCGGGGACGGAATGTATTCTCTATATTTATATGAATCTATTCGTATAGTGATTTTATGGAAGTTCCAATCTCATCGAGTTTCGTTGACCCAACTAACTTGTCACGTTTCTTTAACGCGCAATTTTGAATATCGAGTCATGTGACTCCACATGCATAATTAATTTTAACATCCACACTGGGGGTTAATCTTTTTAAAATTCCATGGGCTTTCGTTTGGCTGCTTTTAGCTCGCCATACAGTGAGAGAAGTTAATTGCGATATGGAGAGAGTGAGAGAGAGAAAGAGAGAGCGTAATAGAAATAGAGAAAGAGCGAGTAATAGCAACGGACACAGAGAGAGGGTAATAATCTCAGACAGAGAGAAGAACATCATATCTTAACCTCCCTTTAGTCTGTTTTATTTCACACGTGTTGGCATAGGTGTTGTATGAAAATATTCAATTTTTCAATTATTTTATTTTCGAAGTGCACATATTTGTTATTTTTCGGACCTATTACAAAAAATATAAAATACTATTTGATACTATTAAATACAGATTTCTTTGAATTGTTAATTTACTGTCATATCAAAGCGTGACAAATTTGATGAACAAAGTTGTATCAAAATATTAAAGTCGAAAACTCAAAGGCAAAGCAGAATCTTGCCTTATAGGAAAACATTTAAAAACTTTCTCTCCCCAAAATCTACGAAATAAAAAATATCCACATGAAAATATATTTTGTTTAACTTAGATATCGATCCATTAATGATAATTATTTTCATTTTAGTCAACTTACATTTTTAATATTTTCACCTCAAGCAAGGCAATAAATCCACTAAGACTTGTATGAATGAATATGATAAAAAAGTGAATGCAGTGAAAAAAAAAGAGAACAAGAATGGAGAAGACAAAGCAATCGATTGATATTGCATTCACATATTTGACGGTAAAATTAGAATGAGAAGCCAATAGCTGGAAGAGAGTTCCACTAGCGAGAAGTACGAGAAGAGAAACTGTTCGCATAAAACTTAGGGTTACATCTAACAATTACAACTGCAATATGATGATTTCTAGCTACCAATCAAGTACTGTGATTAAATTCGTAAAGTCGATCTACCAAAGATTAAATCACATCAAAACATTTAAAAATGTACTGTGAATGATCGATGGTGTCAAAAATGTTTTGCATAATTTCTTATTGAAAATATTTCGCTGATTAGAAATATTGAGATCTATAGCAATAGAGTAAAGAAATCCGTTAAACTATCCAACTTTTAGTACAACGCAGTAGGGTGTATCCAGTATTCTTTTAACATGTACATACGATTTACAGAAAGTTATTGATATTTTTCAGACATGGTGGAGTAATGGATAGCGACTCGGACTGAAGAATCAGAGAGCCGAGTTCGAATTTCAGTCGAATCCATTACGTTCACTTATGTGGAAAGGTATGAATCCTCTTCTTTCCTCCCCCGCTAAATAGCAGGGCCGACCTGATTCTATAGCTTTGGATGACAACTGGTCTACCGACGATAGAAATGACAACCTATTGCTGGAAAAAAATCTGCTTCGTCAGTCCATTATCGAAGGATGCATGATCGTTTAAGCGTGTATCACGCATGGACCGCAACTGACTGAATGGTTTATTGACACAAATCTTACTAATTAACCCATAGCTGGGTGCAGAAGTGATGGATTCATGCCTTTACCAAGGCTATTTGCGCGTAAGAGAATATTACGATTTCAACCAGAACTAGAACTCAACTCTCCGATTAACAAATTCGAACCATTATAAATTACACCAGCCGCAGATCTAAGCTTACATGTCCTGGTATTTCCAGGTTCGATGTTGTTTAAATTCGGTTATCTAGAGAAACAACTTTTCATCATGAATTGGCCGTATTTTTAAATAGTATCAAATATTGATATAGGAACTATAGTCGAGTAACCTTTACTGGTAACTGGCAATTTGCATCCGAATAAGGAACCAGTTCAATGAAGACACAAAAGCAGCAAGATGAAGCAAGACATGAATGCGTTTTCTCACGGGATCCATTTAACCTACATGACGAGATATTCCTAAGAGTATTAGAATTATTATCGCCTGACATAATATTAACAACGTAAAACACGTAGATAAAAATGTGTAGGTGGCAGTCTCAAAAGGTAAAACTTTAGTGAAGAGGGAAAAAGAAAGAGCGAAAAAGAAAACTATTAACTATGAAAATACAGGATGCATGGTTTGCAGCTAAAGGGACTGATCATGGTATAAACTATGAATTTTTGGAATCGTCACAATAAAACAGGTAGAGAAATCCGAGCATCCTGGGTAAAAGCCATAAACTACATACGCATCATGGGCAAGACGATAAACTACGTCTAGCAGAAAGGACGTTTTGAAGAGCGTGAAACCATCTCTTAATTGCTGGTGTTCCCATGTCCACCCTGACCCGGGGTGGTAGCACCTGTTAGGGTTCCAACAATAGGCAAATATATAACCCTTAAACTGGATTCAAAACACTATGAAAGTCTAAAAATAGGTTATAATAACAGCAATAATTTTTTGAGGAAAACATATGACAAGCAATGCACTATTACCTGCAATATATTTTTGAAGGAAAAAATATTACCGGCAATACATTTTTGTAAATAATTATTATCAGCAATAAATTTTTGAAGAAAAGAAAAATATTACCAGCAATATATTTTTGAAGAAATAAATATTACAAGCAATACATTTAAAAAAAAAAAAAAAATATTTAGATCCAAGGTCTTTCTTCAGCCGGGAAGAGATTGTTTCGTAATCGATGAAATATAAAAAAATAAAATATTACCAGGAATGCATTTTGGAAGAAAAAATATTACTAGGAATACATTTTGAAAGAAAAAAATATTACCAGCAATAAAATCTTGTCGACATTTAAATAACCCATTGAGGTTGATATGTCGTAAAACAAATCAAACCAAACTCGACAATGCAGTTAGTGTAGTCGACAACAGAAAAGCTGGTACATAAATTAGAAGATGCATAGAAATAGCAAAAGAGGTCTTCCAGAAACAAAATAATATATTAAGGAATAGGAATTGTCCATAGACAAAAATAGAAAATAATGCCATACTGCAATGCAATATCTAATCTTCAATAATTTACATTATTGGGACTATTGTCCTCAACTTTGTCGCCATATTTATTACAAAGTTTCGGCCGTTGTACGCTCTCCAGGTGGTTGAAATGTTGAACTGAAACCTTTATTTCGCTTACAGGGGTAGACTGTTCCAGTTCCACGTGCAATGTTTAATGGATGTCAGTTATCTCCTGTTAATATCCCTCTGAATGTTCTCCAATATCGGGACAATCACTTCACGGCTGAAGAAAGGCCATGAATCTACAGAAATGCTTAAAACAATATGGTCAGAACGTTTGAATAATGAGGAAGGTCGAAGGGAAACGTTGAAATATTTGAGGTGAGGAAAAAGGGATTAGAGAGACACAGGACCCGAAGAAGGCAAGAGAAACAAGTGGAAGCAGCGAGTAACCTATTTAAATAGTTTGTGTAAAGTAATGCAAATTGTTAAAAAAAAAAAATAATTAGATCAATATACCAGAAATTGGGAAGAGTCACTATCTCTCACGGTCAGTAATGGCAAACACCTTATTCGCCAAATATTGCACATTTGGATTATGATTTATTCCAATTTTTAAAAGAGAAGCTTAACTTTTAAAAAGTTAATTTCCTTGGGTTAATGCAGAAGGCGGCGTGAGAATTTATTTACTGCAAAGATAAAAAGGTTCTCTTAAGGGTAAATAGTAAGTTACCTTTAAGCTTAATATTTTATCTAAATTTCTTCTTCTTTGTAACTCTTACCTAATTCTGTCTTCTTGTTAACTTTCCTAAACCTTTTTATACCATGAATTTGCTCAAATTCGGTAAGTAGGTTTATTATTTGTTTTCCTCTTTTCCTCTTGCCTAAAGCCTGTCCTGTGAGTATCAGATTTTCCAAGATCTCTTTCTTCATCATGTTTTCTAGACATTCCAGCAGTCTTTGTTTGATGTTAAGTACAGTTTTCCGCTTTGTTTCCATGTTCGGTCCATGGTAACCTCAAAATCCTTCTGTATAACCACATTACTGTTGCTTCAAGTCTCTTCTTCTGTAAAATGAGTGTCAAGTATTCATTGCCATATAGAAGGCAATAATGTTACACAACAGTAGAGTACTCTTTTTGTTTTTAATGAACCTTTTCTGTTTCTTAATACTTTGCTTAACATCTGGAAGGCATCTTTCAGTAGGCTAATGCGCTTTCGGATTTCAGTGTCGAACAAACCGTTCTCTGTTTAAACTCTAGCAAATATATCTCACTAAAACTTGTATTTGGTGAACATATTTGGCATATTAACACAGAAATTAATTTAAAATAATAAAATAGTTACAAAAATACTGTATTGTATTAACGCTACAACACAATACGCAGTCAATAACCCTGGTAGGCTAACGTATGTTTGGCTGTCGACTCATACGGCGGGTATAAGCCTGACTCAGAATTTTGGGCTAAAAATATTGAGGTCGACTTGTACGCTATGTCAAATTGTTTTGTGCAAATTACCGTAAGAAATAAAACGAAATTATTAGCTTCCACATTCGGGAATATTTGTCATTTAATAATACAGAAATGCACACGTATCTGCATGAAAAAAACAAAAAAACAAAAAAAAAAAACAATAAAGAGCTGTCAATTGAAGTGAGTGCATTTATACGTTATGGTTAATGTGATATTACCAAAATTTACACTGTAAATGAAATATGAATAAATAGTAATACCGAATTTCTTATGTATACTAATGCAAAAGGTATTTAAATTAGACTGATTAACGAATACCTATACGATGTAAATATTTTATCAGTTTGTGTTATCGATAAGATGTTGGTGAAGCTTTGAATAATTTCTCTTTGGAAGAAAACCTTCTTCAATGGTAATGACGTTTTCTCCGAATCAGCCAAGCGAAACAGTTCATCATTCATCTGTTATTTGTTTTTACTTGTGGGAGTGGGGAATGCAATCAAAGGAACGGCGGTGGTTACACGTTGAGCAAGCAGTAGCTAGGATTAAATAACAGGAAAGATGCTGTGAGGCCGCGAATACAGACAGTAGGTGTGTGGGAGAAAATGAACAGAGACGGAGTCACGCTTTCCCTGTCTCTAACATCTCCTTCATGCCAGCTAGACACGAGTTTATTTATTCGAATACTGTCTTTCTTTACTTCTCCCTATCCTCCATTGCCATAAATCATTCGCCATGACAGATTCACACGATCTTTGTCCAAATCTGGAATTAGTTCGACCTAAACGTGATGGATGATTTTGCGGCTGTTTATTGCGTACCCTGCGTGTTGATCTGCATCCAGAGATCGACGACGAAATGCTTTTTTCTCCAAATTGCCTTCCTGTAAGTTGAGCCGCCTTTAGCGCTAATAATGGCTGTAACGCAGATCGATTAGGAATAAATTAATGAACGGAATATTTTATATTCATATTCAATGAATTATATTGGCAGTTTATATCGGCCCATTTTCGAAAGTTTTTCTTTTAGCTGAAATTTGATTTATCCTGAATGAATTTGATCTCACTCCTTGTGCTATTGTTCCTTTGACAGACAGAATGTTCTAAACTAACTGTATGCATAGCAGTGATATCAAGAATAGGATTTAATGTGAACATATTTGAAAGTGTACTTACGTATTGTTATTTACATCCATGTTAAATGTATATAGCAAAATATTAATAATATTATATTGTAAACAAGACAACAGGTACGTCGTTAGAATGTTCGTTTTCAAACCATGACAGCCGGGTTCGAATCTCACCATGGTCAAATATCAGGAACGTGACTTCTTGATGTTATCAGTCTGGATGAGGCGATCCCAACGTCCGTTGCCTGTAAAACATACCACGCGTTGACCTAAGCCTTGTAGACAGAACCCTTGGGATCCGTGCCAGCACGAAGTCACAAATCTTTGTGACCGATGATTTGACTATGCTAGCCTTGTTCAGAGTGCTAATCACGCTAGATAACGTGTACTTCCACAGAAACTCAGGCCGCTCAGCAGAATTGCAGTATAAACTACAGGTGTTGATAAATGTGACTGAGCATGCGTCTGCAAAAGTTATTAGATAACCGCCCTGGTAGACGGTCATCCATGAATACGAGTGGCTATGTCATATATATAAATTTAAATAAAAAGAAAATAAAGAAAAAAATTGTTATATCGTATCAATATCATTCAGGCTACAGGCAAACCTCAGACCATTTTTTTTTATTTGTAGGATTACCAAACTATAGTTTCAAGCCAAACATTACAGCAAGTAATATAATGTAAATAGAAAAACAAAATAGCTAATCATTATAAACATCAGGGTGCGGGTGTGGGGTCAAGTTTACAAAGTTTATTTCATTTTTAGAAAACTGTAAAAACCTCTAATTTTTATTTATTTCATTTATTACAACTGATAAGCTATTTAAGCCTAGTTGAGAAATTTTTTTATCGAACACTTATTTCTTTTATTAATATCACGGTGAATATATGAGGTTAGATGGCCATAAATAAACTGATGACCCGAGGAAATACCAAATAATTGCACCAAATTGCCATCTCCAAACCAAATTTGACCTCCTAGCAAAGAAAACAAAAATGGAAATTCAACACCAGTCACTATCTCAACTTGAAACTGTAAAATTAATAAAAATCCATCCAAACCTAATACATCTCCTTAAGACAGAAGGCTTAAAAAGTGACACTCATCGTAATAATTACAACTGTTGCGTAACAAAAAAAATTTAAACTGCCGCAAAATAATAATAATAATAATAATAATAATAATAATAATAATAATAATAATAATAACAATTCTTAAATTGTCATCAGAAGAGCCGAGTATGCTAAAAGATATGTACTTTTAGATATTTTTTTAAGCCACAACCACACAAAGGGTTACAGTCCTCATCTTTGTCGCCATATTTGTTACGACGTTTCGGCCGTTGTACGCTCCGACCTTCTTCAGTTGGTTGGAATGTCGAACTGAACCCTTTATTTCGCTCATTGGGTTAGACTGTTCTAGTTCCACGTGCCATGTTTAATGGATGACATTTAAATTTTAATGGCTAATATGGAACGATTTTTCTAAAAGAAATTACGTAGATATTGATGTTCTCTATAGTCGTATTATACACAGAGATGTAATTTATTCACTGTTTTTAAGTTCCGAAACACGGTGCCGTATTAAACATAAGTACATTATGCTCAAGAAAATAAGGTACAGTAACATAAGCCAAAATATTGCCAAAAACAAAATGTAAATGGGATGACGACATCTTGAATATATGATGCTTAAATCAAATTATCTATCAACAAGACTTTTGACTGTGTATTATTTTCTGATAATGTCTTAGACGACAGCACATACATGTATCTAAAAGGGTTTTAGGGATAAACAAAGAGGATATATCTGAGGGATAATTTGATTAAATATTAATCGTGTTAAAAGATGGTCTGAATAGTGGAGTTTGATCACAAGGATTATAATTGCGAATACAATCAATTAATTTATTCTTGATCCTATTATTTTTTGTAACCATATGTATTCTTGTAAGATTTTAAATTTTCGCCCGATTTTCCAGCTGTGAAATATCGCACTTGCAGGAAGATGGGAAGACAATTTCCGGTGTTTAGGAATTTGATTAAAAGCATTTTCTCGAAAGATAGAGAAACACAGCAGCCTTTTACGTGAAAAAGGTCTGTTTTAAAAAATTTAGCTCGTTTGATTAAAGCATTTCTATATATGTTAAATACAGATTGTTTTTAGAATGATACAGGCCTTTAGCTGCTTGATTGTAACAGTGCATTAAGTTTGCGTCAGATGGAGAGACTCTGGGATAATCTACTTTTCAGTAATGAATGCCTCTATATATAAATGTTTAATATACAGATTGAATTTCCTGCTAACTGATTAATGTCAGTGTTCTTTACCTTTGTATATGTGACCAAGATATGGGAATAACTGGTATAATGTTGTGGTTCGAAATTTGCTCTGAGATTATTTTTGTTTTGTCCTCGAGTTTCAAAAGTAAAAGCGGAAAAATACCAGACAGTTGTGGGTCGAATACAGAAATAAACACCAAGACAGCAAATGACATAACAATGTATTCTGTGTCGAAGGATTCACGCATCCATCCCGTTAATAAATTACTCCAGTGAAAATAAATATTTAACATTTTTTAACCAATATGTCGTGTTCTCGCTGATAAAAACAACAACAAAAAATGCTTCGTGATCCCTATGAAGATTATTTAAGAAAAAGTGTCTAGAACTGACACACCAGTAAGAAGAAGAAGCGGCAACATTCTCCAATAGATTTACAACACCGCGGTTTAATAGTGATTTCGTTACACATTCACCCTCTTCCTCACTGAGTTATGTGACGCTTACACTCTTCCTCACCAAGCTACGTGACATTTATACACTTTCTCACCAAACTTCGTGACATTTACCCTCTTCTTAACTTAGATACGTGACACTAACACTTTCCTCCTCACTTTCTCCCGTGCCTCTTTTTCGCACATAGAGATGAAGAAATCACATTTATTTTTACAAGAAATAGCTACATCCAAGGAAGATTAACACACATATATGCTGATAAAAAATTACTTGTAAAAACACAATAATAAAATGATTTTATATTTCTATTTTCACCAAAACTTTCTCGTCTTTTTCTTTGTTATCGTGTGATTCATATCCGTAACAAAGTAACCGAGAAGAACTCCTACGTTCCATATAGAGAGAACGACTGAGAAAAAAAAAACAAAAAAACAAACAATAATGGCTCAGCCGAAACGCTGTGATATAAATAAGCCGGAAAACACTTCGTATAATTATAATTAACCTCGAAATTACAAAATGAAACTTTAAATAAATTTATTTTTTTTACTAAATATTCCCTCAATACAAGGGTTAATATTCAATCTAAACAGTGTTACTGGTTGAGGTTTTTATATTGCTGTAAAGGAGGGGCATGAACAGTGCCTTTTGAGGGTATATAAAACAGATAACGGTTGGCATGCAGATAAATAGTTATCATCGATGCATACTAAAGAAACACTTCAAGTGAAACTTCTGTATTACCATTAGAGAAGATGAATGATTTAATACTGTGTATCTGACATAGTGTCCTTGTTGTAAATGTTTGAATTGGTTATATTAAAGAATGTAACTCGTCTGAATATTTAAGATGGAACAATTGATCGAGGATCGATAGCCTTGCGGCGTTTCGTCTGCGGAAAACAGGTTGTAGTGTGGAATATAATTCATCGCTCACCAAGCCGTGTAGATTAATATGAGAACACTCTCAATGCTGGAGCGTGATGATTGGTTAGCTCTAGGCCAGCCATGGTAGTAATATTTCATTTTTAGTTGAATCTGAGATTTGTGAAGTTAGGGCACGTCAGGAGCCAGGTAATTTCTGGGGGATCTTTAGCAATGGAACGTATATATGAGTTCGACGTTAAGCTAAGAACATCATTGAGAGTGAAATCGTTCAACAAGAAATCTGGGGTTTGTTCGTTGATGATACAGTGTTGATAGCATTTTGAAGGTATTGAATGTTACAAGACATTTGTCACACTGAGCCGTTAGAGCTTGATCACATGAGAGATCCGCTGCCTGGCTGATATCATCTAAATCTTTGAAAGAGCAGCAAAAATTCAACATAAATTTATCAATTTTATAACAGATAAGAAAAGTGGAGGAAACTAATTCTTATGATAATATTAGCTGTTTTCTTATATGGAAACATTAATCTTTCAATTAACCAATCAGCAAATGCTGCTTTTGCTTAAATTTTATAAAATCTTTCTATTAAAATCAGTTTCCAGTAGCAATTATTGCTTTTTCCAACAATGCTGTGGGATCCCTTCCTCACCTTTTATTTGAAGTAGTGGTTTTTTTTTCTGATTGATTTGATTATTTACGGCTTTCAGAGGTTTTTTGCTTTTTGTTTTTTTTGGGATTGTAAAGAATTTTTGGACGATAATAATTATCTAACGATATATGTCCTACAAATTAACCCATAGCTGGTTGAAAGAGGTGGATTTATGCCGTTACAAGGGCATTTCATCGTAAGTGAATATTACAAACACAACTGGAATTAGAACTCGGCTCTCTAATTTCGAACCGTTATCATTTACACCACTCACAGATCCAAGCTTACAGCTACTAGAATTCCCAAACGTTCAACTATCTAGGTCCTAACCAGTTGCTTAACTTCGGTGATCGTACGTGAACCGGTGTTTCGACGCGGTATAGTCGTAAAGCTGAAGCAGTGTGGTTCGTCAATTTGTTGACTATGTCATTAATTTACCTTCACGATACATGTGCTCTCCGTTTTACTTACTGTTGGTGTCGAACGTCCACAACTGATGCACACATCTAAAGCTCTTTGTTTGAGATCCTAAACCGCCGGACAACGTTGTTCAGAGAAGAATGATCCTGGGTAACACCTACGCGTTTTACTCGTTCGAAGACACCTTTAATCATTGAATGAACAGAGAAAGCGGCTATATACAGTAGAAAAAGAAAAATTTTGCAAGGATTAAAACTTAGGACTAGAAAATGGTTAAGAAAAACAAAACAAACAATTGAGTTAAATAAAATATATATATATATATATATATATATATATATATATATATATATATATATATATATATATATATTGAAAAAAAGGTGACGTCATATTTCGGCCGACGACGACTCCGTCTAAACCGGACGTTAAAAAATAAAACAAAAAAAAAAACTTGCTTTCCTTAGAAAACTTACATTGACTTCCTAAATCGCTGATCCTTGAAGAAAATAGACTCTACGGAAAATCAAATCGGTATTAACCCTTTGCATTTTCTCTGAGGTAAATCACTTGTGTGGTAGAGAGCAAAGCAATTCACACAGACTTCGTTGGATTATTTGCCGTTTGACAAATAAAGAAAACAAAAAGAGAATAAGAAATATTAACATGAATACGACTTCACTTTATGAATCAGCAAAATGAAGTAAGAAAGGGTTCGATGTAACGTGACAAGTTTTATCAGATAAAAAATGATCCCAATCAAGGTATATGAGTCAAACACTATATGTTGATGCGGCGTGGTGTAGCCTTATCAGTACATGAAGAGAAATCGGCGTACCAAGTTCATATCTGGTCGAGGACGTTCATAATTGCACAAAATTTCATGGCAGATTTATGAATAACCCTCCTACAACATCTATGTAACTACAGCAAAATAAAATATATTTTAATTCAAAATTGGTTGGGCACATGTCAGTAAATACTCTGTAAATACACACATGATACTAAAACCACACCATCAACAACTACTATTGATTTATATTATTTACATTGTTCGGACTGTTGTTCTCATCTCTATTTCCATATTCACGACATTTCGGCCGTTGTACGGTCCGGCGTTCAGGTGATTGGAATTTCGAACTGAACCCGTTATTTCGACTACCGCGGTACATTATTCTAGTTTCAAGGATACATAGCTTTGTAGACAAAATTTGGGGTTAGCATCCACTGACTTGATCTAAAAGAGTCGTGAATTTAATACTTGGCTACTGCAGTGGTAAACAAAAAGGCTTGGAGAACTGAGTTAAAAAGAGATAATTTGCACAAACGGAAGAGGCGTGACACGTGTAATTAGAACAATCTACCCCGGTGGAAGAAATATTGGGTTCAGTTCGAAATTTTAAACATCTGAAGAAGGCCGGAGCGTACGACGACTGAAACGCTATGAATATAGAAATACGGATGAAGACAATAGTAAGAAAAATGCAAATACTATATATAATTAAAATACCTCATCTCGGAAATATAGACAGATAGGTAGTATTGAGTTTGCGGCCCTATATTTAAAAACATATCCGAAGTTAAACCAAGTGATGTGTATATATATATATATATATATATATATATATATATATTTTAAGCTTAGCGCCCCGAGCAAGGCATGAAGCCACTAGGATGCAGGGGTATATATATATATATATATATATATATATATATATATATATATATATATATATGCATATATATATATGACCTGGTGATCTCTTCCATTTAGAGATTATTGGTAAAAAATAAAATTCAACGAATTTGCAATGTTATCGATCAACACCTGGTATCTAGGTTTCAGTTACATTCTCGATAAAAACTAAAGTAAATAGCATGACCAAAATAAAATAATAATATTCACCTCCTTGATAAAATGAAATAAAAAGAATCTGCAATGGTATCCATCCTGACCTGGCATCTAGGCTTCGGTCACCTAGCCATCGCCGTAGCGTAACCTCCCTGTCCCATTTCTATAAATATTTTAATGACAATTGTTCTCATGAGCTTTCCTATTTGGTTGTTAAGAATTTAAGCTCAGTGTTTCATTGGCAGATATGTTTAGTCATTTTACCGTTGAAATTTATGGATCGTAAGTTCTATGCTAACGGTTAATTCTCACTCAATTCTCGCTTGTTGAAATCTCTTCCGGCTTCTTGCTTTTCAGTGAAAATTGATCTTCAATCACTTAAACGCAATGTCAATCGTTATCTTCTGTTTTTTTTTATTATTTTTATCTCATGTGTTTTATTGTTCTTTCTTAATAATATATTTCTTTTAATTATATTCTTTTACGGTCAGTAAACTCTTGCGTCTTAGTGGCTATATTACTTTGGTTGGGTTGAAATCAATAAAAAACAAAACAAATAGAGATACTTACCTTTCTATTAATCCAATAATTTGGAAAAATAATGGTTTAAATCAATGCAGAAGAAGAGTCGTTCTGGGCATGATGATAAACTACACCCGGCAGCAATACATTTGATCGGAGGATTGGAAGTTTTGAGGGGCATGTAAACGCCACTTAATTGCTGTTGTTCCCCAGTGTAACCTGATCCGGGGTGGTAGCACCTGTTAGTGTCCCAGCTATGAGAGTATACTGAACATTAAACAAAAATCAGTAGTGTATTTTTATAAGAGAATGACTAACAATATATATTTATAGCAAAATGGCATTTAATGCAACACTAAAAAATATATATGTTCATGGTAAAATTACAAGTAATACATTTTATGATCTACAAAATACATATTTAAAAAATATTCCTTTACTCTGAAAGTATATAATTATGCATAAAATATCTGTAGTTGAATGCATAAAATTATGTACAAAATATTTAGATTTCAGCATTAAATAAGCCACAGAAATGTTGATATGGCGCTAAACAAAATCAACCAACCAATAATATTTAAGTACGTGGCATTGATTAGTTCATATTTGTCATTAAATGCAAAACGACATCTTAGGATACTTCATTCAAACTTTTCCTTCTTTTTCAGCTATCTCTCTCCTGTGACCACTACTTGGCCACGTTAAATATCATATTTGTTTATAGATAACTTCATAAGCAAATGTTATATTCCATGCTAATGAGAATATATATACTTGAAAAACAGTGGGTAAAATACGTAAAGTTTTATTGTAAAAACCAATACAATAAAACTAAAAGTAAGAGATCGTCGCAAGTCAGTCCAGCAATCAGTGCTACTATTGGAAGTTCGGTAGTTCTCGCGTAAGTCTTAGTCGTACTCAACAGATCCCAACTAGTAATATTTACCAGCCTCCTCATGAGGTAGGATGTGGCACAAGGCCAAATTTAATGTGGGGGAAAGCGAGCCCGTAGGCTCGGCCAAAAATTCCCCGTAAACACACATAAACGGTTTCCGCTCTGTCTACGTCCCCAGACAAGACGCTCCGCATCGGCAAAGCCTCGTCCGGGTTCCTCTCTGCCCGAATGCTGGGAGTTCGACAACAGCTAATAGCTGAGTAGCAGATCCCAGCTATTCAATATTTATTACACCCACCAAGGGTAGATGTGGCACAAGGCCAGGTTTAACGTCTTCCAAGTCCGCAGGCACATCCAAAAAATTCCCGTAGAATCCGGATAAACGGGATCGGGTTGCTCAACCTCCACTAACGAGGCTCTGACCTCTCAAAGTCAGAGAGTTCGACCATCTAGCTTGAACAGATCCCCGCTAGTACATTTAGCCCACTCCCCACGAGGGTTACATGTGGCACAAGGCCAGGTTTAACGTGGGTTCTCCGAGCCCGTATACTCGCCAAAAAATGACCGAAGAACCCGTATAAATGGGTTATGGGGCAGTCAACCTCCTCGAACGAGACTCGTCCGTTTTCCTCTCTCCGAAGGCAGAGAGTCCGTCTGTTTAGCTGGAACAGGTCCCAACAAGAATACTTAGCCACCCACTCACGAAGGTTACATGCTGTACAAGGCCAGGTTAAACGTGGGCTCTCTGAGCCCGTAGACTCGGCCAAAAATATTAATAATATAAACAGGTTCAGGGACATTCTACATCCCCGAACGAGACGCTGCTCTTCGGCGGTGGCTCGTCCTGGTTTCTCTCTGCCTTCAAGCAGAGAGTTTGAATGTTTAGCTTGAACAGATTGCAGCTAGTATATTTAGTTACCTCCAAGTGGGTTGCATCTGGCAAAAGGCCGAGTTAACGTGGGTTCTCCAAGCCCATAGGCTCAGCAAAAATATTCCGTTTCGAACCCGTATAAACGGGTTAAGAGGCAGTCTACCTCCCCGAACGACACTGCCCTTCGGCGGAGCCTCGTCCGGGTTCCTCTCTGCCCGAAGACAGAGAGTTCGACAGTTTAACTGGAACAGGTCGCAGCTAGCATATTTAGCTACCCTCCCACGAGGGTTGCATGTGGCACAAAGCCTGTTTAACGTGGCTTCTCCGAACCAGTTGGCTCTGCCAAAAATATTCCCTTTTTGAACCGGCATAAACAGTTTCAGGACAATCTACCTCACCGAACGAGACTTCGGCGGAGCGTCGTCTGTTTACCTCACTGTCCGAAGGCAGAGAGTTCGACCATCTAGCTGGAACAGATCGCCGCTAGTATATGTAGTCCTTTGACTTACAGGCACTTATATAAAGTTACTATTTATAGTGTATTTACACATGGGGGTTGAGAGGTTATTCCATTACATCAGCAAATTTATCCCTTTAATCACAGTAATCTAAGGATATTTAATCACATGCCTCTTTTATTACTAGTTGACTTCTTATTTTCTTAAATATAAAATTATATTTGTTGCTATGTTGACAAATATTTGTTACACGGAATATAGAAAGGATTAAAGTAAGAGAGAGAAAATAGAAATTTGAAGCCTAGTTGAGCCCAAAATGCAAATTAAAAATCTGCGATACCAAAATAAGACTATTAAAATAAAATGTAAATATCTGGGAAGTGTTCTAAAAGAAAACGAAGAGTGTGACACTGACATCTGAAGACGCTTTGTGATAGTCAAAGATTCATTCCAAAAGCTAACCAGTCTATTAATAGACGGAAAGCCTTTCTAATATTCAGACAAAATAGTACTGAACTATGACGAGGTGTCCGTCCTTCTATATGACAATGAATATGATTCTATAGAAGGATGCTGAGGATAACATGGATCGATAATTTAAGCAAAGAAATTTCTAGAGAAGACTGAAAAAAAAAAGGAAACTTAATAAGAGACAGTTGAAATTCCTGGGTTACATAATGAAGAAGAGGTGCTTGGAAAATGATACTAACGGAACAGATTAAGGGAAAGAGGGCAGAGGAAAATAACCCACAAAATACTGAATGAGTTTGAGTATAATGGATGGTAGAACAGGTTTTAGGGGAAATAACAAAAAGACGCAATTTATTAAGAGCAACAAAAAACAGGAAATTCTAGAGAGCCGTTATCGCACATAAAGGAATATGCATATTATAGGATTTTGTTATAAAATAAATTAAAATAGAGAAAGATGTCAATAAAAGCTGTAGATATTAAAGTAAATGGCACTGTCTAAAAAAAGAAATATGCATCTTTTTCCATTTAGGACGTTATCATTGATGGCTGCATAAACTTCCTGTCATTGTTGCTCTGGGTAACATTTAACTAATTAACGGATCACGTTGTACTGCTCTTCAGTCACAGTTTGCTAGATACTAAATCAAGCAATAGAAAAAATTAAGTATTTTGGAATTGTCTTAGTAGAGGGTGACGAATACTTCACCGAAATCCGCAAGTACAAGGCAGTAGCGAAGTAAGCCTACCAAAACCATTAGCAAATTATTACGAAACAGAAAAATCTCATTAGGAACAACGAAAATATTACTTTACTGTTACATAATATAGCCCCTCCTGTACGGCAATGAATGCTGTATAATCGCAGATTAAGAAACAACTTAAGACAAAAGCATTTGGTTCTACAGAACGGCGATGTTTGACGGCAAAATAAAGCCAAAAGATATTAGGTTGGTGCACAAAAAATGTCGGTTTTTGACGTATTTTTAAGGTCAAAAACCGACATTATTTTTGCACCAACCTAATATATGTTGCAGACAGTTGAAATGTATAGGACACAAAAGAAGAAAGAGTGTTTAGATAATGTTACACTCACATAGCATATGGAAGTCCAGCGGGAAAGGGTACTTAAACTACCAAACGGGATTTTGTAAATGCTTACCAGAACGACCATAATGAAAATGGCAAAAAAAAAAAATTACTAGGCGCTACAAAGGCCAGGAAATCGTGGAGAGCAATAATTTTCAACGTTCTGAATGTATATGGCACAGAGAAAAAGACGAGTTTCTTAATTTATCTTCTGCTTCTGTTGCCTTCAGTATATCCTCTGGATGTTATATTCTTCACGCCATCTTTCCTCGTGAATATCTGAAGATGCCAACTGCCTTTTTCTAAATTGTAAATATATGTTTCTTGGCGATTTCTATTTTTCTTGCTGCGCACATGATCTCTCCATCTGTCTATATTTCTGAGATGAGGTATTATTTCTTGGGTGTAATGCAACTTGTGTTTAATACGGTACCGTGTTTCGGAAGTTAAAAACAGTGAATAAATTACATCTCTGTGTATAATACAACTATATAGTACATCAATATCTACGTAATTTCTTTTAGAAAAAAGCGTTCCATATTAGCTATTAAAATTTAAATGTCGAAGATATATTGTATTAAATATTTAATTTCTCACGATATAAAAACTAGAAATGAGCCAGATGTTTAGCAATTGAGTGTTTATTCTCCAAATTTCAGTTTCAACTTATTTTTTTAATTTTTTGGGGAAAACCGAGTGTATCTCTCTATATTTCTGAGAGGAGGTATTATGTACATTATTAGCATTATTCGGACTATAGTTCTCATCTTTGTCGCCATATTTATTACAACGTTTCGGTCGTTGTACGCTCCAGCCTTCTTCAGGTGGTTGGAAAGTTGAACTGAACCCTTTAATTCGCTCACTGGGGTAGACTGATGTAGTTCCACGTGCCATGTTTAATGGATGATAGTTATCAGTTATCTCCTGTTAATTCCCCTCTCCAAGTTCTCCACAGTCTTAACCGGATATTGGTTCCTTTGACTGAATTCAACCAACCCTTTTTCATTCGCTATCAATTAACACCACGTCATCTGTTTATACAATGTCGGAAGAATAATATTATACAAGTGTTGAGCATCTGTCTATATTTCTGAGATGTACAGTATTTACATTATTCGGACTATTGTCCTCATCATTGTCGCCATCTTTATCAAAACGTTTCGGCCTTGGACACATGGCATAATGGATAAAGAGGTTTATTTACTTACACACATGGCACAGTTAGGCGTTGGTTAGATCCAGTGGCAGAACCCAAAGAGTGTGAGTTCAATACCTGGTTAAGGTAGTGGAGAAATTTCAGAGAGGAATTAACAGGAGATAACCGACATCCATTAGACATGGCACGTGGAACTAGAACAGTCTACCCCAGTGGGCGTAATAAAAGGTTCAGTTCGACATTCCAACCACCTGAAGATGGCCAGAGCGTACAACGGCCGAAACGTTGTGATAAACATGGCGACAAAGATGGAGCCAATAGTCTGAATAATGTAAATAGTGTGATCTGCCCATGTTATTCTAAGGATTCTATGTCGCTTTATATCTTGTCTTTATCTATAAGGAGATTATAAAAGTGTATTGTCATATAGAGAAATTAATAGTTTATAAGCAACATTTTGAAGAGTTTTCTGTTTATTTCAACAAATTTTCCTTCTTTGTAATAATTTTATTTAGTTTCGGAAATGCACTTTTCGCTATTCCTAAACACATTTTGCTTCCACTGACATATTTAACGTCGTCTGTTATCACATAATTCGGATAGATACATTTCAAGAGCTGTTTGATATTTACGTCCCAAATATAGTCCATACTTTAGAAGTCCACTTTTGCTATCGATAGTGCAATCTGTTTCTTTTTATTGGTGATATACCTTTTTCTTACCTTTCTTTGCTACCTTTAAAAATCTTTACAGTTTCTCTTCTCAATGTAACTATTAACAATGTCATCAATTTCTCTTAAGAATTTTTTCGTTAGTAATGCATAATCATATTAAGTATGTTTGTTATAATAAATAAAAATGTTATTTTCTTTTACTTTTCATAAATAAAATCGGCTCCAGTATTTTATTGTGTCTAGTTTTGCTATAGAAAACTATTGCAAATATTGCGTTGGTGTATAATTATCAGGCAATTTTAAACAATATTTATGGTGAAAAAAGAAACATTTCGACAATAACATTTTTAAATGAGTATGATTATCGATACGCATTCATCTAACCTGAGAATAAAATAATATTTTTTTATTAAAAAGTTAACAAAATATCAACTTCTATTTATAAATAACTCGCCTACAAAAACGCCTGATAATTATGCACCAATCTAATATTACTATTTTTCTGTTAATATGTATACATAATAATGATACAAATGAGAAGAAGATTGAAAATGTTTTCTGGTAGTTTTTCTGTTACCTGAATCCATATTTTTCTCTCGATTGAAGAAAAATCACGTCTGGATAAAGTTATATGTATCAATTTTTTTAATGTTTACATTGTGTCATTTCTAATGGTAATGTCAATAGTAAAATGAACAGTTGCCCTATAGGAATCGTTAGAAAATTCATTGATCGAAAAGTTAGTTTATTTTGTTTGTAATTGCTAAAATCTTTCTCGTAAAATAGATTTCAGGAAAATAGATATCTTTCATCACTCTTTCTAACACTGATGGCTTTTTCTTGCAACCATATTGTTTAACGCATGGCGTAAAGTCAAATTTTGATTATATGTGGCTTCCGGTGTTTTTTCTTAGTCTCACAGTAATATGAATCTCCTGTAAGCTCGTTTATCTTCGCCTTACTGCTTGGACAATTATATAATCCCTATCCCTTTTCTATACTACTTATGTAATCATTTATATATTACTATAATGCCATTATTGCCCGATGTTATACATTTGTGTTGTTCCTGTTCGAAGTCTTCAAACAATTTCTTTTTTTTTTTGTTATTTGGTAAATCTATGTTTGTGAATCGATCGCCAATCGATAGGGGTTGATGAATTATTGTTTAATTATTGTTTTATTTACGACATAAGTGATACATTCTCTTGCAAATATTTTTAAACATTGATCCGTGTAAACTCTTTTGTATAGTTGATAATTCATAAATTACTGAACGAGTCGAACGCCATCTATAGGAAGGTCTTGTCCTCGAGTTAATTTTGTTTTTGGCCTATTAGAAAAAAAATTGCCTGGCGCAGCTTAGTCTATGTTCATTTTTATATATAACTGATTCACACACTGAGGTAAATACTGCTTAATTATATTTAATGAAACTGTGTTTACACAGAGTTGTGAACTCATAACTTTCGTACACTAAAACGGTTATTTATTCTGGTCTTAAGGACACACCGTTACTATTTTCTAAAATCGATAACAGTGATGTACAAATTGAGGCGTCATTTTAATATGAAGGCTAATAAATACTTTTACGGATTCTTTGTTAGTGCCGTCATGTCAATAGGGAAGTCGGCATTATGCTGAGAATATATACTACAAAAAGACAAAAAAATACTTTTTCTTCATCTGTTTTTGGAAATCTTTAACGTTTTCCAGGAAATCTTTATTTCAGAAAAATGTCTTCTTTGATGATACTTAAAATACAAAAAACAAAAAAAAAAAAACAAACAAAAAAAAAAAAAACTCGGTTGTATATCGATCAACTCAACATGGCCTTTACGTACAATGTTTCTCTATTTCTGACTGCTGAATACTGTTTAAAAGTAACTCTTTGAGAAAGCTGGCCGTGAGCTGATAAAGAAAAAAAGAAAAAAAAAAAACCTTATTTATTTTGGGTGTACATAAAAGCCGATGAATTTTTGTGACTTCACGTAGTGGCAGATTTTGGAGTTCGAGTCGAGTTAAAGACAGAGCGAACGATTTTTATTTGTAAAAGAAAACTGAATGACATCATTTAGCAAATTATCACGAAAAATTATTCTTTCACATATTGACTCTATGTCGTCAATTTTTTTTCTAAACTAAATAGACACCGGGTTCTTTAAAATGAATTACGTCTATGTGGGGATTTACAGGACATTTGGAGTTTGATAGTCATAAATTTCGATATAAGGAATCTTTGTTATACTCTACAGTCTATTTTCTACACATAGTATTTGCTAACTGTTGGAAATATGAAATATGTTAAGGTTAGGTGTAAAGGCAGTAAACTAGTTATGTATTAAAAATCATTAACAATTTTTTTTTATACAAAAAAAGTGAAAATATCATCAAATAGTGATTTTAACGTTTGTAAAGTGGTTTGATGACATTTAAAAATACACAAAACACATCATCATCGCTGTTTCTGGGCAGTTTCCAACAATAATGACAGCATCGTCATTTACAGTAGAGCGCAAATGCCTCGGTAGATAGGTTACTATAGAAATTCCCCATGTATAATACACCTTCATCCATAATAAGCACCCCTAAAATTGTGCTGAAGGTGTGGGAAAATACGTCTTTTCACGCATAATATGCATCCTTTGTTTCGTAATTAAACCCTATAAATTGTATGTATCTCACCAATTTCATTACGGCCAACGATTTCTACTCTTATTAAAACCAATGAATTTAAGCATAAAATACTATTATTCTAATATAGTTTTATGACATTTCTTTATATATTTTACATTTGTAAGTATTGTTAGGTACATATAATTGTATTTGACATTCTTATGGAGGTCGCAATCGCCGAATGTTAGTGTAAAATTGTCGTATGTCTTTGGTTATTAGTCATTTCGCAATTGAAATCAACCTTCAATTTTTTAAAGAGTTTTTATATCTGTTTATAATACGCACCCCTAATTAATAGATAAAAAGCAAAGCGACTTAGTTGTTGTTCTTCGTGATAGGATCAGTAAATTATAGGAGAAAAATATTAATTAGTCATTATGTCGATGATAGATTATCCATGTAATGAGACACGAACAGCTGATCGTACTTAGGAAAACCGAATAAAACGAGGAGGGGAAAGAAGGCATTTATTTCAAGGTGCGGCAGAAAGACATCTCACAAATAGTATAGCTATTACCACTAATCTCTTACCATTATGTGGGGGATATTTCTGGTAGGTATCTCTGGGATGTATTTCTACTGCATCCTTTCTGATGTCTAGAATAAGCATAGATCATGACATTGACAACGCGTGCCATTTGTGAATAGAATCTAAGAGAGGAAGGTACACCTATAATTCGCTGTTCTTGAGAAAGGAATAAAAGAGATATTTATTGATTGATTTATGATTTTACGACTTATCAACCCCGTGTGTCTTATTTAAATGCAAAAACTATTTCGGAATGAAGCAGATTGCTTATAGCAGCCGGTATTCCAAGCTGTCCCGTATCGAAACACTGGCCGGGCTCGACGCCGCTTAACTTCGGTGAGAGAACGAGAACCCGTATTTTCAGCGTCAGTTGACTGCAGGCAAATTAAACAGGAAATGATCAGTTGTAAATAAAGTATAGCTATCGTTGGAAACAAAAAGGCTACTGAACTGTTATGTAATTATCAGTCGTCCTTTATGGTAGTGAATTCTGGACAATCTCTTTAGCGATAAGAAGATAATTTAAGCAACAGAAATATTACTCTACAGTAGGATGTTGAGAATACCTTGGACCAAAAATGTTACCAACGACGGAGTTCTCTGGCGAATGGTAACAAAAAGGAAACTTATGCTTTAACATCAGGAAACAACACTTAAACTTTTTGGGGTACATAATGAGGAAAGATGACTTGGAAAATCTGGTATGCACAGGCTAGATTGAATGTTAGAATGCCAAAAGGAATCAACCCTCCTCCCCTGGCGACATTGAACAACTGGATGCGGAGCAGTGTTTGAGGGAGATTGCAAAGGACTAAAGTTTTACAAATAACAGGAAATTGTGGAGAGCCATAATAGCTAACATCCTGAAGGGACTTGGCTTATAGAAGAAGAATGCTTACACCAAGATATAAATGCGAAATGAGATTATGAGTTGAATTGGAAAACAAGACATTAGTAAATAAAAACCACACATCAATATAGTAAAAAGATTGTCGAAAAATACACATTACGAGAGGTACGATGGGTACGTTCTTTTTTACTAAAAGAAACTAAGCCGATATGTACATGGTGGATCAGATTTCAAATCAGTTCTTATTTGTAGAATTGTTTAAAGAGTGTTTTCCCTGAGTTTGCCCACATATTCAACTAAAATGAATGTAAATTTTGAAAAAGAAATCTTTAAATTAGCGGATATTTCAAACTAGTAAAAATCCGGTATTAATTATCGAAATAAAAACAAATATTTGGTAAAAAGTATAGACTTAAATAATCTATTAATAATAAATTTCTAAAAATTCAGTATTAATTAAAAGTTTTTGATAATCCCGGCATTCATTTTTAGATATATTAAAATCTGGTAAAAGTTAAAGGTTTCTAAAAACATCCACCAGTTTTATAGGTTTATTAAAATCGTGTATTAATTATAGGTATATAATAAATCTAGCTTTAATTATGAATTATTTAAAATCTGAATTCAATTATAGGTTTACCAAATTGCGGTATTAAGTATACGTTTGTAATAATTCAGGGAAAGGTATGAATCCATTTTTTATCCGCCGCCAACCGAATTTATAGGTAAATAGCAGGACAGATTATGTTCTATAATCTTGTGGGGTAACCGGTCTCGCAGAACGAAACTCTCTGAATTCAAAACCAGTCTGGAGAGGATCAGGCTTCGTCAGACTATCTTGCACAGAAAACACCACAGCTACTTCGGCTATAGAAAGTCCTGAAAACAAAATTTATCTAATAAACTTTCTGTAGCACATATATTCAGACAAGTATGAAGCTTTAAGTAAGTAATATAAGTCAGATTGATAAACGTTTCCAATTTGTTTTTTATCTTAGCATTCGGTGAGATTACGATCTATATCAGATCCCAATATATGCTATATATTACATCTGCAGGGTACACCTCAAGGCGGTGTAATGGTTAGCAAGCTTGTCTCGCTAGAAAACTTACGACTGAGTAGTGAGTTCGATCCTCACTAGGTACCCGCTACTTTTGTCTTTGTGCCACATCTAAGCTACGCTTGGAAAATCACTATATTACAATTGAGGGAATCTATTTTGTTTTGACTTCTAGCAAAAACAGCAACAACACAGGCAACAGAAAATTTCAAAAAAAAAAAAAGAAAGAAAATATTTTCGAATAATTAATATTATTTTGTTTAGTAAATAAAATACTTTTTAATGTTTATTATCAATATAGACACTATAAAAAAGGAATCCCTAACGCTAAAACTCATGCTGCAATCTAAAAACGAATTGTTAAATATTTTACTGAATCTTAAAGTGTATTTAGGTAAAAAAAAAAGTGATCGAATGAGAAAAAATGTAACAAATAATTTTGCATGTCACTTTTTATTAATTCATGTGTATACCGCTCCCAAATCTGCGACGCAAGGAGGGCCTCTCCTCCCTGTCCCCCGTCCCCCTATTGTTCTTGAGTTTACCTGTATTAGGGTAATTTCATGTAAGTTATAGAAACATTCCCCTTTTTACTGCATGGTGTAAGCAGATGTATAAAAATGAAAAATGAGATAAAGAAAAACGTTTTTTTATCTATGTAAAATATAGGAATTTTTGTCATGGGTAAAATTAAGTTGTGTTTTCTTCATCTTCGTTATCTCTGGGTTTTACATGTGTTTCTGCAAAAAGAAATATATTTTGCAGTTAATTCTCTTTGCGCAATAAAAAGCACACTCTTTACGATTTTTGTTTTCTAAAGCAATGTCTAAAACGAGAGAAACGAAATCTCGCGCCAACACCGGGGCTATCTTTTAAAAATGGACTCATCTAAGCGCTCTCAAATTTGAGGCCACCTAAGGAAAATGTGCAAACCCCTCTGACTTTAGTAATGAATTATAACTAATATAGAAATTTTTATGTGATTATACTATTCTACTGTGTACACTCAGTGATGATAGGGTGCTTTTCCTGAGTTAAACACGGGAAACCCATCTCGAAATTAGGTTAGCTTAGGTTTAGTTTGGATTCTTTAGTTTCCTTTTTCAATAAACTTAGCTAGGCTATGTATGCTCATTGGCCCCTTTTATTTCTGTCCCTATTTTTATTTAAGTTTAGTTCCCCATCCCCTACCTCGTTAGGTGGTCAGTGACGTCAATTCTCTGGTGAATGCGGGGCGTGTTTCGTTTCGAGTGTGTGTTTTCGTATTTGTTGTGTCTGAATGAGTGTGTGTCTGTGTGATTGCTTGCGATGAATGATTGTTTCATTTTATTATAGTACTGCATCGATTTCGTCCAGTTAACTGATGCTTCTGCCACATTTAGAGATTGTGGGGGTTTCATTACTAACATAATTTTGTTTAGTTTCTTGTCAGTAGCTTTATTTTATTGTTAATACTCATTAGGGCTAGTTTTAAAAAAAATAATATTGTTGCTTTATTCCCCTCACAGACCATATATTGTACATAAGGGGTCTAGTTAGTATTTCATTGAGGTAATATGATGAGTGTGGTGAGAAAGGTATGTATGAATGTGTCGTTTTGGTGCAAGGAATATTGTTAGAATGATTGGGTCAGCGTTTGTGATTAGCTAAGTTTAAAGTTATGACAGAAGACCGACCTCTTCCCTCTTCCCCATTTCGACCTTGTGCCACATATTCTGTTAATTCACAGTTAAATAAACTCAGTGAGATCAGCTCTCTTGTGGATGCGAGGCGACTTTCGTTTCGTGTGTGTCTTTTCGTAATTATTGTTGTGCCTGAATGAGTGCTTGGGGTTAATGAATGTTTTTTTTTATTATTATAGTCCCGCATTATTATTTTTTTATTATAGTCCCGCATTGATTTCGTCCAGGTAACTGATGTTTTTACCACATATAATTATCGTTGGTGGTTTATTACTAACATGATTTTGTTTAGTTTCTTGTAGTTCTATTTCATATTGTAAATACATATTAGGGCTAGTTTTTAAATTTTTTAAAATTGTTGTTTTATTCCTCCCACCAGGGACGATAAATTCTACATATAGAGACTAGTTAGTATTTTCATGGAGAGACTGAGGTATTATTGTGGATGTGGTGAGAAAGGTACGTAAGAATGTGTTGTTTTGGTGTAAGGAACATTGTTAGTATGATTGGGTCAGCGTTTGTGGCTAGCTAAGTTTAAAGTTAAGACAGAAGACCGACGTCTTCCCTATTTCTGCTTTGTGCCACATTTTCTGTTTCATTCAGTAATAAATATTCTCAATGATGACAGGGTGATTAACAACCTTTTCTTGCGTCAGGGCGTCTAAGAGATGTGCATGAAAATGATTGTGGGAAGTTCTTAATCACGCACTATTTTTCACTGACAGCAACTGCATCTCGAGTGAACGTAATGTTGTCTTGTTATATAACGTAAGAACAGACCGTAGAGAAGTGGAATGCGGAACTTAAAAAAATAACTCTCCAGTCTTCTTTAATGTATTGCTAGTTATGCTTATCACTGAACCTCGCCTTTTATTTTATTAAAACAGGGACCAAATATAGATCTTAATAAATATTTACAGCAGCATCTGAAAAGACGGGGGTAGATAATTACGTTGAAGGGCTTAAGTAAATGCTAGTTTTTCGAATTCTGATTTTCAAACCAAACTTTGTTTTGATGGTTTGGGAAATTCCCTTGTTAGTGAATAATCTTTGTTATATTAAATTAATTTTAGTAAATTCGGTAAGTATTGGGTTGGTGCAAAAATAATGACGTAATAATGTCGTTTTTTGACGTTACGTCAAAAAACGACATTATTACGTCATTATTTTTGCACCAACCTAATACTAACCGCTTATAAGATTTCAGAATTTATCCCTCAGAGGATGCTGAAGAGGACTGATAGATTTTTTTCATTTCTCGCTAAGCAAGGCAACAGAGCTACTAAGATGCAAGGGAATACTGATTTTAATGAATATTAAAAGAAAAACATTATTAAAAGGAGGTAACAATAAAAAGGAATTAAGAAGACCGGAGTTGGCTAATATTTAATTTTTTTGAAAATCAAAATTGACTGCAAATCAGGAACCAGAAAAAAGTTCTATAAGCGATGAGTGAGTGGAGAAACTATTAGAATAGAACTTACGGTTGCATCAAGATATTTCTACTATAAAATGATGAGACCTGCCCACCAAATTAGTACTGTCCGCACAGGAAAGGTACGTTATGGCGGTGGGAAATTAATTGATGTTGAGATGTCAGGTCAGGACCAATAAATTTGCAGATTCTTCTTTGTATTTTATCAAGAATCTGTAAATATATAGCAGAATCACTAAACTAGACGTGACAACAATATTCATTAGATTCATTAACGCCTTGATGTGCATCGTGCAAATAATCAGGACCATATAGAAGTGTATTAAATTAGTTATAAAACAACCAAACCTTCAATATCTGATCCTCATTTTGTATCAATTTCCACATATTTCTCTGTTCCTTTGTTTTGTAATATTTTTTAATTGTAAAGAGACTTTATGGGCACCCTGTATATTTGCATGCATACATTTACTGAGATTAGCTGTGTTATAATCTTATAAAAGTCTTGAAAAGTTCTCAGTCCAACATCAATAGTTCAGTGATCAAATATGAAATAATTTTTGGAAGTATATTGGGAGGAATACTCTTCTGTTCTTGAAAGTCCGTCTCGAGAGTAGATGGAGTAGCGCTACGAGCTTGGGCGGGATATATGGAGAATTAGGGCTGCCTCTCGGCTTTGCTAGCAGAGTCCAAAGAATAGGATAAACCAATACAGTTTGGTACCAGTGCGGTTGCAAGAAAGTGCCGTCCATCCGCATTAGGGGCTCCACTCCGGGGTTGAATTCAGAGTTGTCCTTCTCCTAAATCAGTTGCCATCCAAGGCTATAGAACCCAGTCTGTCCTGCTATTTACCCATAGCTGGAGGGAGAGGAAGAGGATTCTCACGAAAGTGAATGTAATGGATTCGACTGGAAATCGAACTCGGCTCTCCCCGTTCTTCAATCCAAGCCGCTATCCATTACTGCACCGTACCTCCTCCTTTTTCTTGAAAGTAATAGATATTAAAGTCAAGAAATTACGGCTTCCTCATATTTCTACCTTTCTTTCTTTCGAATTGTCTATCGATAAATCATCTTCATCAGTACCAACAATAGCATGTATTTGTGAAGTCGTAATATCATTTAACAGTTCAGCATATGAACGGCTCCTTCCATATATCTCAGTTGCATGTCAATGTCTGAGGTTTTGTGAATGATTTTCCTAAACATTCAGTAAACATTTTTCCTCTGTCTAAACTCTTCATATTGTATCTAATTGCTTTGTTCCTTGGATGATAGCAGTGGAAAGATTGCGATTCTTTACGATGCTTCCATCCCATATCAATTTTCTCTTCTTGACAATGTTTATGGAGTCTTTGTGGTAAGCTATATAAACGTCATGGGATGGCTTCATTATATTACCATTTTTTTTTGGTTACAGATATCTGTCGATAAATACAAAATTGAAAAAAAAAATCTTCCTGTATATTGGTTTTCCTTTCTTTATATCTCACGCTTTCATTATCATTCTGGTTATGCATTCAACTCTAAATTCATACAAACTGATTTTTAACAAAATGTAGAGATTCTCAATGTCCAATATTGGTTGAGTAGAGCGGATAAGATTGATTTTCTCAGAAAAATAAAGATGGATGTCTTCTTAGTGACAACATTTATGTTACTTCCCGTTGAGTTCTGCATTCTTAATGAAAAGGTTTGTGGGAAGTGAATATTGTTAAAGAACGCTCATACTGACTGCATCTACACTGAGAACCAAAGATAGAAATATATGTTACGTTGAGTCCTCGCACAAGATAGATTAAGTTGTATTCCGTTTTATAATTGATTATTTGTAAGATTTAAAATCAGTACTTTTTTATAGAGATGTTCTGTTTACTACCACGCAGATAAGGAGATAATATTCTTAAGTGGATTGTACAGCGCCTAACTTTCAACCAGAGAATAGATATTTGCATGATTTTAAAAATCAGCAGAAAGCTAAAATTTAATGTACAATCACAGAAGAACGAATCAAACTTAATAGAGAAACTTCAAACTTAATGACCAGGTTCTGATTCAACGACACGTTTCAGTCACTGAGAAGTTATATTGACTGCTATTTCAGACATACTAAGCGTGTATTGGGTTTGTGTTAAATTTCTTTAGATAGATTTACACTCATTTTCTTACATTTGTACGATTTATATACGATTAGACTGTACAATGATGTACTGAATATGAGCGCAGTAAACAAATTCGAAAATCAGCTGTATATTCTCTATATTAATTTGGTTAGTCAGTCAGTTATGTGCCATGCATGATACACGCTTAGGCGATCATGTATCTTTCGATATATGACTGACGAGGCAGATTTTTTCCCGCAGTAGGTTGCTATTTCTTTCTGCAGCAGTTTAGTTGCTATCCATGGATATAGAACCGCTCTGCTATTTACCCATAGTTGGGAGAAGAACAGGATTTGTGCCTTTCTCAGGTGTATTTGCACGTAAGTGAATGTAAT
>OZ010581.1:24214570-24247070 GCA_963932145.1 Acanthosepion lycidas | reverse complement strand
TTAGACGATTCTCGACAGACCTTCTGCCTATATATGGCAACAGTACACCATTTCCGGTCTGATATGGCTCTTGTACGAGTGCATGCTAGCAGGCGGAGTCTTGCTTTAGCAGTACAGGTATTCAAATATTTTCCTAACATTCTTAGTACTAGATTTATGTACGAGGTAGACTTGAGGTTTCGGATGATTTTAAGACCCAGTAGGCGGGCAATGAACAGAATCTCCCGGATGGCAATACGGTCCGCTCGAAGATTTTGGAAATTAACAAGTTTGGTTTTTGAGTCTCTAATGTGACCAGCCAGTTTATCTTCCACGAAGCTGTTAGAGCTAGGCCAGAAGATAGATTAACTGCCAAGCACTGGGCATTTAGGTAGAGTTTTGGAAGGGGACACGTACCGTTGTATCATCACCATATATGTTCCCAAAAGTTATAAGCTGTATATGCTTGTTTGCTGCTATTAATGTATTCACTTTTGACACCTTCGGCATGTTTAAGAGGCGAATAGAATTTTAACAAAAAACCCAAATTTATGAAAGTGGATTTATATATTTTCCTTATTCTTGAGAAGAAACACTATTTATTACCTTTCTTATTTGCATATATATATATATATATATATATATATATATATATATATATATATATATATACTTATTTGTAGGTTTGATACATTAGATCGTGATTACGATTCAAATGTAATAAATTTTAACCATGGAATATTAGTGTTTGAGCCGTTTATATTATATTCTTACTCTGTCCTGGACATTGAGTTCTACCTCGATTCTATCCTCTTGGGAATTATATATATATATATATATATATATATATATATATATATATATATATATATATATATATACTAATAAAAATAATAATAATATTAATACTCGGTTGGAAAAACCTCGGATAGTACAACTTGTAAGTCTATCAAAACAAATTGGTACCCGAGGGGAAAATGCATATATATATATATATATATATATATATATATATATATATATATATATATATTCTAGCCGAGTTACCCAGCGTTGGCCGAGTGTATATGATTTCAAGTGTATAACTGCGCAACCACCTATATGCACGAACCCCATGTCTAGAAATGTCTGCCTGCGTCACCGCTTGCATGCATCATCCGTTGGCATACTAAGCTACTCCCCACTCATTTCATGCCATTCGCAAATGTTTGTTCTTAGATAAGGAATTCCATCGATAAAAAAATGTTCGTATGTGGTCGTTGTTTGGGGTTGACTTGTTTCAATGTTTTAGATATTCAGTTAATTTCCTAATAACTATTAAATAACCTAATAACTTTTAAATATTATGGCATTATGCACAAATCTAATGATCAAACAAAATTTGCCTGAAGCTTTAGTGCTTGATTCAACTGCAAGTGCAAAGGCTTCTTTTTTCGTACGTTTACTGTAAAGCTGTGTTTAATAAGAGGTTCTGCGGAATTTCTTTCCCTTTAACGCTTCAACAATCCTTCTCAAACACTCTTTGAATCAAAGTTGTTCGAATTTAGGATGGAATCATATGAAGAAACTATTGACTAAATGGCAAAAGCTTAGTTTGTCGCAGATTTTGTCCACTTAACTGAAGTAATCTAAACCAAACATTCACGCAAGACAATTTGTTGCATGTATAATTTACATGGCAAATCTGGAAAGCATTGGATGAAAAACCAGCAAGTAATGGCCAAAAAATTGGCTTTTTGAACAGTTTTTCTTGGTTTTTCGTTTTACGCGGGTAAGCGACAAGAACTTAATTCTTAATTCTTGCAAGGTGGCAAATTTTTAGCGATATTTTTCAAGAGAATCGGAAAATAAATGACGTTATTCAAGTGTTTATTTTAAGTAGTACGAAAAATCTGATGTTTTCACAGGTTTTTGCAATTTTTTGTGTAAAGCCAATGTTGCTGGAAAACTATCAAGCTATATAATACAAACCTCGTAATATGAGCTATTGTCTTGCATTAAGTGCAAAAACAACAACTCATCCTGCTAAAATCTGGTGGGGGGGCGGGGGATTGAAAAGTTGAATTCGAACTAACCTCGTAAATTTGATACATGTTTGTACAATTCCATAGAAATCGGCCGAGAAATGTGGACGTGCATAAATAACATGCACACACACACATACACACACACACACACACACACACACGGACATTTTCTGTTTTACACATATACACATACGATTATAAAAATATTTGAACCCACTATAACGAAATATTTTTCATTTAACTTTTTTTTTTTAAGCATTTCACCCCAAGCAAGGCGGAAAGACGCTAGGACGCAAGGGGTTACAGAAAATTTAGAGCAAGATCAGATAGGAGTGATAGAAGAAAGGATGACGAGGAGGGTAGTGGATAGATCAGGGCAACGGTAGATGTCTATTGACATTACACTTGAATAGCTGGAGATTATAGCTCTCAGGGAAATAGGAATAGGGAAGGGTGTTCCACAGGCGAGAGGTGCGAGACCTGAAGCTATTGGGGTAGAAGAGACGGCTACATTTAGGAGTTTCGACAGTGAAGGGGTGAGAGCGTGATGCCAGCCTCGTAGGGCGCTTGAACTCATGACGACTGGGAACCAGCGAATGCAGCTCCTAAATAAATATGAAAATCTTTTTTCATTCATAAATTTAAAGAAATCTATGTGAAGAAGAACATTTAAATAAACAGATAACGTCGAGTAAATAATTATTAATTTTGGAAAAATGTATACTGCGAGAATTTCTGTCATTTGCACTGGCCAGAACATTCGCAATATTAGGTTGACAGCATCTCTTTCCCGGAATCATAGATCGTTTTAAATAGTCTTTATGTTATATATTTAAATTTTCTGGGTACCCCGAGGCGATGTAATGGTTAGCAAGCTTGTCTCGCTAGAACAATTACGACCGAGTAGTGAGGTCGATCCTCAAAGGTTGCCACATACATTCGGCATTGGGCCACATCTAAGCTACGTTTGGAAAATCAATTGCGCACCTCGAGGTGACGTAATGGTTAGCAAGCTAGTCTTGCTACAACAATTACGACGGAGTAGTGAGTTCGATCCTCGCTGGGTTCCCCTTAGTTTCGGCCTTAGATCAAGTAACGACCATCATTAAGACTGAAAAATAAAATTGACAAAGATTATTGTTTAAGGTTGATGGGCACGCATGTTTTAATTAGCTTTTTTTTGTTTTGTGTTTTTTTTTCTTTTTTTTTTTACGAATTGGTCAAACCAAAACTTAAACAAAAACATTGTTTTCAATCGTTATGAGTCTACCGATTGAATAGAATTTTATAAAGAAAAAAGTGTGCAAGACAATAAGAAACACTAGCTGCCAAAAAAAGTGAAGTTTTGTTGAAATCGGTTGAAAAATGTAGGAAATCCGATCCCATATATAAACGAACACACACACACACACACAAACAAACAACCTGGGTTTTTATAATAAGTATAACTCGATATGAGTTGTCCCCCTTTCATTCACGCGATGCCTCTTAATCGTGTTTTCAAATTGATTTCGTGCAAAAACAATTGTGTCTTTCCAATTTTGGGCGCTGTCAGAACCACCGCAAGGTAATTTTACATAGTCCTGTGAAGTTTTGTTGAAATCGGTTCAAAAATGTAGGAAATCCGATCCAATATATAAATGTACAGACACATACACACACACACAACCTGGGTTTTATAATAAGTATGATCAATCATGACAAAGGGAATTGTAATTGTTTTTTTTTTTTTTATAAAAATTCTCATGTGGAGAAGAAAGTTTAATATTTTCTGGCCATAGCATTCGGTTAAACAGAACTATTACTCCAATTGTTATTGCACAAAAAATATTTTGTAAAGATCCTCCATCTATACAATTGCAGTTTGATTAAATTTTCTAATCTAATTTGGCTTGCGTGAACTTTACTCAACAAAACTAATACGATACTTTTAGTATCTAGATATTAATATTGTTATATATGTCTCTTAACGTAGAGTAGATACCGATTAAATCAACAGGTTAAAATTTAGATGTTACTTTGCATAAACCATATTATTCGAGATATTCATACAGACAAAAGAAGGAAGGTGTAGATTTTTTATTTCGTCTTTTTAACTGTAATTGTGATAATGACAGTAAAGCCTGAGGGCTGACATAAGTGGCTATTTCACATCTGCGTCGGTAAAAACGTATATCAGGCATATACAATCTGTCCACATGTAAGATTGGTGAAAGGAAATCCACTAAAGCCGCAATCATTCTTTTGGATTTCCGCCAAGTTAAAATTTTATGAAGAAATATATACTTCGTTGTCTATTCGTTTTCCAAGCTCACTTGTCTTCTCAGACGCTTAACCAATCCCTGTTGCAGTCGCCTTCTTAGGCACATTTGTGTTTGTTCAACACTCTCAGAGCTAACCTGTTCTTTATAAAGAAACTATTCTGTACAGACCTTTGTTACAGTTTCTGAGAGAGAAAATGAGCATCCCCTGACATGACCAGCAGGTTTATAACGCCAATACATCGTAACCGTCGGTCCAAATCCCTTTGCGCGAATAATACAATCATCGGCGGCTATCGAGAATTTCCAATTATTCAAATGAACTCGTGTCAACCCACCGTATAGTCTAAATTTGTTGGGGTCACCTCTCCAAGCCGTTTTACAACAAGTTAACTGACAATGGTGAGATTCGAACACGGGTCTCATGGTCGATTAGTAAACTCCCATACGGTCATATAGGACATAAATGAATGGAATCGTCCGTTTATATAAATAAGCGAAGTAGATTGGAGCTAGTAAGTTAGAGCTACTTTGTCACTCTTTGCCTCCAGGAAGAAAGGAACCCAGACGGGGCTATGCCAAAGGGCAGAGTATCGTCTGGAGAGCTAGACAAACTCGACCACGTTTATAAATGGTCTACGGGTAGTTTTTGCCAGAGCCTACAGGATCGGATCGCCCTACGTTTACAAACACAGGCGTTGTGCCACATCCCACATTGTGGTGAGGACTTGGGGAATATTAGTTGAGTCTCCTTGTCATTCTCTACCTCCAAACAGAGAAGAACCCGGATGAGGCTCTACCGAAGGGCAGAGTCTCGTCTGGCGAGGGTGACAAACCCGACCCCTTTATTACAGGGTTTACGGCGAATATTTGCCCGACCCTACGGATTTGGAAAAAACGCACGTTAAACCGGTCTTGTACCACATACCGGTCTGTGGGAAGAATGGAAAATACCAAGTTAGCATTAGGTCAATTGCTAAATGTACCTTCGTGTAATAAACCTTCTTTTCATTACTTACGTGCGTGTTTGTCTTCCTTATTTATTTCGCTCTGTTATATTGAAAACGGGAGATACAACAGCCACGTACTTACATACACAGTGATGTACGACATAGACAAAATAAAATAATTATTATGAATATCTATATTATAATAATTTGATTTTAGTTCGTTGGTGTAACACAAAATAGACAGAACAACATGTAAGAGAATATTTTATTTGAATTTAAAATTCGTTTTCGTTTCGTTTGCGTTTAAAATTCACTAACTTGACAATTAATTTCCAATTTTATTTTTAACTGGATGATGATGACGATGATTATGATGTATTTGTTCATGGTCACCCTGAGAATAGGACTTTGGTATTTTGATATATTTATAAGATTTTTGTTTGTGTTCCTGTTACTATATCTATCTATCTATCTATCTATCTATCTATCTATCTATCTATCTATCTATCTATCTATCTATCTATGTATGTATGTATATATATATATATATATATATATATATATATATATATATATATATATATATATATATATATATATACATACATATATATATATAATGCAGAAAAATATTATTCTATTAACACTGCAATGCAAATTACTATTTTTTACTTTAAATAAAAATTAAATAAATAAACGAAGTATTATTTCAATCGTTCAATTATTATATGTAAAATATATTAATGCTTTTATTTTATAACACTTTATTACAATAGTATTTTTAAATTTGGAGACTGAGATATATCACAGTAAAATCCTGCTTATTAGGGATTAGCAGAAGTACTGATAAATATATTTTTAATTTTAAATTTAAATTTTACACGTTTGATTATAATTACTATATAAGTTCTACAGGCGGGGGGATTATACTGATATCGTATTTATCACATTCTCGTAAGATACCCGTAGTTAAGCAAATGATAATTTATCTTCCCGCTATATATTTTGTGTTTTTGTTTTATATCTCAAAGAAGTCAATATCAAAAGCTGGGATTGGAATCTGTTATTTAAAGGTAGGCAGAGCGACGTCTTTTGGAAAACAAACGCTACATAATCTTCCAGTCATTACTTAGTCTTCAACAAATTAAAGGAAGATGTATAATTATATGTAGTTAGATATTTAATAGCCGTTATCTGTTAATAAGTCTTGAGTTTACGAAAAAATTTATCAAATAATTATTACTTAAGTTCTAACGTACAGAATAAAGATCGATTACCGAAACTTCCTAAAACAAATTTAGATAAAAAAGTAGAAGTATTTAATCAGAAAATAGAACTTGTGGCTACGTTCGAAGTGTTATCGGAAAGTTATCGGACTAGAATCTCCTGACAGACTACAAAATTGATTCCTGTCATATGAGAGAGCTGATTGATTGTTTTATCGACTGTCCTCTTCGATGAGGTCACGACTTTGTTTTCTTTTATTTACTAATTCCTAACATTTTTGTAGAGACTGGTCGAATTGAGCGCACTTTCTCTTGAATTCACAATCAAATGTTTTAAAAACCTGCAACACTCAAAGACATGTGTTCAATGTCGACCGAAATGAACGTTTGGCGAAAACCCGACGAAGAATTTTAATGGTCGGCTTTTTTTTCCGAGCTAAGTTTGATGCTGCACATATTTTTCAGTCATCGTAAAGATAAGAGAGCTGCTCCAAACAAAAATCACATAATTAAACGTATTTTCAAATACGTAGCCATTTTTCAAAAGACGCAAAGCCGCAAGTCTATCGCTAATGTAAATGTATCGTAAATGTTCAGATAAGTTCCAATCTTTAGTCGGTTTTCGGACATAGATGGTTGAAACACCGGTTACTGTACGATAACTAAAGTTAGGCAAAGTTGAGCCTGGTCAGTACATAAATGGCAACCGTTTGGGAAGACCAAGTGCTGTAAGTTTGGATGGGTGGGTAGTGTTTGGAAATTATATTGGATTTAATAGCAACCGGGTTCCTTACATTGTCTTATGTTCATATAAACTTGAGAAAAGTATGAACGTACCTGTTCTCTCCAAAGCTATGGGGTAAGTAATAGGGCATATCAGTAAAACATTATTATTATTATTATCTCCGAAACATACTTCAAATCTAAAGAAAAATATTGTCTGGATTTAAGAAACCCGCAAATGGTTGATACACTGTAAAAAAGACTAACCTATCAATCAATCACTTAATCAATTCACTTTATTTTAGTTCACAGATATACAGCCAGAATTCGTCATGCTACCTCCACGGAGTTGAAGCACTCGCATTTCTTCTGTATCGTATTTGTAATGAAGAAGGTTCTCAAAGAAGTTTTTTTTTTCTTAGAAAAACAGTATTTAGTGGCACCATCTCCCACGTGGATGCTTATCTGAACCATTTTAACTATTTAAAGTCAAGTGTAAATCGCTCACTACTCTCCTTATCTTCATAACCTTCACTTCCTTCTACGTTCTCATACGTCTACATCACGCATTCAATAAGCTTTCATCTTGTGTGGGTCTTGAGCCTGGTATTCAGTGAAATTTAGTTTTAAAAAATAACACGTACAGATAGCAAAAAGTGATTTGAAGATTGATTCAAAAGATTCGGTTGACAAAGCATTACCTGCGTATGCCTTTCTGTTGAACTATACACTCTCAGCGTTTACCGTCGGAGAACTTTTTGTTATACATCTTCTATCCGTGTGATTCAAGTGATATCTTATCTGATATATCAGAAATAAATCCAAAATTAATATTCCATTTTTATATCAACCCAATTTTGCTTTCTGACGTGATGGTAAAAACTTCTCGGACTGATCAAAAAGGAATTAAAACGATTTCTGATTTTTTTCTGTCGAATTAAAACGATTTCTGATTTTTCTCTGTCGAACTAAGAAATTTTCCCTCCGTCATCATTTATAGAGACCGTTAGAATGACAGAAAGATTTGTTTAATATACAGACCCACGATAATACTAGCTGAATTAAAATTCTTGTTTGTGTACTGTGTATTTTCAGCTAGAAGGAAACCATATTTTTGTACAATTTCTTATCCCTGAATTCAAAAGCTCACGGAAGTCAATTAGAAAATTCTATTTGACAACAATTCACGGCAGTTCAATGATAATAAAGAAAAAGACACTTTGGCGAAATATGATCGCCCATAGCCTAAAGGAATACGGTATATAAAAAAATACAAGTGCAGACCCGTACCCAAGAAGCATCAAATCCAGGATACGATGACAGAGGTGAGCACGAATGATTAGGTTCGGATCATTGACGTTATTTTTTAATCGGTATCACACCATTCAAGGTGATAAAGCTGCTAAAACACAAGGGGTTACATTACAGGGTGTGGAAGAGTTAAGAACAGAAACAATAATGAGTAGAAAGAGAAAAGAGTAATCAGGAGGGCATTAGATAGCGATTGACGTTGCATTTAAATTTCTGTAGATTAAAGTTGATTCCATGGATCCGGAAGGGAGTACCACAAGAAAGGCAGTAAAGCCACTAAGACACAGAGGGTTACTGGGTGTGGAATAATTGGCACCCAAAACTTTAATAATTAGCGGAAATAGAAAAGAGTAGTCAGGACGATAGTAGATAACGATTGAAATTGAATTGAAAGCTTTGTAGATTATAGTTGACTGAAAAGCGTGGAGCCGGAAGAGAGTTTCGCAAGTGAGAAAACCAGTGAAGAAACGGTTAGCCTAGAAATTATGGCTATATCTAGCCAGTTCAACGGTCAATTGAGAAGTTCTCGGCTCCAGTCTGGCACTGCGCTTAATCCATGAGGTCTAGGTACTATAACGAAGAGAGATATTTATTTGTAATTATTTACAAAATGTGGCACAAAGCCAAAATAGGGTATGGGGAAAAGGGTGGTATTCATCAGTCTTAATTTTAAACTTACCTAGCCATAAACACTGAGTCAAACATACCACAATAATCCTAACACCAAAACAACGCATTCTTACTTATCTTTCTTACAACGTACACCATTATACCTCATTGTCTCTATGAAAGTCGAAAATAGTCCCTATAAGTACAATTCAAATTCTAGGGCAGGGTTAAAATAACAACTTATAAACTAGCCCCAATGAATATTAACAATTTGAAAACAAATAGCGAAGAGATTATCTGAACAATTATCATGAATGTATTTATCGAAAAGGCACAGAGATGCAACCTTATGGCGGTGTGAAAGTGCCTGAAACCGAGGCGCCAGGTTAGGAGATATAATATTGCTGATTCTTCTTTGGATATTATAAAGGAGCTCTAAATGAAAATCAGAGGCAGTGGACCATATGTTGCAGCAATATTCTTAGAATGAGCGAATGGTAGACTTATATGTATGACAGATTCTATCGATAGAAATGGTCTCGACTTTCTTAGCTGCTGACCTAGAAATGAATTCAATATAGTCTTTTCACTAAATGTAAGCTGAGAACGTTACCCCGAGAAGGCGCAATGTTTCACTATCTTAGAGAACCAAATAGGCTCCCAGGTTTTACGTGATATGTGCATTCAAAAGTTTTGCACTCAGAGCGTTCCTTCACCCAGACATTCTCATACTCAAGACTATAAAAGCTCGTTTGCCCTGTCATTTAAGCCATAGCTAAGTACGAAGCGACGGATACATGCATTTCACAATGGTAGTATTTTCTAATTGGACTCAGTAGGAAGTTGAATTTTGATCGCCCATTATTCGTCGATAACCGTAATGCTACCTTCACATCTTTCAACCCTATACAATACACATTGTAATAATCTTAATTGAAATTAACACATAATTTAATGACAAAATATAATCAATATATACCGACGCGGGTTTACTTGACAATTAATTTATGGGGCAGCGCTATACAAAAAAAAAAAAAATTATGTATGTATTCCTGGTTCAATTGGAGCAGCCATTTATAGTTGCTATTTAATACTTCAGAGCAGCATGATTTGTTAACACTAGTGATAACTGTCGACCAACAAGTTTACAAATAAACCACAATGGGATGTCGCGTCTTTTGTCTGGCATGTGCGGTCCTCAAGTGGGTGAACTGTAGAAAAGAAATATCTTAAATGCGAGTAAATATTGAACAGATGTAATTAATTGTGACAAGTGGCATTTCTGATAACCAAATATATTAGCTATTCTCTGGAATAGGATATGAAGTCAGCGTGGCGGTTAGCGTCGTGGAAATGGGAATCGGCGAATCGAGTTCAATATACTACCTCGTTGGATTCGGTTAGTTTCGCGAAAACTCCATCGGAAAAGGGTAGAGTCATTCTCCTTCAAAGAGCTACAAGTTAAATCTCATGGTAGACTTGTATCTCCTTGACTATTTGCCACCTAAGACAGATTGCCAAGGAGAAGGGCAAATCGTTTTGAAAGACGTTTCTATAAATATTTTCATGGTAAATATTCTGATGTACTTTCCTCTTTTCTACCTAGACTTATGGATTTTTGTTTCCTCTATACATTAAGAAACGTAACTGAGCCTTTTCTATAAATACTTTCAATTTAAATGTTCCGATGAACTTTCGTCTATGGTACCTAGACTTTATGAGTTTAAGGGCAGTACTAGATTGGCGGAAAGGTCCCATCATCTTATAGTTGAAATGTGTAAGTTTAACCGTAATTCTATACTGATTGTTACTTCACTTTCACTTCTCGATTATGGGACTCTCTTGCTGTCTAGTCAACTTTGATCTTCAAAAATTTTGAATTCAGTGTCATTTTCCTTCATTCTTCTTAAATCATGTTCTTTTAATACTATTTCTCTTTAATAACTTTTTTCACATATTCCCTCACACTCATTAACCCCTTGAGTCTTAGTGGCTTTATTGCCCTGCTTGTAGTGAAATCATTCAAAAAAAGAACAATTATCTTATCAAGTAAATAATAAAGAAAAGAGTAGTAAACTACTATATGATATGTATATGGATATCTGTCCTCCTGTATGGCAGTGAGTGCTGGACGATCTCTTCAAAGACGAAGAGTGGACTTTAAGCAACAGAAGTGTTGTTCTATATAAGGATTCTGAGACTACTGCTGACAAATATGTGTATAACGACGACGTTTTGGAGAAAATGGAAAGAAAAAGGAAACAAAAAGGAAACTAATACTTAGGAAGAGACTGTTGAGGTTTTGGTGGCATATTAGGAGGAAAGAAAGCTTGAAAAGTATAATACTCACTGAACATATAGAGGTCAAGAGAGGCAGAGAAAAACAACGCATAATATACATAGTGAGCATGACTAAATAGATGTTGGAACAAGGCTTAGGAGACAAAACACCCCCAAAAATGAAGTCTCCTAAGATCGCCTATCTCATTAAAAGAGATGAACAAATGTGGAGTTAGCATCATAGAGAATGAAAGCGGATGAATAACTCTTATTTCGGTCTAATGTGTTTACGTTGCTTAATTGCCGTAGGGATCTTCATGAATCCTTTTTCCTTGCCACCGAATTTGGAAGCAGAAGAAAACAGTTTCTGAAGCCTTCGTTGCCAGCCAGTCTAGACGACTAAAACTGCTGATTTAAAACTGTATAGAAATCAACTGATATTTGCAGGAATCCTCATGTCGGATTCCCATTCCCGACTAGCCGGATACGTTCAGAAAATTTTCCTTGCAAAAGGCGTGGATCCATGTCTTCTCCGGATATATATAGATAATATGGTAGAATAGACTGGCCATTTTTGGTTCGCGTGGCAGCGAATCTTCATGGAAGATAACTGGTAATTCAAAACTACGTAAAAGCAACTAAATCCTGTTCAATATCTATCCTAATAACAATCTATCCTAATAAAAATCGTGTGATTTCACTGTTAACAAATATTAACAAAGAATGAAGTCTTGCAGAAAGATGACATAAATAAACGATTGCTTCTTTTTTTTATTCTGATGATGGTTATAATTTGCATTCTGTGTTCAGTCAAACCTAAAATCAGTTCGAAAACTGACATTATTGAAATAGGTTGATGATACATTTTCGTTCATATTTCTCCTTAAACAACTCAATGTAAGCGATTTCTAAATGTAGCCACTTGTCGTAAAAACGAGACCGACATATGGCTCATTTGTTTAACATCAATCATTGACTTAGGCTCTCACTCCTATTTTAGTCCTAGAAATTAACTCATCAAAAGAAACAAAAACGAATCGAAAAAACTGGAAAAGCTACTGTAATGGCAATTAATAGAAAGACATAGTTTTTTTTTATTTCTATAAATCCTCTGTATTGTTTTCCGCTCCATTCATTTTCTTGCTTACTCGTTTTCTTTTTCTTTATGACAGAATTTGTAGAGAAGTCAGTTTATTGCATATAATTCGGAATAGAGAAAATGCTTTCTTTTTGTAAGCTTGCTTATTTTCGAACAAAATACGTAAAATATCTGCTCCCTATTTACTTGCTGTTTGTAAATGTGGATCAACAGATTTATAGAAACCAGTGAACAAACCAATTTTCAAAGATATAATGCGAATTATCCCACTTTTTCATAAACTGAGTTTCATTTAATAGTTTACATTCGATTATCTTAAGAAGGAAGCCAATTTAAAATTAATTCTTCTAATGCCTTTGTCGCTAAAAACTGAAAGAACACTTAGTTTATAAAGAGATGATGGGTGTAGAATCTTTTTTATAGCATATATGTCTTTGTATTACTTCGATATATATATATATATATATATATATATATATATATATATATATATATATATATATATATATATATATTGTTAAATATAACAGACAATGAATGTCTATTATGTGTGACTAGCAGCATAGCCCAGCGTGCCCGGCGTTGCCCGTGCTTGATTCAAAAATCGTACGACTCATACAGCAATCCCTATCACTTGACTTAAACTATTTTTGCCCTTTCTTGCCTTTAAAGGAGTTCTCTTTGCCGTGCTGATGTTGCTACATGCCTTATTTCTTGCCTATCTCACACTGCGAATTTTTTCTAAGCTCTACACTAAACATTAAATCTGTTACGAAAAAAGAACTAAACAAAATGAACACAAAACGGTCAGTTTTAAATAAGGAAAAACCGAATGAAAAAAAGAATGTTAACAACAAATACTTTTCACACCCAACCCAGTTCTGCGGAATCAGAATCAACGTTGAGTTTAAGCAAGCAGATGAGCCAATTGGAGTAAAGTGCTATGCAGATTTAAATTTTTCCCACTTGTGACGGATGCAGCTATCGATTTCTTTTGCATTCTAGCATGCTAGTTAACATTCGTGTCAGTCAGCTGTTGACTCTCACGCTGGCCTATAGAATCTTCCCGCCTATTCGTGGCAGCTATCTATAGGCTTTCACTCTGGGCAGTAGAAAATGGCCACAAACTACATGAAAACTGCTGTAGAAACATGAAAAAATCGATTATTTCCACTATCGATGGGAGTTGGAAAATGCAAAGTCGGTCTTGGCCTTCCCAATAACTTGGAGCATGTGCATGTAATTTTTGGTGCAAATCCGTCGAAAATTGCAGCCGTGCATTCGTTACACACACACACATACATCTTGCCTTTTATGGATAGATATGAAGAGCCGTTCTAAACTCCGTAGGTTTGCATTAATATCGGGTGAAAATAAAAGCAATAGTTATCCAACGTTTGCATTTTTTTTATAGTTAGTTCTTGATCTAAACTTTCGGTTCACATGAGCCATGCTCTGGACATTTCAACAAAGATATTCACCTTCAAAACTGATGTTCTGTGATGTTGACATTGCCATGATAAGGAATTTTTTTGACTTTATTTTTAGCCAAAATTAAATCAAACATACAATGTTTAGAACAGCTCATGACCAAATATAATAGACATACATTGTCTGTTATATTTGACAATATGTGTTTAAATAGTAATCACTGCCCAATAAACTATATATATATATATATATATATATATATATATATGTGTGTGTGTGTGTGTGTGTGTGTGTGTGTGAGTGTCTATATATATATATATATATATATATATAATCTCTCATTGCAAAAACGCATGAATACCTTCCAAAATGCGTCCAGGTTTCGGACAAATAACAAGCGTACTGGACTGTTATGTAATATCAATTTACTGCTCTGGTTGTGAATGGTGGGCAATTTATTCGTGATGAAGGGGAGACTTCAAGAAACAAAGTTGTGGCTCCACAGAAGGATGTTGAGAATACCATGAACGAAATATTTAAATAGCGAGGAAGTTTTTAAAAAATTGAGAACAATAATGACACGTTTACTTAGAATAAGAAAGAAATAATTGATATTTCTGGATCACATTATAAGGAAAGACGGCTTAAAGAATTTAACAATCACAGTATTTACTGCAGAGGAAAACATTCAATAGCCTACTTTATGACGATGTGTAAATGAATGAGAGTCGAAATAATGGGTGAGACAGTAAAGGGACATATTCTGCTCGATCGATTTGTCTATTTAACGCCATATCAACACCTTAATGGTCATTTAATGCTTAAATTTAATCTTCTTGGGAGCTTGGAAGTAATAAAATTATGACTTGTTATTCCGATACCACAATTAAATATGTGACAGTTACTCAGCTTTTGTGCATATGTTTGTGGAGACACCATTACTAGAGACGGCGATACGTGTTTTGTGTTGTGGTTGTGTTGAAGGTATACATTGGAATACAGTTTGATTTAAAAAAAATGTAGGATATTATATGGTTTAAGATGATTCAATTTCTTTTATGTTGGTTGTTTGGCAATGTTCTAAACGAATTTCCTTGAATTCACTACAATTTGTAATTATGTGCGCACTGTTGCTAATTTATATACAAATGCAGGTTTATAATTACATAGTGTATTTTTATTGTTAGATGTGTTCATTATTTGCCCATAGCTGGGACCCTAACAGGTTCTGCCACCCAGGCTTACGCTGGACCTGGGAACAACAGCAGTAAAGACGTGGTTCCATTCTCCTCAAAACCTCCAATTTCCCAATCAGAGGCCTTTCTACCGAATGTACTTTATCGTTATATCCAGGAATAGATTGGAAATGTAAAGAATAGGAATTTTTGGAGAGCTATAATCGCTTCAGAAGAAGTTAACTTTGCCCATAGTACACGATTTAAAAAAACATATTGAAAATCAGTATTTGTCTATATTTCTGAGATGAGGCGTTATGTACACTATTTAAATTATTTGGACTATTGTCCTCATCTTGGTCGCCATATTTATTACAACATTTCGGACGTTGTACGCTCCGGCCTTCTTCAGGTGGTTGGACTGTCGGATTGAAACCTTTATTTCATTCACTGGGGTAAAGTGTTCTATTTTCATGTGCCTAGTTGAATGGATGTCAGTTATCAGTTATCTCCTGTTGATTCCCCTCTCCAAATTCTCCACTGCCTTAACCGGGTATTGAACTCACACTCTTTGGGTCCTGTTACTGGATCTAACCAACGCCTCAAAGACACATGGCACAGTTAATAAATGCGTTGGTTAGATCCAGTGACAAGACGCAAAGAGTGTGAAGGAAACTTGGAGAGAAGAATTAACAGGTGACAATAGATAACGGACATCCATTAAACATGACACGTGGAACTAGATCAGTCTACCACAGTGAGTGAAATAAATGGTTCAGTTCGCCATTCCAACTACCTAATGAAGGCCGGGAGCGTAAAACGGCCGAAACGTTGTAATAAATATGGCGACAAAGATGAGGGCAGTAGTCCGAATAGTGTAAATAGTGTTATTTAAAATTCATTAAGAACTCGTGATAATAGTGTTTGAAAAAGTTTGGATAGTTATATGACCATTGTAATTGTGGAGATGATTGTGAATATGTCAGGCTAATTATTCAAGCAGGAAAGGCTGTTTTGTCTTAACGCTCATACGCATGAAATTACAAACACTCAAACACACATACGCATTCAAACACAAACACACACATACATATACAAACATACACACACATATTGAAATGGGGTTTAGTCATGGTCAATAGCATTAACAGAAAAACAACTTTTTCACCGAGAAGTAAAATCCTCTGATGATTCCAGATTTTAGCTTAGGGTAGTTTAAAGGCAATATCTTTTTGATGTACCTTGTTTTCTAAGATTATATGCTATATTGGTCCTCCCCAACATCCTAACCTTTTCGAGATATAAGCGATTTTTTTTTCTTTTTACTCTCCTCCCAGTTTCTTTTTTGCAATCCTTTAACACAAGCTAATTTTAATCTTCAAAAAATTAAATACTATGTCAATCGCTATCTACTGTCTTTCTGGTTACTATTATTTCGTTCTTTGTCCTTTTTATTGTTTCGATTTTCCAATTATTTCTACACCCAGTACCATCTTGCGTCTAAATGGCTTTGCTTACTTGCTTGGGTTGAACTCGATTTTGAAAGAAAATAACAAAAAGAGTCTACCGGAAACCGTATACTAAATAGATAATGCAAGATTTACAGCGATATCCTATGTCTGATACTACACAGAATTATAAAGTCTTAAAAAACTGGAACAAAGAGTATGCTGAGCTAAAGGTAACACTTGTAAACTCGAAATAAATAACAATATTTCGACAGTAGTATTAATTTGCGAGATTAGCAGGGCCGTTTCTCCATGGCGGAGTGAAGAAATTTTTTTTATATAAAGCCGTGGCGTCGCTGACGTTACGTCGTATTGTTACTTTTTATATCTGAATTAATCTGCATGGGCTAAGTTTCTTCTCTTTGTATTATTTACCAACAGAAAGAGAACCAAAAATGAATTTCACGGCTAAGTGAATTTTAATTACGCCAGTGTAAAAGCATTACCCAATGACTCTTTTCGATGACTTGTGAATTTCTCAAGCATGGCCTGCACGAATTTATTTGGCAAGGATCCGCCATGTTGAAAGCTTTATGCAAATCAGACTTTAATAACTGAGTAATATCTTATAAATGTTCGAAAGATTTCGCTATGGAACAGTGGAAACAAATGATGTGCAAACTCATTGTGAATACAAAACAGCTGTTATATTAAAAACGCTATCTATGTAAAGAAAATGTAATATATTGAAGGATGAAAAGTACTTTACTTATAACGTGTATCGAAATACACACACATACATACACACATACATATATATATTTGTGTGTGTTTATTTTTAACATCAACTCTATCTAAACTACACGTGAAACTATCGTATATAACATTACATACAATTTGTTACAACTACTTTTAAAACAATAAATTACTTAATTAACACAAAATAAAATAATAATTACATAAAACTTGAATGTAAAATTAACTCTATCACCTGTAATAATTGCCACCAGGAATACATCGGAGAAACCTCAAGGGATTTAGATAATAAACAAAATATGAAAACAAAAGCGATATTTTACATATCAACACACTCTAGGCATTAGTTGTGCAGTGTAATGTGTCTAACCATAACTTTGATTAAAAATTATACTTTAATTAAAAATGAAAGCGATTAACTCTGACAAATGTGTATAGAATGTGTTTTAATTGTTAGATCATTCACAGTAAATTGCTGTCGAAGTTCGTTCAACACTTCACCTTTCTTAGCAGATCTTTTTTTTAGACAATGTTGGTTATTTAATAATAAAATTTATTTAAGCATAGACTGTAAATGAAAAGACGGTAAATGAAATTTGCTAGATTATATGCCGTAAATAAACAAAACAAAATTAAAATAAAACATATATAAAAAATAAAACATATATAACATAATTACATATGAACATATACATATAGATACATCTAAACATATATAACATATATACCCCAAATAAACAAAACAAAACATATATAAAACAAGATTAAAAAATATGTATATATATATAACATATATACTTATAAATAAATATATATACATATGTATATATATATATATATATATATATATATATATATATATATATATATATATATATAGTTACATCTAAACATGTTACATACAAATCACAAATAAACAAAACAAAATATATATAAAACAACATTCAAAATGAAACTTATATAACATATATATACATAAACATATACATATAGATGTAAATAAACATATATACCCCAAATAAACAAAAACAAACATATATAAAACAAAATTAACGGAAGACACATTTTCTTTAATAAGAATTGCAACTTCGAGCACGTGAGATATTTATTTTCTAGATATGTTTAATAAAATAGGCGCAACCACTAAATATATATATATATATATATATATATATATATATATATATATATATATATATATATATATATATATATATATATACAGTAAATATCTCTCGAGTGGGATAGTTTCTCTAGAATCCTTTATATGGGTGGCCCGTGTCCAGACTATTGTTAAGCGTAATGACCATGATTTTTGATTGCATATTTATTTATCTATTTATTAATGACCCACTGTTATCCATGAAATGGCACGGTTTTCTTTTGTGAAATTTGTAATTGATTCTTCCGAACTGGTTAGAAACGAACGCACAGAATTGGAGAGTTGTAATAGAGATGTAAGTAGCCTTAGATGATTTTGTCATTGATAAGATTACCGAAATAATAAATAAAATGTGTAACAGTCGTCATATACCGGAAGACCTAATTTATTAACAATGTCTATTAAGCCAGGTGCAAACGAATATGAACTCCATCCGATAATCAGCATAAAAAGAACCGAATTCTAGTCAATAGTCCACGCATCAGAATTGAACCGGAAATTGGACAAGATCTTTGCAGGTTCGTTAAATACACTAGATTTCGATTTTTATTCTCAGAATGCTAACAGAAATGCATATGCAGAAGGACGTGTTCATGTGTTTTATAGATTATGAAAAAGCATTTGACAAAGTAGGTCCCAAAGAACTGTTGGGACTGCTTGACGTTCGTCTTTCTTTTCTTTTTATGTGCTATGTCCTTTCAGGACGTACGTGATCATGGCTCTCCATCTGCCTCTATCCCTTGCAGCTCTCAGCAAGTTTCATCCCTCTGCTTCCTCAGTAGATCACGTTCTGTCAGCCACTGCCCAAGTCCGCTAGGTATGTCATTCTCTGTTTTCCCTTGTTTCTCTTTCCGTCTATTCGATCTGTGTGTGTATTCTCTGGGACCTCCTTCCTCATCATGTGTCCCAGAAAGTATAAGCTTCCTACTTCTTTGAAATCTCTCTAAGACCTCATCGTTGTTCACACCCTCGATCCAAGATATCCTTAGCATCCTTCTGCAGAACCACAACTCTGTCATCTCGAGTCTCTTATTCATCTTTAAGGAAATTGTCCAACATTCGCCACCGGAAAGAAGGACAGATGTCACGTAACAGTTCAGTATTCTTTTCTTTGTTACCAAAGAAATCCTCAGTACTCGGCCCAGCTTTGGAATGTGTCCTTGGGTATTGGGATATAGGCCTACGGATCTCAGTGTCGCACTTACCGTCCTCTGTCATGACGGTTCCCAGGTATTTAAACTTCCGCGTTTGTTTGATTTTACTGCTCCCTACCTTAAGATCGAATTTAGTGCTCATCATATTACTGACGACCATGTACTCCGTCTTCTAGAAGTTTATGCTTAGTACTTTCTTCTCACTATCCGTCGCTACCTTCTGTAGGAGATTTTCATGTGAAGGATATTAGACTAATCCAGAACCTATACTGGCAGCTAAACCGACATTTATTTCGTGCTCCCTCGGAAAAAAAAACAAAAGCGGATTTGTTCTATTATTTATCCGCACGTGTTGACTTACTGTCAAATGGAGGAAGAAGTGAAATAATATTGCTTGTTTCATTTCTTTTAGGTTTTATTTATTTATTATGCATATGAATTAATTCCTATGTATTCTGTTCGTTCTAAGAATTTCCAATAGGAATAAAGTTTATTAAATTTAAATTATCTTATTTCATATAGTATTTTTTGTTCTTGTTCTCTGGTTGCATTTGTTTTCGTGTCTGTATTAGGAAATGAGCCCTTATATTTTTTTCTAGAATATTTCTTATTCTGGAAATGTAATTAGCGACATTTACTCCTCTAGGCAAACTTACGACTTACATGCTGTAAGCAGGTGCGGTTTGACACACGCGCCGGCGCACAAACACACACATACATACATACATGCATAAACGCATATATATATTTATATATATATATATATATATATATATATATATATGTTTGTGTGTGTGTGTGCGTGTGTGTCTGTGAGTGTAATATTTTATTATTATTTTTCTATAATATTTTTTCCTATTATTAACAAATAAGCAAACTGCTTCATGCATTTCAGTGCAATTTTCGAGCTCTCCAAAATGTATTTAAAATTGAGCACCCGTGCGTACATAAGAAATCGATACTTTTCAGAAACGGCATGTGTTGGTCCACGAAAATTCCAAAACTTTTATAATGGTTCTGTCCAAGTTTTTCAAACTTCATGCATCAACAACTGCCATTTTTACTAAGAATGCTTCGCGATTGCTAGAGGAAGATGGACGACACTCTCGAGACAAAAACAATATCCATAACCATTAATGGGAAATGATTGAAGGAACAGTTGCTGCCTAATTGCAATAAATATAAGACGAACAATATGCAAAGCACACACAGATACACGCACCGACACATACACTCACATACACATAAATACCTGTTTCATGCTTGAGAGCAATCGTTAGGACGAATTCCAATGTTTATCATGTACACTATCCCGGATATGACACTTTAATCCATAAATATATCATACATTAATCAATATAAGTATCACAAATACACACACACACACAAACACACACACACACACACACACACACACACACACACATATATATATATATATATATATATATATATATATATATATATATATATATATATATATGCAAGTTTCGTTGAAAACGACTGACATACATGTTGTGGTGGCTAAATTGTCCACCATTCACAACCAGATCAGTAAATTGTTATTACATCGCAGTTCAGTACTCCTCTTATTTTTTGTCAGAAACCTGGACACATATTGGAAGGTATTCATGTTTTTTTTGCACCGAAATATTATATATGTTTATATATATATATATATATATGCAAGTTTCGTTGAAAACGACTTACAAGTTGTGGTAGATGTTTTTTTTTATATATAATTTTTTATGTGATTTAATGTATTTCTTTTCAGTATATAAATTATATCAAAATTGTCTGAATGTTTTCCAAGCACTTTCGGATCTACTTTTAGCCATTATCAAGGATAAATTTTATTTTACTTTTAACTGAATATATGCATTATTCCTCGTATGGCATGGAGGAAACATTTTATTACCGAAAAATGTGCTAGGAGTTACTACTGATATGTCACCACTTTGTTCTGCGAATCAACACTTTTGATATGAGTGTGCATACATTGTATAGAAAATATTTATGGGATCCTGAATCATTTATCTCTCAAATAATATTGGCGGAATCATTTGAATTTGCGTAGGAAATAAGTTTACAAAATAATGTGTTTAAAACAAACGACTATGCATGTTATTAAGAAAAGGAATTACCTATATACACAATTGAAATGAAAGCAAAAACATTAAAACTAGCTTTGAGAATGCGCTTGTGTGTGATAGACATGTACGTGTACGTGTGCGTGTGTAGAAATGTACGTTCCCCCAGTGGGGGACACTTTACACATGTGCGACTACATCTAAATGCAAGAATAATAGTGGAAGATAGAGAATATGATTGCCTTTTTGTAGATTTCAAGTGCAACTCCTAACAGATGTTTTGACATAGCCAAGTAGGGAAAACACAAAATGCTGCAAATTCCATTGAGCAAATATGGGACAACAATATCTTACCTTTGTCAGGCACTCTTTCGTCAACTGTTAGTTGATAACTGTAAGCTTATTGTACTTTGGAATTTTCTTAAAGTCTCCTCATGTCACTAAATTGGGAATTGCATAAAATATTGTATGCTGGCTATATCGATCTCATTTCAATTTATGACCGCAACAATAGATAGTTTCTCTGCTTATCCATTAGAAACAACCCTGATTTAACTGAATGTATAGATATGAGAGAAAAGACTAGCCCTGCTCATAGACAATGTTTACAAATGGCTTCGAGATAATGCAGCGCTTATATCTTAACGACGGGCCTACTACATCGACATTTGTGAACTCGAACTGCAAAGGTAATATCAGTTTTTTTTCTTTTTAAGGAAAATATCAGCGTTATGTGACCAGGCAGCCAGTTCTACTTTGCTTTGAAATTCAGAAAATCTTACGCTTAAAACATTTTTTCAAGAAAATGGTTCCCTCATGTTCAACAACGGTTACTAATATTTCCAGTATTGATGGAGGTTTTCCCCCTAATGTTTTATTTGAAGTATTGTAAACATTTTGATTGTGTCATTATTTTCTCTTCTACTTACATGTACTCTCCACTTTAGGCGTTGACGTTGTTGAACGTCCTCAATTGCCGTGGCTTCTGCTACTTGGTAAACTGATTTTTGCTTGTGATTCTGCAATTCGAGTCCACAAATTTCGATATAGTAGGGTCGTCGCTAAGAGATAAGCGCTGCATTATCTCGAAGCCATTTGTAAACATTGTCTATGAGCAGTCCATAGTCTAGGAAGAGGTTGGAATATTACAGCGCAACTTTCTTCCTTGTCATACTCCCGATGAGGTTTGAAATGTTTCCGTATTGGGCTCCCCGCCAGACATGCGTGATGTCGTGAACCGATATAGTATTTTTTTCTATCAGATCTATACATTCAGTTGAATCAGAGATTGGAGGGATGTTTCTAATGAATAAGCTGAAAAATTATCTATTGGTGCGATCATATACTGAAGTGAGATCGATATAGCCAGCATACAATATTCTATGCAATTCCCAGTTTAGTGACATGAGGAACCTTTAAGAAAATTCCAAAGTACAATAAGCTTACAGTTATCAAGTAACACCTGAAGAAAGAGTGCATGACGAAGGTAAGACACACATGATATAAACGGTTCGGAAAAAAAGTAACGCAATATTTTCCGATCAGAAATGGATACAGTCACGTGGAACAATTTAGTGGCCATCCGAACCACCGGACTTAACACCACTTTTTCTTGTGGGGCGTCCTGAAATATCTTATATACAGGGTCAACATGAAAACAATTCCTGCATGAAAACAATTCTGGCATAAAAACAAAAAAAAAATATGATAGACTTTTTGAAAATTAATGTAGAAATTTGTCATGATTTGTAGGATATTTGGCCGACGGACATTTAACCGAATAGACATTTAGCCGAAATGTACTGGACATTTACGTCACACTCTTTAACGCAATGTGCTATATATATATATATATATATATTGATATTTATTCACTGTATTAATTTATACTTTTATTTTTTACAGGCTTTTTTTAAAATCCATTCTGTATATATTATATTTTACTTCAAATATTACTGTAAGATGATAAGTATTTTGAGATAAAGCACATCTTGCTACAGCAAAAATCTTAAGCTTTTACGATATGAAAGATTTTTCAATTTCGCTTTTAATGATCATTATCTTAAAGCTTTTATCTTAATGTTAAATGCGAATTTAAGTATTAGGTACTAATTTTTACCCAAATACACAAAAATATTTGTAAAAATACTAATTTCAATAAACAAATATTGAAATAAGACAACTTTTAACATTAAATTTAGATTTAGTAATTTATTCAGTTGAAATTCAGTGGTAATTATTAGTCCTATTCTACCGTATAATACTGATAATTAAAATGCTTTAAGTATTGCTTGTTATTATTTTTACTTGTAATTTTTCGATTAAATATTCGTTCGGTCAAATGTCCGTTCGGTCAAATGTCCGTTCGGCCAAATGTCCGTCGGCCAAATGTCTGTCGGCCAAATGTCCGTTCGGCCAAATATCCGTCGGCCAAATATCCGTCGGCCAAATGTCCGTTCGGCCAAATATCCGTCGGCCAAATGTCCGTTCGGCCAAATATACGTCGGCCAAATATCCGTCGGGTAAATATCCGTCAGCCAAATGTCCATTTGGCCAAATGTCTATCGTCCAATTGTCCGTCGGCCAAATGTCCGGCCACTGATATGTAAATTTGTTGCTGATAAGTCGCAGCTTAGCATTGGACATCAAGTGGAGAATTTTGAACATGTTAAATTGTTTGTTAATCATAATAAACCATGCTGTTTTTTATGACAATAATTATAAATTTCATTAATTACGGCAATTTACTTTTAATCAAGAAAAGTTAAATAAAAATGATGTTCTTCCATTTACAGCACCCTGAATTACCGAGGTAAAATTTTTAATGGTTTCGTGTTCGTAGACACCAGGACAAGAATAAATGGGGCTGCTGAATAGTTATAATTTGTGAAGAGCTGAAAAGACATGACCTATGAAATATGGTTTCTTAGACCTTAGGCAAAATGCAAAGAGAAATGATGTTTTACTTTAAAACTCAATCCTACCAACAAGAAAAGGCATATTGATATTATAAACACGTATATATAATAGCAGATTTTATGGCGTCTTATAAACATTCTGTATTTGGCTATTGTACAGAATTCAATAGATCATTGCAAAATTAATTCTACGATAAAATGTCAATCTATTCCACTTCCAATTCAAGTGTTGCTTTACAGTTGTGCATTTAAATATGCTGAGATGGTGATATAGCTCTAAATGTAGTTTCAGCAAAAATTACAATCACACCACGCAGTAAAATAAAAGTCAACAGGAAACGAAATATCATTTTGTTCAAACCACACGACAAAAAATTCTTAAAAACAAACGTAGGAAAAATAATAAACTCATGCACAAACACTCCCACATCAAGCACACTGATAATCAACAACAATTCAGTAAAAATCAGTTACAATTGCATCAAGATCGTGACACAGATAATAATAAAATAATCACGACATAAAAATAACCAACAAGCCACTCGCACAAACGAAATCCACTTGTAAACAAGTCAAACAAGTACAAAGGCTTAAATATCTGAGAAGTATCAAGTACAGAGAGAAGGTGTGACACTGAAATCTGAAGTAGCATTGAGATAGTAACCTCCGACTTCCGGGAGTTGAACAAATTATTAAAAAGCAGAAAAAAAAAAAACAAGGTAAAGATTACTGAAATGTTATGCAAAATCTGTCTTTCAATAAGCAGTGGGTACTGGACAATCTCCACACAGATGGAGAAGAAACTTGAAACAGCGGAAATGTGGTTCAACAGAAAGACACTGAGAATACCATAGACCGGAAATTTGAGGGATCAACGATGAAGTTCTAGAGATCATGGAAATAAAACGAATTCTATATATTAAACATCAGGAAGAGACAGTTGACATTTCTAGGACAAATTATCACGAAATTTGATACTCACTGGACAGACAGAAGTTACTGAGACCTACAAAGTACAGGAAGTTGTGGAGAACCATGATCGCAAATATCCTAAAGTGACACGGCACACAGAAGAAAAAAAGAGCCATGGTATTCTAGCTATTTACTGTCCACGAACGCATATATATCTAACATTTACAAATTATACATTATTACCAAACATATATTTTTAATTATAAAAACAAACTTGAAAATGTATTTTCTGAATCGGTAAATTCATCTGGTTCAATTTATGGCAGTGAATTTTCCATTCTTATAGACAGAGAAGCGACAGACAGGTGGTTCTAATTAAGAATGCCAAGGGATACGGTGAATAGAATGCAGGAATATCAGGAAATTCTAAAGAAAATGGAAGCTAGAACACTTCCAGATAGATGTTGTGAGACTTTGTGAATTAGGCGGGTTTGAAGATTTTAACACACCCATGCCATATTGTAGCAAAGAAAGAAAGAGGAAAATAGCAATTATGCAGTTAAGATAACCGTTAAATGCATGGATACGAGAAGGATGTTAAAAAGACGGCTGTTGCTTAACATCCAATAATGAGACTTGTGGAGAACCAAGATCACCTACATCTCGTAGGGATAGGATAGATAAAAGAAGATATACATTTAATATTTACTCACGGAATTTGTGAAATCTTCATCGTCGTACTAGTTGAATTTTCGGATTTGGTGCTTCTATATAATTAGAAATCCTTGATAAAATCCAAAGAATTAGCAATGTTATTAGTCCTGCCTGGACTTGAGTTAAATTCCAGCCGCTGTAATATAGTCTCCCTGTTCATTTTCATCAATACTTTTTATGTTAATTGTTCTGAGGAACTTTCTCTATGATACCCAGGCACTATGAATTTAAGCGCAATACTAAATGGGCGGTAAGGTCTCGTTCTTTTGCAGTTGCAATGTCTATATGTAATCCTAAATTGTATGGTAACAGTTTATTTTCTTGCCCTTCTCGCTTGTGGGACTCTCTTCCATCTGTTGCTTTTCAGTCAAGTTCCATCTTCAAAAATTTAAATGCAATGTCAATCATTATCTCCTGTCTTCGTAATTTTTTTCTTTTGTTTTGTCTTCTTAGTATTTAGTAAGATCATGTGACGTGGTGGCTTTGTTACCTTACTTGGGTGAAATGATTACAAAAAATTATAATTTTTAAATTGCGAAATCCAGGACAATAAAATACACATGAAAATTTATTAAGTGTATAGTTAAATATTTGTGTTTAACAACTTATAAAATATATTGCAAATTATTGAATTAGCAATCATAAATATAAAAGCAGATCATTATTTCTAGAAACCGGAGGGTACAGCAGAAAATTAAGTTTTTCCATTTTCTTTTCAGCATATGTTTAAATGCCTGAGATTGTTATCGCCTCCTTTTTTCTTCTTATTAGAATTTATATATTGTTTTTTCTCACGAAACCCATATAACTTTCCTCATAAATATTGCCCATGAAGGAAAACATTGAGAACGGTAACGAATAACAGGATTCGATAGAGCGAAAAACGCGCTTCAAAATGATATATAACATGGCTATATATATCAATGAATTAATTCAGAAATCATATATAAAAGTAACATATATGAGAAAACGACATTAATTTTGCACCAACCTAATACTATGCTGTTTCTTTTCTCGTATTTTTCGCTTGTAGAACTTCTTTTCCGGCTCTATGCTTTCCAGCAAACTTTAATCTCAAAAGATTTAAATACAATGCCAATCGCTATCTACTGTCCACCTGATTCCTACCTTCACTTTCTACTCATCATTAATGTTTCTGTTCGTAATTCTTTCACGCCCTATAAACCCCTTGTGCTTTAGTGGGATTGCTGCCAAACTTGGATGATTTTGATTAAAGTAAGAGGGCCGAGCAGACTTAGAATATGTTTGTCTGCTCATTTATTTAGAATAAAACTTATAAATTCACTTATCACATGCATTTTTTGAAAAAAAAACAACATTTTACCCCAAGAAAGGCGGCAGTGGCACAAACACGCAAGGGATTACAGAGAGTGAAAGCAAAAGTAAAGAAGGTGTTTGATGGAAGGATAAAAAGGAGGACGGAGATCAAGATCAAAGCATCAGAAAAATGGCGATTGACATTACATTTAAATTGTTGTAGATTATAGCTATCAGGGAAGCAAGTAAGAGGAAGGGACTGTCGGGAAGTGCGAGTGAAAAAGCCGTTGGAATAGAAGAGGCGGTTACATTAAACTGTTTCGTCAGTAACAGGGTGAGACCAAGTTTCCATGATAGTACCACCCTTCAATTCATTTAGGTGGGGCAACAGTGAAAAGATCTCGCCAGAGCAGCTACCATGACAGTAGTTGTAAAGACACAGGGAAGCCACATCATGTCTGTGAGAAATTGACTGGAGTCGAGATGCCAGGTCAGGACTTAACACATTGCATATCAGTCTATGGATTTTGTCGAAAACCTCGAGATGGACATCGGGGGCACCAGACCATATATGGCATCAGTATTCAATGCAAGGACGAATGGCAGATTTGTAGATTTGAAGGATGGACGCAGATGAAAAAAAAACCTTCTGGTGCGAAACAGAGAACCTACTTTCCATGCGGTAAATGTAACTAATGATTCCATGTATTTGTTCTACCTCAGCTCAGTGGAAATCTTGAAACCAAGAAGGCACAGACCCTTCAGATAAAATAGTTATAATAATTTACGAATTAATGTTTTTTCATACTGGAAATAATTAAATAAGTAAGACTGTATATAAACACGCTATCGGACACACGTCTGATGATAAAACAATGATATTGACAGGATAATATGAGATATATCCTTACAGTGTTGAGCTATCTCTCATTTGTCATATAACACGAACTTCCCCGGAGACTTCATCCCTCTTGGTTCTGGATTATCAAGCGGTCATTTTGAACAGTAATCTCCTCTCAATCACTTTCTCTTCGTTGCCTCAGTGTTTATCAATGAGATAGATAGATAGAGAGAGAGAGAGAGAGAGAGGGGGGAGAGAGATTAGGTGAGAGAGAAGGGGGAAGAAAGAGAAATACTTTGCAATATATACAGAATGTCATCATAACAGGTCATTGAGAAGAGATAAGTAAATATTGATTTTAAGATATTTCAAAAGTGTGAATTTTTCCCTAGGCTAGATTACTGGAACCGAAATACTTTGAAGTTTTACGTTACTGACACCAAAACCTTTTCCTACGCCGATTAATCAATTTAAGAGCACTTAATAGTAGGTTAAAGCTCGTGGAACAGGAGAAATAGTGTAGTTGTGGCAGGTTGGTTGTCTCTGGCTCGTTAGCAAAATTTTCATTGACAATGCCAGGTTCTTTGTTCAAGGCTTATTTTGAAAGAAAGAACTCGTTTGGGAGTCAGGGATTTAAACGACTCACAGGAAATTAATGATATTAAAGTGATAAAATCTGTAGGTTTCTCGTAAAATTAAAGTCTAGTTAATTTTAACGATGCTCAAGTAATTAACATTATAAATGTGATAGTTTTTTCCTGTTCCACAATCACTTTTTGGTCATTTTGAATTTATAAAGCATCATTTGATCTATCTCTCTATCTATCTATCTATCTATCTATGTCTCTGCTAAGTATATCTATCTATCTATCTATCTATCTATCTATCTAAGGTTATTCGCATCTATCTCTTTTGTTTTATATATAATTCTATTTTGTTTATTACTTTATTCTCATGCTGTCCATATCTATATATTTTAGCTTTACCGTAATGATCTATCTATCTATCTATCTATCTATCTATCTATCTATCTATCTATCTGTCTATCTCAATATATTCATATATATTCATATACATTCCAAAGGTAGAAGAACGAATGTAAAACTGTGGATAAAGCAACGGAAGTGCGGCATTCAAAATCTTTCTCAAAAAAGAAATACACTATATAGAGACAAAAAGAAAAACCTTTTGTGCAGAGTCATGAATGAACATTGCATTAAAAATTGGGGATCGTCGAAACGAGTTCAAATTCCGGCACCGTCTGTGACAATCACTTTCTTACTTTATGCGCTGCGAACCATTCAGGACTTTAGAGATCATGGCCCTCTGCATTTTCTTGCCGTACTTAATATTTGTTGTACTTTTCTTATTTCTCCCATATCCTGTTCTATCATCCATTTACTCATGCTCTTCAAGTATGTTTCGCGCTGCTTAACCTCCGTTCCTCTTTCCTTTAATATGTCCTTTGAGTATCAGATTTTCTAAGCCCTCCTTTCTTATTACGTGCGCCAGAAATATCAAACGCCCTTTCCTGATATTAAGCATGTTTTGTTTTTGTCTCTATTTTCTTTAAAACCTCGTCGTTGCTCACATGTTCGATCGACGGTATCATCATCGTCCTTCTGAAGAATCTCATTCCTTTTTCTTCATGTCCTTTCTTCATTTTCTTTGAAAAGATTGTCCAACATATGTTGCTATACAGGAGAACAGATATCCCGAAAAAGTTAAGTACTATTTGCTTTGGTTCTAACGGAATTTATCTGTCTCTTAATACTCTGCTTAGCTTTTGGAATGCATCTTTGGCAGATGTATGTATCCACCTCTTCTCCCTCACAGGAAATGGGGCCTACAGTCACATCATGATCGAAACAAGTTTCTCGTTCGATTGCCGAACTTAAACAGCATCGAGCTCTTTTAATATTGAGATAGGGGACGGTTTGGGAACAATGTCTACTGTAAGTAACCTCCTACTACCTGAAACTCATTTCAGCTTTAAATAACCGACAAATATATATATATATATATATATATATATATATATATATATATATATATATATATATATATATAAAACAATTCAAATCAAAACAAATCTGTTTTCTTAAAGCAATTCATCGCAAGCAAAGCGAGAGTACGACTAGTGCAAAAGCAGTTACAGAGGATTGAGAACAAGAGTAAAGATGTATTTTCGGGAAAAGATACATAGAAGGACGGGGAACAAGGTCAATGTGTCAAATATCGATTGACATTACACTTGAATATTAGAAGATTATAGTTATCGTGAAAGCAAGTAAGTTAAAGGGAGGCCCATAGACGGCAAGTGCGGTAGAAGAAAATGTTTGAGTAGAAGAGACAGTTACATATAATTATTCTAACAATGAACGGGCGGGACCGAGATGCTAGCCTGGTAGCCCGCTTAAATTCATGCAGTCCGGGGTTACTAGCGAAAGTAGCTCGTCAGAACAATTTCCGTGAAAATACTTGTAAAAGACACAGAGGGAGACCAAGGCACGTATTGTAGACTGGATGCTAGATCGGAACCTATCTTTAATATTCCTTTCTGGATTTTATCGATGACCTCCAGACCTACAGCGGGAGCCCCCAACCATATATGACGGCGATTCACCTCCTACAGGTTAAGCATTATTTAGTCTTGTGTAGCAGTCACTTTGATTTCCAAATTGTGGAGAATGTATTGGAAGATTGCACCTCATATTTGCCCCATGGAATCATAGTAATGCACAGGTAGTAATGGAAATGAATCTATCAAAGGCTATAATCACTTACTTTCTGGAAGGACAACACTTAGAAGAGAGGCAAGTATATGCGCGGTTAATATAACGTGTATCTCGCATTCAGCCGAATCGGTAGCCTCGTTCAAGTTGTTCACTAAGGGGTTCTCTTTGCAATGCTTCAATTACAAAGAACATAAATGCATATTTCCTCCTCACCAGCTATTAGTTAAATACTAGAATCCGTGGGACTTTTTCGCCTTGGTAGGTTAACTTGCCAAAGAAAAAATAATCTCTAAATTGAAAATAGTACAGAGACAAGTGCAAACCTCAGTCCTCATTTCCCTCAAGAAGTAACTGTAATTCATATATATAAAAAAACACAAAAAAACTGCAGCCTCATCGGCATAATCTTTGGAACACGGACTTTTATTCCTGTGTCACTTGGAAATATGAATTTTCTTAATATTTTGTTAAATTCCAACTCATCAGCCTCAATGATCTTACCGATAATCCTGCACGTTTCAGCTTTTGGTCATTCAATGCTTTAAATATTTACAGGGTTATGGAGGTAGCCAGTAAGCAGGAGATTATCCAAATCATAGAAATAACGTTTAGTCCTTTAATCTTTCGTTGTTAATCTTTCCGCTTTGTTTTTCTTCCAGGCCACGTGTATAATTCATGAAGAGAAGGTCAGAGACAGTAGTAATGGACTCGATAAGCTATATTACCATTTCACCGCAACTAAGTGCCCGCAGAGCGACACTGGATGCCTGACATTAGACATTACGTGTAATTATCCTAAAAAGAAAATAGCAAATTATTTTAGTATAAAATGTAATAAATGAATCTATATTAAAAATTCATTTCAAATAGAGAAAATGAATTACTAATAGCCAGTAATTGATAAAAGCTTTACAGAAAGAATGGAAGTGTAATGAATCATGCAAATTAATCGCAAAAGTAATACTTACAGTCATGTATTGAAAGTTATTGTTTCTAGTTATAAATTAACACCTTCACGGCCACATTCGGTATTAATAATAGGTTTATTACAAAATTCGGTACGAATTATTGGTTTCTATAAATAGTAATAATTTGAGGATTATATCTGTAACATATTTAATGACAAACGTACCAATACGTCAGCCGAAAATAATCGTCTAGCATACAAGTTCAAAGTCTAAAGAAAAAAAAACCCAGATACGACTGCGCAAAATAACTAAATAAAGTGCTCAATACGGTAAGTAGAGCAGACCTAGTTAAACCTAGAGAGCCAGACAAACCTACCAAGGTTTCACGTAAGCGGATGGTCAGGGAAGGATATACGTCAAAAAACGACATTATTACGTCATTATTTTTGCACCAACCTAATATATATATATATATATATATTATATGTATACATATAGATATATATATAT
>OZ010581.1:24154570-24212070 GCA_963932145.1 Acanthosepion lycidas | reverse complement strand
CATCAGTGATAAAGCTAACATATTTAGTTCGATTAGTGTGAGTTTGTGACGCTGGATTTCACACTAGGGTGACAAACTCACACCAAATTACCTATATATATATATATATATATATATATATATATATATATATATATATATATATATATACAGCAACAAATTACCGAATCAGAGAGATAGTTTATTTTAATCGGCTATGTCGAAGCATTGTTTTAAATTTATTTTCAATCAGTCCTCCTCTGGTTGACGTCTTGTTAATGAGATTGGTTTTATGTTAGCAATTGGTGAGGGCGTAAGTTAAATTATCCGGGTGGAAGCTGTCTGGGGTTTGACTTTATTTATGGACAGGTCTTGTTGTCAGTAGTTTAATATCAGTTCCTACTATGTGGTGTTTCTTATAAATACCCCGGACGGTTTTTTTCTGGGATTCACAGTAAGTAATTTTTTGTACTACAGGTGGCCAATATTAGTAATAAGCGATGGGGCTTAGATACAACTATTTCAGTAAATGCTCTGTTTATAATAAACTGTAACGACGTTTATCGGCCTGAATGTCCAAGAAATTATCATAGAAAATATCCGTCCTCCGACAGGAATCGAAACTGTATCCTATACGGGACCGTCATATAGCCTGGCGTGTCTTAATCGATTGGGCCACAGAGGAGCGTTCGACTAGCAAGGTTGATTTTACTGTTTTTAAACAAAATTCCCCATAATTTTCACTTATTCATTCTTATCTGCTCAATGCGTATCCAAATGTAAACAAATGATGCCATATATATATATATATATATATATATATATATATATATATATATATATATATATATATATATATATATATATATATATATATATATATATATATATATATATATATATATATATATATATATATATATATAGTCGAGCCAACATATGCACTTTCCTAGAAGATTGCATTCAAGCATGAAACAAACTGACGTGAATATACTTAAATCCCTTGTAGCATATATGCATATATATATATATATATATATATATATATATATATATATATATATTCCCTAAATCTATTTACAAGGCCTTCACAAGTTTGAGTTGCTATAAGTGTTTTTATTTCATTAAAGAGTGGAATCAATAAAACCGACATAAATAGAGAGTTCGTCTAAATTAAAATTGTGTCTCCGAGTGAATTAGAACCTACATCCCTTTATTCGTTTAGAAAACTGAATGAACAGTTATAGATTCATAGAAGTTTCAACATAAAAACATAACTTTTTTTTAAATAGATAATTCCAACCTCGCTCTCTAAGTATGGCCTCGTGACCGTATGAGCGTTCAGCTGTTTAGCTCTTAGAAACAAACAGTCACCCTACCTGGCATATATGATTTAATTATAGTGGGGAAATATTGTATGGAACCATGCAAAATTTTCAGAACTGAACAAAGATATATTTTTACATTATACGCCATGAGATTTCTAAACAACCAATCTCGATTTTGGAATTCCGTTATATCATCTCCTTGACTGTCAATGAAGCTAATCACAATCTGCTATTTAACCTATAGTTACGGGCAGAATAAATATATCATTCCTCTTCCTTAAGATAATGTACAAACTTGAATATGATTAAATCGACAAGAACTCCGAACCGCTAACCTTTACACCACCCGCCTATGTTCTATTATATGCCAATGCTCTAACAATAACATCAGTATTAAGCAACAAATGGTAGCAAACTTTTAAAGATATGCGTGTATTTATCAACTTATAATATCCTTATTAGAAATATTTCAATAGCTTCTGTGATGGCGTCTGATTTTCTTATGTAAAATATAATGGTGTACTTATTAATATTAACTTATAATTTTAGATATACGAAGATTGCCATGATTCGCATGATTGATACAGTTTTGGAAAAGAAAGAAGACAATTTCAAGTTATGTAATCATGAAAAATGAACGCGAAAAATTGAAAAAAAACTTGAACAGAGATCACAAAACAATCAAAAATAAAATTGAAAACTCTGGCAAGATAATACAATAATAAAAATTTGCTTTAAGCATCCAACAGGAAACAAAAAAAAACCTTCAATGAACACAAGTGCTGTTTTATAAATAGTTATATACCGTATGTTTAAAATACATTCTGCAAACGAATTTGAGAATCTCGCCATATACATGTATAAATTTCTTGAAATATAAATTACCAGAAAGCGTTATTTATACACACTCATTATCACAGCAATGGATTTAGTGGTATTATAAGTATACTGATAAAATCTTATGAAATGTATCCTTATCAGAAATACAAATATTTTCTTAGTTTGTACTGTTACCATAGAAAGAAAGAAATGGATTAATTAAACAATCAATTTGTCTCAGATTGAAACCTAGGTAAATAATTGGATCAAACAATATATCAAAATGAATAACCCTGTAATAATAATAATAATAATAATAATAATAATAATAATAATAATAATAATAATAATAATAATTATAATGATGATGATAATAATAATAACTGTTATTATCATTATCGTGTATGTGAAGACAATTAATGAACCAAATAATATCTGAACAGAGTGCTTCCAAAGGCATGATACGTCTGTTTAGTACTTATATTGGTCAATATCCCACAGCTTTGTTGGGTGCATAAACCACTATAGGTTATACGGAATGAAGACGGTGCTCTCGCCTGAAATGCCGTCGCTCAGACCAACAGGAAAATCCAGCCAAATCGACCAGACACAATTATAAAAATCATCTTGAAAACACGTCTTCTGACAACTGATACATTGTGATTCAGTAGACAATTTTTTCACATGAATCTCTCTTATGCCGTTATAACTCTGTGCATTGTATATTTTTGCAACGTGTGGTCTAGTGGAGGCACGGTGGAGTTAATGGATAGAGGCTTGGATTGAGGAATCAGAGACCCGATTTCGAATTCCAGTCGAATCCATTACGTTGCTAATACCGTTGGGAAAGGTATAAATCCTCTTCTTCCCCCCCCCAGTTATGGGTAAATAGCAGATCGGACCAGTTCTATAGCCTTGGATGGCAACTGGTCTACCGCAAGAGGAAATGGTCACCTACTGCGAGAAAGAAAAATCTGCCTCGTCAGTCATGCATCGAAAGATACGTGATCGTCTACGCGTGTATCACGCATGGCACACAACTGACTGAATGGTTTGGTGCTTCTTATGTGCATTTAGAATTTTTTTTAAAAATCCTCAAAAACTATCTGCAATTTTAAAACCCCTGATTTCGAATCTTTGCTTCGATCACTTTCTCATCGCAGTAACGTTGCTTGTCGATATCTTTAGTAATTATTTTCATGGCAATTTGCCTTCTCTTTGGTTTCTCGATTTCATTAATTAAAGATCCGTAATAAATTGTTACTATGGTGTAATGGATATCCGCTCAGAAGGAGAAATCGAAGGGCCAAGTTCGAATTCATTGCATTCACTTAACCACAAATATCCCTGGGAAAGATTTGAATCCGTCTGTTTTCCTCGCAGCTATCAGTTGCACGGCTTGGGTGGCAACCAGTCTAACTCAGAAAGAAATGGCAAACTACTGTGTGAAAAATGTCTGCCTTGTCCAGACATGAATCGACAAAGATATGATCGCTCAAGTTTGTATCGCGCATAGCACATAAATGGCTGAAAAGATTGGCAACGAGATGTCAAACTTTTTATTATCTAAATTGCTAAGTGCATAGTAAGTTCTATTTTAATATTTTCATTCGATTTCACCTTCTTGCTTACCTCTCAAGGGCCTCTGTTCAAAATGTAAAATGTAGCGTCAGTTACTATCTTCTATCGCTCTGAAACCTGTTGTTTTATTGTCCTTTCTCTTCAGCAACGTTCATTTTCAGTTTCTTTCACACATGATGTCAACGTTTCGTCTTAGTGGCATTCTCGCGTTACCATTTAGTGGCTTTATCGCCTTGCATGAGTTGGAATGATTTAAAACAGATGTTGCAACCTAGGCAGACAAATACAAGTCTTTGTCAATGTGTAGTTTATTAGCTCACACAATGGGGGTAACTGTGGTGTAACTTTAGGCTTGATTTTACGAAGATATAAGCAGGGGAAATAAACGTACACAATACAGAGAAGGCATGGCAAATTGTATAGGAATTTTATACAATATTATTTATTTTTAATTTATTTTGTGTGTATTGGCGGGTGTATTTTTAAACTTACAATACTATTAATGAACATGTTATAAAAGAAAGAAATTTGCTCCGTATTATTAAAGTCATATCACAGTCTTTTGGCGAGATGTTCGTATTTCCAGCAGGAACAGTTTTTTTTGAATGCTGGGTATAATTTTAGAATTTTTTCTTTTTTTTTTTTGTTTATTTATTTTAAACAGGGATTAAATATTATTGTTTTATTTTATTTTATGTATAATTTTCTTTATTATTATTATTATTATTATTATTATTATTATTATTATTATTATTATTATTATTATTAATATTATTATTATTATTATTATTATTATTATTATTATTATTATTTCATTTCTTTTGAGTTCTGATGTGTACTCATTTCTTTCCGGGTCCCGCCCAGGGACCTGAGGTTAGAAATGGCATCATGACATTTTCTACTGGAAACAAACATTACATAGACAATGCCCTTCGTAAGGTGAGAACAATTTTTTGCATTTCTTTAAAGCATGAACTAATAATAGTAATCACTTCAATTTGTCTACTGGAATCTTTCCCAACCAACCCGAGAGCTCCAACTACAACGAAGATTGTTGATGTTCCCATGTGCCACATTTTTGAGATTTCGATTTCAGGGTCCTTGTATTTTGATAGCTTTTTGAAGATCTTCAAAGATACATTGCAGTCTTCTTCATCTTCTTCTTCTTCTTCTTCTTCTTCTTCTTCTTCTTCTTCTTCTTCTTCTTCTTCTTCTTATTATTATTATTATTGTTGTTGTTGTTGTTGTTGCTGTTGTTGTTGTCGTTTTATTTGTGACAATAATAATTTCCCTACAAATGTAGATAGAAACTAGTATAATGTGTCCTCTCCAAACAGCATTAGCTTTTTTTTATTGGGGCATTGTTAGTAATAGCAAAAGGGTCAAACAAATATATGGATCAAATTCATCATATGAATTGCAAAAGTCATACTTATGGGTAATTCTCATGTCCCACGTAGATTTCTTTCGAGGCAGTGAAAACAACGATATGTTTCTCTCTATCCGATTGCATGACAGTCCCTCTGTTTCTAACATCTAATAAGAAATGTTGCACTCAAACAGCATATTCTCTGGAACCGATTTCCAAGAGTCACTCCTGATGAACCTTCCTTTCTCTTTTCTCGAAGCAAACAACATTCTTCCAGAAAGGATGCGGGAGATGTTCATATGCTTGCAAAGATCAACAAAATGATCCTGGAAAATTGCAGGGAAAGATGCAAAAATCTTAGCAGAACATCGTAAAGCCTTTGATAGTGTGCCACATACTTGGATCATTAAGACTCTGGAAATTTATAAATCCTCTCCTGAGATGAACATGCAAATGTGGAAACCCACATTATACCTAAATCACATCAATGCCACCACCAACCGCCTGAATATCCAAAGAATAATCTTTCAAGGAAACGCCATGTCGTTCCATTTGTTCTGTCTGCCCTTAATCCCCCACGCATATGAATTAAACAGTAATAACTATGGATATAAAATAAAAATAAAATGAAAGTGTCTAATCACATATTTTACTTTTCATTTTAATGTCAAATAGTTTGCTAAAGACGACAATGAGCTGACGAGTCTCCTTAGTACTGTAAAATATTTCAGTGGTGACATAGGTATGGATATTGGATTAGATGAATGTGCAACCGGACATAAAAGAAAAGCATAATTGCAGAAACACACTCAATAGACCTAGATTGTTTCAACAAAATAAGAGACCTGGAACAGAAAGAAGACTATAAACACCTATCAGTTAGCGAAAGAGATGTAATACAGCATAGCCAACAGAAAGAAGAAATTAAGAAAAGAATACAACAGGCGTGTGCGACTCGTGTTAAATTTCGAGTCGAATTCACCAAACAGAATATCAGCCACAAACAACTTGGTGCAGTAGACGAACACGTAACCATCAATGGTTATGCAATGAAGGGTTAAAAGTTGAAATCAAAGGTTTTATTCTTTATGCACACCTACTGAAAAATTGTGTTGACAGCAAATGCAGATTATTAGATATGTATCCAGAAACAATTGCACGATATTAGTATCCACAGAATATAAAGCTTGGCATGAGTGGGCTAATATATGTACTGGAATATATGCAACCTTTACGGGAAGGAATCTACAAGAAACTGTTATAAACACAATCCAGACCCGGTTACAGAGAGAGGACAGGAAACGATTTAATGGGAATTTACAATACACACAGACAGAACAATCAAATCTTATCGCCTGGACATCGCGATCAAAGACCGCAAAAAGAGAAAATGTTTTCTTAATCAAATTGGTATGACAGTCCCTCGCGATTAAATAGCCTCTAGAAACTATCAAAATACAAGTATCGTGAAAAGAAAAAACAAATAATTGCAGTTGTAGTTGGAGCCCACGGATTGATTTGAAAAGGTTCCGAATGACCAATTGAAGGAATTTCTAGGAGTCCGTGTCTTAAAGACATACAAAAAATTACTCACAATTACAGTTAACACATCACGTAGAGCTTTATCTATGTAGAATTTGTGTGATCTTATTTGTCTTGTCTTTTTTTTTTTCAAAGAATATCAGTGGAAAATGTCATGAAACCATTTCTGACCTTAGGTTTCTGGTTGGGACTCGAAAGAAAATGTGTATATAACGGAGATCATAATAATAATCCTGATAAAGTTCAAAAGCGTCTTCTTGTTGGTGACAATCTATTCTCTACGCTTCAACCCCTCCTTTACTGCTTTACCTCTACTTCCATGAAAAGTGCTCAGACGAGCCCATCCCATGGTCCCGCCAAGGCAAGCTTTTGTGGCAAGAAAACGCCAGGTCACTTACATAGTAGCAAACCAACCAAATTTCCTCTATATTCCATCGGTGAGAAGTAAGTTCAACTCGAGTACCTTCTTCTCGTGAACCACTGCTATGGGGAATCGACTCCCAATAGAATGTTTTCTCGATCACTACTATCTTAACTTATTTAAGGCAAGGTTTAATCGTTATCTTCCACACCTATACTCACGAATGACATCCTAACGTACCCGTCTGGCTCGAGGGGCCTCCGGACCTTGTAGGGTTGTAGAAAATATATAAATAGTATTTAGATATTCCTCATGAAATATGTTTTAGTAAAAAATGTCTCCTGATAGCAGACTGTGTCTCCATAATTAAACTATTGGTTCCACACAATTTACCACTATTTCCTATCTTTCTGACATCGGGCTACATTAGTGTCTATTGAGACATACGTTTAATCATTATTGTATTTTCCGAAAGTACAGTGCTGACTATAGCTTTGGTGCGGTCAATTCGGCCTTTCTCCTGTGCCAGACTAATACGTATTAATCGAATCGTACTGGAGAAAATATGAATGTCGCCATTGTTGGAAATAGGCGATAAGTCTATAATTCATCCTGGGATTTACTGGTTGAGCTGTTGATAATTTCATCATCAGTCTATGAGAGAGAAACGGGAGAATAAGAGGTAAGAACAGAAAACAGGAGGGAAAATGCAAAGGAAATTGATTCTCTCAACAAGACAAAAAAAAAAAAAACAACTTCAAAACATTACGCACAAAGACTAAATTAACTTTCCTCGTCTGGCATTAACATTATTAAAATCTTATTGTCTTTGTAGTAGCCAGTGTTTGTTTCCAAAGGGAAACATATTAAATTCTGTCTAATCTGTATTGGTTCTGAGGTAGATCAAGTGTCAAGAATTGGGTTGGGGTTTCAGCGTCTGGAGATTCGCATGGTGGCTTTAATCACGATGTCTACAAGTTAGAATCTTTTGGCCAGGCGTCTCCAGTAGGCTGTTGTGGGTTGTGGTTGGGAATTTAAGAGTGTTGTTTTGTAGACTGGGTATAGTTTGGTTGAGTCTGAGTGCTCGGTGCGATGGGGTATAGAAGGGAGGTATATTTGTTGATATCAGTGGAAACTTACCAAATACTGAAATCAGCTGTGGTAAATTGACTAATAAGAACTGCAACACTATAGACGTTCCTGTCAATTGATACCGGTCTCGTTATTGATATTTACCTAGAATGCCAGATTTAGGAGAATATGGGTTGGAAGTCTCTGCTGCGCCAATATGCCAAGAAAGGATGCCGGTATATATTGAAAGAAATCGAAGTAGTAACTTTGCGTAGGCACGCATCTTTTAAAATTTGGGAGGGTCACTGGCACTAAACAACTGTAATCTAAATAAGTTTATCTTGTGGATTATAGAGAGCAAATAAATATCTACATTCTGCTTTTGAAATAAGACTGACTTTTTCTAAGATTTACAAAAATTAAAGGCATAAACTGACTTAATATTTCGCTAAAAGAAAAAGAAATAGAATGTTTTATGCTCATCTAGGGGTTAACTTTGAGAATTGAATGCCAATCGCCACAGCTGGAATCAACAATTACACACACACAGACACACACACACACACACACACACACACACACATATATATATATATATATATATATATATATATATATATGTCAGGGATAGAGCGTATGTAAATATAAAATGGGTATTAGGTCAGCATCCAGCGGCGACAGTCTGCTTCATGCTTAAGCACAATCTTCAAGCCATATGTTTTGTGTTTTGGCAACTCTTTATATGTGCTGGTCAATGGTATATTATCGGTAGGTCTATTGTATTAAGAAAAGTTGCCAAGCACCATAAAATAGCTAGAAAACTACATTCGGCTCCACTATTATTTTTACTCAATAACACATAAAATAATTTGAAACATAATCGTTATCACCTACCCCTAAATTTTAGAATAAAAAAATAACTAGAGCTCCACATAATGATCGGTTGAACAGCATATAAAAGTAGACAGAACAAAATGCAACATACATGGCCAGAAGATTGCACTGAAGCATGAAACAGACTGTCGGTGCAAGCTGTTAATATCTATGTCTACTTATATATATATATATATATATATATATATATATATATATATATATATATATATATATATAAACCCAGTGAGCCAGACAAACCTACGTAGGTTTGTCTGGCTCACTACGTTTATCTAGGTCTGCTCTACGGTTGTATTGAGCTCTTTTAGTTAGTTGTTTACTCCTGCCGGGGTTTTTTCTTTGGGCTTTAAACCTGTATCTGTGCGATTTTTTCGACAGACTTTCATGTTTCTAGCTCTTTCTTTTTTTAAAACCTTTTTTTTCCTTCGAGATTGATTTGATTATTGGCAAATCAAAGATCCGAAGGTTTCTCGAGACGAGTATAGTTACCTATACATATATATATATATATATATATATATATATATATATATATATATATAATTTTTGATATTAGAACAAAAATATGTTTAAATCGCTATACAGTAGCGTTCGTGATTCCTCATTATGTTGTAAATCTTCAGGCGAGTTGAAAGTGGCTTGTGATTAAATATTTTTTAAAAACTTTCACAAGCAAATTGTTACCTCTTTTTCGAAAGATAAATTGGGGACAAGAAAACACAGGATTTAATCAAAAATAGAGTTGTGTGTTCGCCTAGATCAACTAATTAAATGACATGTCTACGCTAAATAGAAAAGTAAGCTGAGAGGGTGGAGGTGTGGGTAGTTATTTTTTTCATGACATGATAAACCAGGTCATCATTGACAATTACGGAAAAAAGATTAAAGCAACAAATATATTGTGTTTGTAGACAAATATGACATGCTGAAAAGTTCATAGATTGAGCAAGATATAAATTTTTGTAGATTAGACCAGTTGGTAGACTAAAAGACTTGCAGGTGTACGCTGCTGTTGTATTCTGGACACATTCATGCATACCAACTGGTGGGTCTACTGAAGATTGTATCTGATTCAGCCTATGAGCATTTCGGCCGTCCTCGTGTGTTTGTGTGTGCGTATATATATATATATATATATATATATATATATAGTGTGTGTGTGTGTGTGTGTCATTCGCAGGCAGTACTATTTCGCTGTATCACAGCTCCTCATTGCGACTAGACAACCGAATATCCCAAGTCCGGATCAAAACACAACCCTACTGGTGTCAGTCAGAGCTTCTACCACTGAGCCATCTTCATTCGACAGAATGAGTCAGCCAAATCTAGCGGATTGTTTTTACAAACGTAAACAAACGCCAAGCAGCCAAAGTGCTCCATTCTACTGAAGAGCTTCGCATTTAGCAGTTGACATGTTTTTAGAATTAGCTTGTCGTTCAACAGTACTCATTTGAAAATATATTTTCAAGATTTGATTAATCTAAATTTCGTTCGGGCTATAAAATAAATTTTCTTAAGAAAAGTAAATATATATATATATATATATATATATATTTGTGTGTGTGTGTGTATGTAGAGAAAGAGAGAGAGAGAGAGAGAGAGAGAGAGAGAGATAATCTCTCAACAATACCTTTACATACTTTGGAGACGGATTCCTCACATCAAGACAAGGACAAAAGTCCATATAATTATATGTCCATAAAATTTCGTTTTTGAATTATTAAGTCCAACGTTTAACGTGTCTATTATTGAGTTAACTGAGAAGAACCCCGTTTAACAATGGCAGGATATTCATATGATTTTGCATACGCCCGCACGAATGGCAGTCGACCCGAGGCTGCACAGTTGTATAAAATTGCGTTTCCAGACCGAAGCAGCCGAGTCATCCAAACTTTGCTTCTGTTTATCGTTACGTTGCCGGGACAGGATCCGTGGCAGCACAAACTATTAACCGAGTAAGACCAAGAATCGCTCGTATGCCTGATCACGCAGAAATTCTACATATTTTACAGGCTATCGGAGATGATTCGGCTATCAGCACACGTCAATTGGCACGCTAGGAGGATACTTCAAGACCATCTTCTGTAAGACTATCATTTGCAAAGTGTGAAGGGTTTTCGCCCTCTGATGACACACCACTTACGATGGTTCATTGCACAAACTGTCTATTTAATCTAGTTTATGGATGAGACAACATTTGGAAGAGATGGAAAAATACATTTATACAACATTTGTGGGCTGACCGGACTCCTCTGGTACAAGACAGCCAAGACACAAGCATTCGTTTACAAGTAATGTGTCAGATGGAATTGTATGTTACTTCTCTTTGAGGTCCACATGTTCTTTAGACAGTAGCTGACTAAAGGGACGTTATTTTGAACACGCATTCAGAATTGCTAGAGGAAGTACCCCTGTTAATATATAGTTCATGCATGACGTGGCCTCAGCAAAATGTATTCACTTTATTCGACCTGCACTGGCTGACATCTACAATGAAAGATGGATTGTTGGTGAGGAACGGTTCCATGGCCTACACTTTCCCCTGACGTCTATCCTCAATCAATTTTTACAACAGTGTCTACTTATATATATATATATATATATATATATATATATATATATATATATATATATATATATGTATATATATACATATATGTATATATATATATATATATATATATATATATATATATGTACACATACGAATGTTTATTTCATTGTATTTCCAACTAATGAATGAATTTAATTTTCATGCTGTTAACTGTACACATATACACAATAACTAAATATACATAGAGAACAGAAAGAAATTGATTTAACAGAAATAAATCACATTTATCCATTTTATTGGTGAAAAAAGTATTCGTACAATCCAAATTTTAGATTAAAACATTTAAATTGTTTGAAACATACATATATATATATATATATATATATATATATATATATATATATATACATGCATACATATACACACACACATATATATATATATATATACGTACATGCACGTATACATATATATAAATACAAACACATACATATATAGAGAGAGAGATAGATAGATAATATTAGTTGTCAATACACACACACAAACACATACACACACACACACATATATATATATATATATATATATATGTATATATACATATATATATATATATATATATATATATATATATATATATATATATATATATATATATATACATTCACAGTATTTCGCATTTAGAATTATTTCTTAAAATGTGTGGAAGAGTGAAATTCACTAAAAAGAAGTTATATATCTTGACTCGTGTGGATTTTTGGAAAAGATACAATACCTTTAATAACATACACACGCACAGACCCACGCATGCGCTCTCAATTTCACAGAAGAGTAAATATGTCAACCGCCTGTTCTACCGGCGTCTGGGGGAATTAGATTCAAGAATGAAAGTTAATTACATAAATATTTATTTATAAACTAACATCACATTGAAGGCCGAGGCATACTTTGAATGTCTGCATTCACAACGTCATATTCGATAGAAAATTCCATCTGTTAACAATAAACAAAGCCAGTGTGATTTGAATAATTAAAATATAGTTTTTCTCATTGGGAATTCTTTTTACGGGTTTTTGTTCGTGTTCTCCTCTTAGATACTCTGCTTTCATTATTTCGGTACTGATTTGAAATGCAACATCCATGTATATAATACTAAAATACTAAATATATATAATATCTATATAATATATATATATATATATATATATATATATATATATATATATATATATATATATATATAAAGCAATATAATTTGACCTAAATAGATAAACAAACGACTTCCAGTGAAATAACCGCCATAACAGAATACCCACGATGCACCACTAACCCGTATATATATAAATAGCCGAGAAAAATAACAGCATATGTGGCCTGACGATTGCATATAGCATGAAACAGACTGTCGCCTCTAAGTGTTGACTTCTATGTTCATTTTTATATTTACACACGCTCTATCTCTGATATTGAGCACTTTATTCCATAAATATAGCACACCTTAAGACTATATTTCTTTATATATATATATATATATATATATATATATATATATATATATACTTATTTATTTCAAAATATGATTCCAACACGCTACATAAGAGTTCTCATGTTTTAAAACAAGAGCCGAAACTTCAATATAATTATTTGAATTAAATTGAATTAAAGTATGCTCTGTTCCATCTTCAAGCGAATTTTATTTTGGTGGGGGAATAAGTTATTTCTTAAATTTACGTGTTTTAATAGCATATTCATTATTGAAATCAAAATTTCCATGGTAACGGCTAGCGCGATTGTTTAAATAGAAAGAGGTGTAGGGTGTTAATAATTTGTATCAGTATAGAGTTACATTCATAGATGTCAAGTCAGGGTAACTTTGAGGTGTCTAAATTTAAAACGGAAGATGATTTCGTCTAGTCTGGTTTACGTGTCTGTGGAGATTTATGTATTTTTTTATTATATATTTTTCTGAAAGTGTTGTGTATATAAAAAAAACTGCCGTAACATTTGTTTTTTGACGAATTCATAAAGGGTTATCTTTTTTTGTAGGGTATTTAAACTATTTATTAGGACTATGGATTTAAAAAAAATATTGTTTGTTTCTTTTTAAGCTAATTATTTAATGTAAAAATTTGATGATGTCGGCAAAAAAACCGTTAACTCATGTCTATTGTTTAATAGATTTTTATTATTTAGGAACTTAATAATGTGTAGTTTTTCATGTAGGCATAAAGGGCATGGGTCATCCCAAGTTTAACAAGTTCTAGTTTTGTTTATAATTTTCCATTTTACTTTTGGTGTTTTATTCATTTCCTTCAAATGCCAAAAATATTTACACAGAGATGTCTGATTTCTTTTATTTATATTGTTGATAGAGCACTTATGCTGCCTCCATCTGGCTTTAAATTCATTCTTCGTAAACCCAATGTATATCATATTAGTATTAGGACTCTCAATGGATGAGATAGTACATTGGTATACCACAGATTTGACGCAGAATTTATTTTCAATGGACAGTCTTCTGGGTTTCTACAATCATATAATTTTTCACTGTTTTTGTCTAATTTAAGTGTAGGGTTTTTATTGTTACTATTCAGGCATGGGGGTTTGTTCAGTATTTTATTATTGTGTTTTTTTATTATATTTTCTAGATTTTCAGTGCAGCTGTAACTCATTTTTAGGGTGTTCTTATTAAATATATTACTAAGTCTATATATTTTCGCACACACACGCACATAAACACACACAAACACACATATACATACATATATATATATATATATATATATATATATATATATATATATATATATATATATATATAATAAAAAGGCTTAAACACAAATATTCCATTGGACTCGTAAATAAGATCCAATTCATCAGACCTACAAATTCAAAAAGAAAACGGAAAAGAACAACTCCGGAAATAAAAATAGAATTTAGAGAGAGTGATTATGAGAATGTGGGAAGAATGTTAGTTCTAAATGGATGGGTAACATTTGGGAGATTAAAACTTAACAGAGAGGGATATTTTACAACTAGGTGTGAGTGGAAGGGGGAAAATGAATGTTGTCGGATGTCAAATACATTAAATATAAATTTCGTGGTGACATACACATACCATGGTCCGTTCTGATGTTAAAGATCAGAATGAGAAGGAGGGAGAGGTAAGGAAAGAAGTGGTGGGAGAGAAAGATGGGGCGGGTGAAATTAAAATTGAAAGGGACGCTCTGTAATTGAGAAAATTTGACAAAATAATATCGACTACAGGTTACAAATCAAATATAAACATATAAAGAATAAATATGACGATTATCTAATCTAGCAAGGACCTATATTTTTATGTTCAAAACACATGCAAATACAAACATACACAATAAACGTATATACATACACATAGGTATGTACCTACATACACACATACATATACCCATGTACACATATACACATATATCTACACAAATACACACATGCATATACATACACACATACATATATCTGATTCAATATCTCTAGCTCTATCTCTGATACTAAGCGTTTTCTAATAAGTACCGCGCATATAATATACGAATAATTACACCTACATATATACACACATATACACATACACATGTACACACATACATACACACACACACATATATATATATATATATATATATATATATGTATATATATACACACACACGCATACACACATACATACATGTACATACCCATATATACATATATATATTTTATATATATATACACATATGTGTATACATATACATACAAAAATGCAAACACACACACATACTTACATATAGACACATACATCCATACGCATCCAGTTCATACACATTTACTCACATATATACATACGAACATACGCATACGTGCACATAATCATATATACCTGAAACTCTACATTTCTATACAATTACATACACCAATTTACACAAATAAACAATGTATCCCTGTATCTATCCGTCTAGCTATACATACATACATATATATACATATATATTTGGGTACATATGTACCAAAACATACACGCATACATATATACACACACATCCCTACATATACATCCATCTACATATACCTACATCCACATACGTATACACGAATATACATATACAGACATACGCATGCATATACATATACATCTATACATATACATACATATACCTATACACACACCTAATTATATACCCACATACACACGCAGCTAAGTACATACATACATATATACATACACATACATATATACATGAATACACACACATATATATATACACATATACCTACATATATATATATACATATACATACATATAAATTAGAGTTTAAAATCTAAATAAGTAAAATTTCAACAATTTGGGGGTAAAAAAAATATATATACATATCGCATCACATAAACATACACAATGATCTATATAGAGATAAACAAAATAAACATAATAGTCATTCCGTTAAAGAATCATGCCCGATGTTTTGAACCAAGATAGAATTGACACAAGTGATAAAATGTTACAAAACGGTGTTTATGTTTTGAATCGTTTCTTATATCTACATTTAGAAAATATCTCATTACGAAGATTCAGCAGTTCATCTTGATTCTTATCTTTGATAATAAAATTTTTTTCCGCCATGCACAGATCACACCGATCGCGGAAGTTATTAGGTGTTCTGGCTCTTTATAGGTATCTCCATTTCAAAAGTGGGGTTAATCCCTTATCCACCAGATCCCAGTAGTGTTTGGATAAGGAAGTTTGACTTCTGAGGCATCTATATCTAAAAGAGCGTCTATGGTTGTATAGACGCTGCTTCCAAACACCGGCGGATATACCTATATATATTTTTTTCTCGTTTATATTTTCCACGGGAAAGATTGTTGCCTCGTATATTACATTTTCATAGACACATTTACCCCCGATTGGACAATGATCTTTATTCCTACAAATGCAGGTAGGGATACTCGATTTAGTTACATTACTATGGTAGTTTCTAAGTATTCTGCAATTATGGGAAGATATGATTTTCTCCATATTTCTAACGGATGAGTAACTAATTTTCAGAGTCTTCCTAATGGATGTTTACTGTGATGGATGTTTACTGTGAAAATGTTTATTAATTAATTTCAGAAAAAAACCTTCCTATATGAATGTTAGAGAGCTTGCAATATGGTGGGTTGAACCATATTACCTTCCTCTTTCTATTTTTAGTTCTGTTATTATTTTGATTTACAAGTTCTCCGTTAAAGTTTAATTCTTGTCTGAAACCACTATTTTTGAGGGCCTGATTGTATATAAATTTATTATCATTAAAGATTTTTTGGCTAGAAGATAGCTTATTTATTCTCGTATTCACAGTTTTGGGGTTTAGGGTGGTTAGAGTGGACGTTGATGTATAGGGGTGTTTAATCAACTTTATGGAAGGGTTTAAAGGTATCATTCGATAGATTGAGTATAATATCCAAAAAGTTGACTATTTTCAGGTTGGAAGATATTTCAGTTTTAAGGCCTAAGTATTTGAAGGCCCTAATTTATCTTCTTATGTAAGCTGGAAGTCAAGGGACCATTGCTATTTGGGACAATGATTAGGCCGTCATCTCTATAAATTCCGACTTGGCTAAGGTTAACTACTCTACTCAAGGAGTCGAGAATATATATGCCCACCAGATCTGCAATTTGGGCTGAATCAAAGGCTCCCTTAGGTACATCGAAACTACCATTTTTTTTTTTCACCCAAGTAGCGTCATTGTATGTAAGTATTGATCTTCTTGACGGTAATATGATGTTCAGATCATTATCCGTTATTTCGATATATCCTTTGGCAAAATTAAGGCTGTTACTCAATAGTTTCTCCGGAATAGAAGGGTAAAAATCCAAGATGTCAAATTGGATGAAAGTGGTTCTTCTTTTGCTAGGGATCTTTCGGAACCATTTAATAATCTCGGCCGAGTCTTTCCAAAGGTTAACAGGGTATTTTTCCAGGACACATGATGTTATTTTCTTGATAATACTCTTGGAAGATAATCCCAACTCAGATTTGGAGGGATTAATTAGACGGGACTGCAAGCTATTTATAAAGTTCGGTTTAGGATATTTGAAGAGTATGTATGCATCTTTCAAACTAAATTTTCCCATTCTGTCAGCAACTCCACATTTGTTAGAGAATTTGCAGATGTCCTCATTGATAGATGATAAGGTCCTATTGTCTTTGTCTTTTTTATAAGAGCTGGTAATTTTGTCAGTGACGATTTTGTCATATTCAGAAGGTGTAACTTTATAGAAATGTTTGGATTTGTCGGCTTTAATCCATAATTTATGGGATTTTTTTATGTTTTTAATGTCTCTACCAATTTTAGTTTGGAAATTAGTTGTTATAATTCTTGAACTTAACCTTTCTAATTAAATCCATCAGATCGCCTTCGAACGGTATAAGTAGCTTGTCACACGGTGGAGTTTTCTGGGATTTCAGTTTATAAGTTTCCGGATTTAGTTCTTGGTCATTTTTGGGATTACGGGAGAAAAAAGTTTTCCACATCATTCTTTTAATAAGGTCAATGATTCTTTCTGTAAGGCAGACAGAGAAAAGGTGCAATGAAGGGTAAGGAATGTTTTTCAAGGAGTAATCCAGAGTAAATTTTTCCATCTCCATCCGAATCGGTTGGAACAAATATATATATATATATATATATATATATATATATATGGGTATGTTCATGTATGTATGTGTGTGTGTGTGTATATATATATATATATATATATATATATATATATATATATATATATGTAGGTCTAATTATTTCTATATTATAAGCGCTTAGTAGCAGAGATAGAGCTAGTGATACTGAATCAGATATATGTATATGTGTATGTGTGTGTATGTATATGCATTTGTGTGGATATGTGGACATATGTGTATATGTGTACATGGGTATATGTATGTGTGTATGTAGGTACACGCCTATGTGTATGTATATACGTTTATTGTGTATTTGCATGTGTTTTGAACATAAAAATATAGGTCCTTGCTAGATTAGATAATCGTCATATTTATTCTTTATATGTTTATATTTGATTTGTAACCTGTCGTCGATATTATTTTTGTCAAATTTTCTCAATTACACAGCGTCCCTTTCAATTTTAATTTCACCCGCCCCATCTTTCTCTCCCACCACTTCTTTCCTTACCTCTCACTCCTTCTTATTCTAATCTTTAACATCAGATCGGTCCATGGTATGTGTATGTCACCACGAAATGTATCTTTCATGTATTTGACGCCCGACAACATTTATTTTCCCCCTTCCACTCACACCTAGTTGTAAAATCTCCCTCTCTGTTAAGTTTTAATCTCCCAAATGTTACCCATCCCTTTAGAACTAACATTCGTCCCACACTCTCATATTCACTCTCTCTAAATTCTATTTTTATTTCCGGAGTTGTTCTTTTCCGTTTTCTTTTTGAATTTGTAGGTCTGATGAATTGGATCTTATTTACGAGTCCAATGGAATAAATTATGACCATGGAATATTAGTGTTTAAGCCTTTTTATTATATCCTTACTCTGTCATAGACATTGAGTTCTACCAGGATTCTATCATCTCGGAATTCTTTATTCAAAAAAATATACATGTGTGTATATGCACCTGTGGATTTTGCATATATATGTATATTTACCACTATATATATATATATATATATATATATATATATATATATATATATATATATATATATATATATATATATAATTTGTGTATACGGAATGAATTCCAACAACGAACAATTACTATTCTTAAAAGAGTGCTCAATACAAAGTAGAGCAGATATAATTATTTATTCAAGAAAATATAACATAAACATGCTATAAAATCACTACAAAGATAGCCATTTTGTTTCAACACTCCCGATGTCTTATCAAGTGATGATGTTGAATGCAAATGGTTTTAAAAGTTTCAAATTAGTTAACGATCCTTCACAAGGGGAAAACGTTGTCCCAAAAACTAGAATGACCAATCAAAATACAAGTAATGTTATAATAGCTATTCAGATCGTTAAAATACGGGTAATATTAAAAAATAAAAAAAAATATTTTAACCAATAATTATTAAATATATATATATATTATATATATATATATATATATATATATATATATATATATATATATATATATGAAATACAGTCTTAAGGTGTGCTATATTTATGGAATAAGGTGCTCAATATCAGAGATAGAGCGTGTGTAAATATAAAAGTGAACATAGAAGTCAACACTTAGAGACGACAGTCTGTTTCATACTATATGCAATCGTCAGGCCACCATATATATATATATATATATATATATATATATATGTGTGTGTGTTTGTATGTGTGTTGATATAATAGGAAAGAACTGTTAGATTGATGATCCGAAGTTCTTTAGTATTTTTATTTTTATTTTTAAAATCACTGCTCGATACAGAAGTAGAACCTAGATTATAATTATTTTAAAAAATATGATTCCTTCGCGACACAGAAATAACTATGTTCCGAAACTGGTTTGCAGTGTTTAATTTCAATATTAAACGCTGACTACCAGGTGGCAGTCTCATCCTCAGGCTATTCTACGGAATTTTTACTCATTTATAGTTATGAATAGGGAATGTGTGTTTTAGGGTTTGTTTTTCAGTATCAGGGAGTCACTGCTTCGCTTGAGGTAGGGGAGTTTGTTATACAAAATCAATCTGAGTTTTAGGAGGGAGTCGGGTAAGATTAGCCATTGTAGCCAGAAAAAAAAACCTTAAACGACTCCAAAAACTTGGCATATAATAATGATCTTTGATAACTACTTGATAGATATATCGATTATATGAATGTGTCACTGTCAAATTAATCTGTATGGGTGAAAAATGCCATATAATATGAGTGTAAATAATTAAATGAATAAATTGGGAATACCAGATACTGTACGCCTTGATTTATATGTGGTGCAAGAGATAACAGTCGGGATGAGAAATTAGAAAAAGGACTTCGAATTCCAGTTGTGTTCGTTATATTCGCTTACGCGCAAATAGAATTGGGAAAGGTATGTGTAGCGAAGAAAACAGCGACTTACCTCGTCAAACCATGCACGTATTCTACGACAGAAAAAGTGGCGAAAAAGAAAATTACTTACCAAACAAAAGGGCACGTATTCCGCATGACATGCTGAAGATGGAATATTTGAAAACAAGTCCGTCGTAGGAGTATTTTGATATGCAAATTACTGAACATCCTATCCCAGCTGTCGACGAATGAAAAAAAATACGTTCTGCCGATAAAAGAAGTTGGTGTTTTCGATTCGGGGGCGGAAAATTCAGGCATTTTTGGCTACGGCGTTTGTTAGAGAGTTATTTGTCTGACTGGTTAAACGCATTGTGATTTGAGATAGTACCGGCGAATCGAGTTTTCAGCATTACTTTCTGCCCCCGAGTCTGTACTTAGTGATTTTTCTTTGTGTTGTGGAAGTAATCTGCGACAAATACTTTCTTTGCTTTCAGAACGCTTACAGTATGAACCCACATCTTCCCAGCATTTCTGCAACACATTTCCCATAACTTCACATGCATTTAAACTTCACAATGTGTTTGGTACTGATATCTCCAATTCACAGCTCGAGTCTTGTGCTGTATGTTTTGCTAACTCGCATAGTTTCGATCTTTTTCAAATTGATCTTCGTCCCTTTCCACCCATTTTCTTTTCCTGCCTTGTATTGGGGTTCCCGTTCTTTTATTTCTGTTTCTGTCATCAACAGCTTGTAATCTGCATATCTTATGTTGTTAACCGTTAAGATCTTTAGCTCCCATAGGATAGCCTTCTTATAAATAGTAAATAAATCTTGGGAGAAGACATCTCCTTGATTTATGTTTTGTTGCTATTAGATTAGGGGGCTGTAGTTTGAAGCCAAGAAAGTGTAGTTGTGCATAAACAAAAAATATAACGTGTTGAATTGTTTGCGAAAATAAACAAAAAAAAAAGAATGAAACAAAATTTATTCTATTGGAAAAAAAACTTTCGAGGAACCATCCTTAAAGAAAATGTGAATTCCAGAAACGTTCTTAAGAGTGTCTCTGTAAAAAGGATGAAGCAAAAGTTGATCTTACTCTATGGCTGAAATGAAGAGTTAGTGACGTGTATTGTCTACGCCATTTGGGCATATTACACGGAACGCTAATTTTGGCGTTCTATCTCTATCTTGGCCCGAAGTAAATGATAAGTGAACTCTTCCGATTTATAGCACGCATACCCCCAGTTTTTTTTTCTTGTCCAAAAAATGAAAAGCGTTTACTGCCACAGATAGGGTTAATATACGTTTCAAACGAAAGGATTTACCGTCTGCTACAGTCTCCTTTAAATTTTGCTTACAAACTCAGTTTACTTTCTATCTATCTGTAGGAGGTTTGCTCCCACTATAAGATATGGATTAATCTGCGAAACTGGCCTGCTAACTAGCATCTCAGAACGAAGCGCCCATATTGATAAAAAAGGGGGATGAATATATCGTGATTCAGGTGATTTCGTGCTCGTCTGGTAAAACCATAATCAATCTCTGAAAGAATAAATCCTGTCGTCAAATATTTGATAGCAGGTTTAATCACAGTTTTTGATCGTTAATGAAATATCTGCTGTTGATTGATAAGTTTAGTAACTATTTTTTTTTGAATTCACGGTATTGTGTAAAGTTTACAAATAAGAAACATTTATGCGAAGTAAAATAATGCGTTACATTTGTATGAATTTTAGAGAAATATCTCATTAGAATATCGTAGAAATTAAAAAAAAAATGAATAAAAATAAAACGTACAGTTGAAAACAACAGACTGTGATGAGCTAGACTTTTGACATTTGGTTCGTACCAGAACGGAATTTGAAAAATATTTGTTATGATTTTTGGTTTACAAAACAAACGTGGAATAAAGTTTATATGTTATTTGAGTTTTCTTCAAACCCACATTCACACAAGCATCTGAATACGTGTAGGCAAGTAGAAACGATGAAGACAGTGGAATATAAGCCAATCCTCACTAATATGAATACATACGCGCACAAGTTCGTATAAACGAAATCTGACGCATACATATTCAGAGGTAAGTGTATATAAGCTCAAAATAATAGACACTCAAAACCGCTGAAACACACTCTCTCAGTGTCTTTCCTACACTCACAAATGGACACAAATTATCAGAAAACAGAAATTTAATCTTTCTAATTATCTCTTATTCATAAAACCTTTCACTGATTTTTATCGCAAATATAAGATGCACCTTTGTTTTTTTATAAACAGTAGCGACGTTATAATGTCGAAATCGTGAGAAAATGGTAATATGCATTATTTTTCGTGGCACAGAACCAGTTCGCTACCTCTTCGTCTCCGAAGCCCGTTAGTATAGTTGGTATGAAATTAGCCTGTCAATGTAGCTGACACGGTTTCAATTCTCGGTAGTGGATGCGCACTTCTGATGAGTCCCAAATGTAGGACGAAACGGCCGTTCAGTACTTTCTGCATTCTGTTGAGGTTTCTTCCAGACTCGATGAATTACGTAATATATATATATATATATATATATATATATATATATATATATATATATATATATATATAACGGAATATGTGACACCGAAATCCGAAGACTTATTGTAGTAGAGAAAGGTGTCTTCCAAAAGACAAGCAATGTATTGAGGAACATAGACATTTCCTTAGAAACAAAGAAAAGAATACTGAACAGCAATGTACTAGCAGTCCTCCTATTTGGTAATTTTTTAAGTGTAGCATAGATCTGGCACAAGGTATGGGATTCCAAGTGATGATCGAACTCGCTACTCGTAATTTTTCTACCAAAACAAGCTTGCTACACGTTACACCACGTTGATGTACCGCAGTCCTTCAATATGATACCAAATAAGGAGAGCCATGATTGGGCAAATCATGAAGTCACACTCACAGGCTATAATGCAGATAGGAGGGTCAGAGTAAAACTGCAAATTACCTACCTTACCATCTCTTGCTGGTAGAAATTGGATAGAATAAAGTTACGAGCTACGAAGTGTAGGATGTTGCAGACAAGCGTGATCGACCACATCCTGAAATGATACCCAGAGGCTATAATGCAGTTAAGAGGGTCGGAGAAAACTGCGTAAGATCTACCTGACCAGCTAGTGTTGGTAAAGGAGGGATATAAAAAAGTATTCATTTTGAATAGCGACGTATAATAGGCACTTGTGGAGAGCTATGTTCGGCCACATGTTGAAATGAACCTCACAGGCTATAATTCAGGTTAGAAGGTCACAGTAAAGCTGTGAATTACCTAACTGAACAGCTTGTGTTGGTAGAAGTGTGATAACAGAAAGTTAAACGTTACAAAGAACTACGAAGGGCAGGAAGTTCTGGAGAGCCATGATCACCCACATCCTGAAGTGACACAATACAAAGAAGAAGAAGAAGAAGAAGAAGAAGAAGAAGAAGAAGAAGAAATGTCTATGACGTCTTGGAAGATATAGTCCAGTAGCTTCTGTTACTGTCTCTATTTTTATGAATCCAGAGTATTGCCTCTACTATATAGCATGATGTCTGAATAGACATTACATCCGATTCACAACAGAAATCAATATACCTTGATGGGCCATAGGTTAACCCAGCCGCCGAATGGAAAATTATGTTATGTCACACCTGCATCCAGCTTGCAAACGTAGGAATGATTTTGCATTACAAGCGGTTATAAAATACAATCGCCCCAGATTCTAGGTCAATCTCTTACAGAGTGCAAAAAAAGCATGTAAAGAGGATGGCTGCACTACACACTACCTGTGATTAACTAAAGTACCGAAACGAATAAAATGTTAAGTAAAGAAGATTAAAGTCTGCTGTCAAAATTTAATTTTCTCAACATCCTTCATTACACTTAAACTGATTTTAATCGAGTTCAAACTGCTTTTTACGCCGTACATGGAAGGGAGAGAATATATCAACGCATGCTTTCCTAATTGCATTAGTACGAAAACTGAACACAACTGACTAGGCCGGAATTTGATCTCGGTTCGATAATTCCAGTGTTCGGGCCGGTAACTGTACTGCTACATCCATATCGCACTAGGTAGTTTGGAAAGAAAGGAATGAACAGTTTTATTGGAATATTGGAAGCAAATTCAATTAACTCACGAAATACAGGAAAACGTAAAAAATGGCATGTGAAGCGAAACTCTTTGAAAAAGAAGATGCACAGCATATTTTAAAAGTCTAAAAGATGTATAATGACCATGTTGAGAAATTCGATGGGCTTCCTAAACTTGACCAAAAATAAATGTTGGATCAAACGAGGATAAAACATATAATCACACACGCCAGAGATTATATGTTGGATCTAAGCGACCGGGAGGAAGATGGTCAATCGTGATTGAAAAGTGGAAGAAATCGTCTATGACAGGAAGGAAATATTATACACCAACATTTATTTGAGGCCGATTAAGGCAGTCAGAGTTGACTATATGCTAAATGTGACAACAAATATATCAAAAACGAAAAGCTATAAATGGAAATAAAAAAAATATTCCGTCGACGAAAACAATTTTTGAATGAATTAACAGAGATGGTTACGGCGAGGGCAATGGAAGTGTCAAACGAGAAAGCGTGTATTTAAATAAATAAATGCACAGCTAGGTAGGAATGATGATCTACTTTTTGATTTATGTAGGCAAATAGTTTTGCAAACTACTTTAAATTTTATGGCTTTGGTTTGCTTTGGTTTGCTTTGCTCTACGGCATATTAAACTCAAAGCCGAAAAGATTTTTATTGCTGGTAACTCTTATAAAAATATATTGTTGGTAATGTTTTTTTGTTTTGTTTTTTTCAAAAATGTATTGCTGGTAATATTAATTTCCAAAAATGTATTGCTAGTATTAAAATATATTTTTTATACTTTTATAGTGTTTTGACGTCTTTTGTGTGATTAATTTTTTGCCCATAGCTGGCACCTGAGAGTTGCTATCACTCTTTGTCAGGCTAGACCTGGGAACACTAGCAATTTAAGTGTTGATTCCACGCTCCTCAACACCTCCTGATTAGAGGCCTTGCTGTCGGATTTAGTTTATCGTCATTCCCAGAACAAAAAGGAAATCGGCGTGCCGAGTTCAAATTCTTATCGAATCTGTTTTGAGTTCCGTTTCCCTTAGGAAAGGCATGATTGTAAATCCTTAGATTTAAGTGATTAATAACAGAGTAGGCTAAGTAGGGTTACCAGTTTAGGAGAAAGAAACTCAAAATTCAAATGCTGCAAGAAGTATTATGGACTCCCTCAGGTTATCTTACTCTAGATACATCTACTCCTGGTAAAGCTGTAGTACATGAGGTGTCCCTAGGATTTATGAGTTACTGGGTTCATAGCTGTGATGTAGGTTTTCTCCATCTTGCTTTCACTGATCTTGTGTGAGTATCAAATTTACCGATCCCCCTTTCCTCATAATGTACCATAGATATTTTTACTGCCTCTTTATAACTCTAAATATAAACCTTTTTTTACCATTAAAAAAAATATTTCTCACATGTTCAGTTTATGCTATTTTCAGCATCTTTCTATAGATACACATTTCTGTTGCTTTACATTTCTTGTTCATCTGTGAGAAGGATTCACTGTCTTATAGGAGTATCGATATTATATAGCTATTTAGGACTGCTTTCTTTGTTTCCAACGAATTATTCCTGTGACTCGATAGTTTGCTTAGCTGTTAGAAAACTTCTTTTCACTATTCCAATTAGCTATTCGGTATCATAGGAATTTAAAAGTATTCATTACGGATTTCAGATCTCCCCGGAGAAATGGAAACGAATGAGTAGTGCTCATAAAAACTGGTGTACTGGGAAGTATTAAGAACAAATAAGCCGGCGATAAAGGAACTAAAATTATCTCTTTGTCCGGTGATATGATTGAGGGTTCGACTGATTTAACCAGACCTACTTTCAATCGACTGCCGAAGGTAATCAGCAGCTAATACTGATGTGAAAATGCTAATAATAATTATTATTAAGGAAAAATACATAATTAAATTTGGAGATGAATAAAAATTGAATGTAATTTTTCTTAAAACTTTCAGTTTTCTCCTTTCTTATTATACATTTTCCCATTTTCTTTCACGTTGTTTTTATTTCGCGAGGTATTTTTTTATTTTATTTTCTGTTATTTTATAATTCTAATTCAACGGTTTCTTTAGTTCTTCTTTCCAATCGATTCATTTCAATGCAAAATCGTTGATTTAATAAATTCTATTTACAAGCCCGATTGTATTTGCATAAATTCTTGTCTAATTTGAATTTTATGTTTGATATTGAATGTTACGATTTGTTCACTGGACTCTTTTAGAAATTCAGAGGATGAGTTATTTACTTTGTTCCGTTTTGCATTAAGAGGCGCCATATTGACAGAACTCTATTGGCTAACGCTCTTGAGGCATGTTACCTTACAAGTATGGCGAATCATTCTTTGAATTCCATTAACTGTACTTTTAGGGAAACAGGGAAGGCCACCTTACACTCGTAGAAAATTGTCCTTTTACTTTTATGCTAAAAGTAATAACAAAATCTGTTTATTCTTTTTCAGAAGGTCAATGCATTTTCGCTATTCAGTATATCCTTTAAATTTTAATATAATTATACGTATAATCGCCTTTGTGATACATCTTATAGAACAATCTACTCAAACCGATAGGCTTTATCTATTCAGATGATATAACAATTAGCGATAAAAAAAATCTACATGACCAATGCCCTGTAGCTTATCTCTCCTAACATCTCGGGTGTGGAAGGAATAAACAACTTGAAACATTCACTCCTAAAATTCAAAACAAAAAGTAACGTTCCATTATCAGCGAGCATGACCAAAATTTTCGTCTATTACGATGAATAAGTGCCCCCCCCCAATAATGTTCTTTGCATTGAACAACTGCACCTGACTCTCCATTTGCAAGAGCGAGGTCAGACTATAATTAAACTACCACTGCATATAATGATTTTCTAACGCCCAGCATAGATGTGGCACAAGGCCGAAAGTATGGGGCACCCAGTGAGGATCAAACTCACTACTCAATCGTAATTTTTCTAGCGAGACAAGCTATGTAACCATTACACCACGTCGAGCTGCCCTTCATAGCTTTTTTCCAAGAGTAGCTTAGATGTGGCACAAGGCCGAAGATATGGTGCGCTTATCAAGGATCAAATTCAGGACTCAGTTTTAGCGAGACAAGCTAACCATTACATCACCTCGAGGTGCCCAACTACCGCTGCATATATGACCTGGAGGGGATCCTCACTTTCCAGTCTTGATAAATTTCGAAAGTGCCAACGCGGCTTTGTGGCTGATGCATCACTTTCCAGCCTAAACGACCTTTCTGACAGACCAAACCTCGTATGCATATCTCTTCTCTATCACTATTTCCTTAGCAAAAGTTCTGACGTGAGATATTCCTTAGTTCCAACAGTTCAAACATATACAGCCTAGACCCGCCATGACAAGTACACTTGTAGGAACTATCGCCATTCCATTCAAATTCCCTTCATAAGAAGGACCTTCCAATTTGAAAGCTTCTTCTATAGAATCGAAACTTTGAAGAAGAGAGTGCATGTTTTACCAACCAGTATAATAATTCATATAATATGCTTCGCTCACGAAACATGCTTCAGTCGGGTAGCTTGTGGAGGTGTAATGGTTAACAAGCTCGTCTCACTAGAACAATTATTACTGAATAGTGAGTTCAATCCTCACTAGATGCCCCTCACATTTCTGCCTTGTGCCACATCTAAGCTACGCTTGGAAAAACATTACAACATTCTTAAGTAACCCTCTATCTTGAGTGTCTCATGGACTTTTTTATTAGATTAAAAGTTTGTAAAATATGTAAAAATAAATAAAATAAAATGTTTTTTCGTCTTCGCCGGATTTTAATTGACGCAAGAACATTGTTTTGACAGCCGAACTGTTAAAATTCTGGAAGATCTTTATATTGATAGGTGTAAACACTCGGGCGGTAGAGTCTGTTTCAATTTAGACGGGCACTTGTTAAAATTTCATTAGCCACATCGCAATAAAATCTATTCGGCAATCGTAGCCATTATTGATTTTAAATTTCCAACATTTAATTACATAAACATTCGGATTTTAACAGTTTTTCTTGCTCAAAAGATTTCGGAAAATAGCCCACAATAACATCAAATCTTTCAACAATTTCCCACCTGGTATCAAATGTCTTATTCGAATTCAGAGAAACTCTCTAAGAGACTTAACTGTCAGTCCATGTCATTTCAATTTTGCAGAATATGATTCTTCCTATAATAGTTAATAATTGTAATGTAGGAAATATGGATGCAAATATAATTATTTTTCTGAGAAATCTTTAATAATACATTTCTAATTAGTACCTCAATTACATGATAAGCTTAGATTGGTGGGTATAAATTTTCTATGCAAAGCTATTATGTTAAACATATATGAATGCAAGGAGACTTTTTAAAGCGTGTAGTAAAAAACGGGATCAGAATCATAATAAGATATAAATGTAAATAATATATAGACATTATTATTCCTATCTTCATGCGCCGTATTTCTTTCCAGACGTGGGCGATCATATAGCTCCACAATTCCTATTCTTTAAACATTTTAGTATTTCTTGTCTTTCTCATTCCTTCTTCCGACATTAATTTATGCAAAATTCTCACTTGGGGATTGGCTGCTACCCCCTACCCATTGATGCCTTCAAGATCTCCTGTGAGTTCCAATGTAACTCGGATTTAAGAAACCCGGATATAAGAGAAACCCGGATATAGGAGAGATTCTCTCTGGGCCCGAATTAGAGCCATACTTACCTAAACAAATGTAGACCAAACCCGGATATAAGAGAAACCCGGATATAAGAGAAACCCGGATATAAGATACTTCTTCTCCGGTCCCGACAACTCTCTTATTAGGTTGGTGCAAAAATAATGTCGTTTTTTCACATATGTTACTATGTGAAAAAACGAGATTATTTTTGCACCAAACTAATATATCCCGGTTACACTGTACTTCAAATCTTATAGATCACATAAATTTCAACTGCCTCTTTCTAAATACCATAATCGTTTCTCATATCTTCAGTCCATGGTATTAACGTCATTTTTCTGTAGAACAAATTTTCTGTAGCTTATATTTATATTTACTTGATCCCCCCCCCCACTAAGTCAGGTTGTGAACAAGGTGGTTTCTAATGTGGGGACCAGATTGTCTTCACTCCGACCACTGGTCTTAGCTTCTCCAATCTGGTCTGAACTGATCTATTCTATTCAGAGTTAGTCCAAGCTGATCAGCGCCGGTTCAAGTCATAACTGCTATACTACCAGCGCAAGGACGGATCCCTGTGACCAGTAAGTATGAGAATGTGTATACCACTTGTGAGAGAGGAATTTACACACTCAAAGTGATTTTCTAAGCGTAGCTTAGATGTGGCACAAAGCCAAAAGTAAGGGGCGCCCACTGAGAATTGTACTCAGTATTCAATCGTAATTGATCTAACGAAACAAACTTGCTAAACATTACACCATATCGAAATGCCCTGTCCCCTCAAGAATATTAATCTGTGAAGAGTTTGTCAAGCATCGACTGGCAGATTGAAGAATAACAGATATGCAGCAATTTATTTGTTTGAAATGAAAACTTCATGGTTCTTAAAGATTAATTTTACAGTACAGAAGACATCTTTAGCTATCACAATGCGTCTGCCTGTTTTTTTTTTTTTTCTAGAAATATTTGATGGTAATAGTTCTGATGATCTTGTATCGTTTTTCCGAATCTATACGAAGCAATAGATGGTATCATTTCCCTGTCAAAATATCTTTATTTAATATTAAGTTCTATGGAAAAGTATCTTCTCTTGAATTTCTCTCTTGTTAAACTTTTGATCCCTGCGATCTTGAACAATTTAAACCCTTCTGTCTGAGTCAAAATTCTCAAATTGGTTTGTAATGTTTCACGGTAGATACAAAAATAGTTAAAAGTGTTTACCCACTGTTCAACCGGTAGCTGGTTATTGTCATTTTTCTCTACCACAGTTTAACTGGTGGCTGGACATTACATCATTTTACTTTATCACCGGTAAAGCGGTGGTTAAGCTTAGTGTTAAAATCTACCCTGGCTTATAGCGTTCCTGCCAACTTCTTTTAAGTGTAGCGTCCGTTCAGGAAGTAGACGATTATGGTCATCCATCGCCACCTGTACCTTGTTGCACTTAATAAGTTTTGTCTTTTTGTTATTTCTCCCAGACCTTCTTCTGTCATCCATTTGCTCAAGCCAATTAAGTATGTCACTTATTGCTTTCCCCTGTCCTTCTTTCTCTCTATCTATTATGTGTGTATCAGATATCAGAGGTTGTCTAAATGGCTTCGATGAATGGCTGAGGTCAAAATGTGGTCGATAGATAAATTGTAGTAGATTACAGCTAAAACTCCAACGTTTCTAGCCAAATTTCAATCCCCATGCTACAGTCAAACAAACACAACCCTCTTATTGTCGATATTAAACAATTCAATTAAATTGTATATTTTTTTTAATATTTTAACACACACACACACACACACACACATATATATATATATATATATATATATATATATATATATATATATATATATATATATATATATTGAATAAAAACAGACTACTTTAAGGTTCCATGTAATAAGTTATTTCACCACAACCCCCTTAAAAGGGCTCTGGATCATCAGACTTTACTTCCAAAGGTTGAAATGAAAAATGAAAAGAAATTTACACATTTGTAAATTTCTTTTCAATTTTCATTTACACATTTGTAAATTTCTTGTCATTTTTCATTTACACATTTGTAAATTTATTTTTCTTTTTCTTTCCAACATTTGGAAGTAAAGTTTGATGATCCGGAGCCCTTTTAAGGGGGTTGTGGTGAAATAACTTATTACATGGAACCTTAAAGTGGTCTGTTTTTATTTAAACATATCTGCTCTGAACTTACATTGAGCTCTCTGAATATCATACTCCTTGGGTCTACCCATACGGATTACCTAGTTTTGCATAAACTATATATATATATATATATATATATATATATATATATATATATATATATATATATATAATATGAATCTAAAGAGCCAGGTAAGCTACCTAGGTTTCACCAACACAGTTGACCCTGACGATCCGTATAGGTGAGACCTCGGTAGGTTTACCTGGCTCTTTAGTTTCGTAGTTAGATATGCTCTACTTAGTGTGTTGAGCACTTTGCTTAATTATTTTTACTTTACTCATGTCGGAGGTTTTTTTTTCTTTGCACTCTAAGCTTGGATTCTGGTCGATTGTTTTCGCCTGAATTACATGTTCTTAGTTCTTTGTTTTTTATTCCTTATTTTAAATTTGGGTATTGGTTTGTTCATTTACAAACCAAATCACCTAATGTTTTTCCAGACGGGTATACTTACTTATATTTATAAGATTATTATTATTATTATTATTATTATTATTATTATTATTATTATTATAATCATTATTATATATATATATATATATATATATATATATATATATATATATATATATATATATATATATATATATATATATTAAAATAAAGAGAAACAACAGTAAGATTTGTGTTCTTATTAATTATGAAAAACAAAAATTAAATAAATAAAAAAATAACAGTGCTCAATACAATTCTCCAGAGCATAAATATTATAAATTTGCTAATTTAAAAATGTGGTTCAATCGCTACACGGGAATTACGATGTTTCCACAACAGAAATTAATAACGTCAAATTTAATTATAGAATTAAATTAAAATCAATACTATTGTTTCATTTTCAATCGAATTTTAGAATTTGTTTGAAAATGAAAGAGTAATAGGGATTTTAATTTAATTATTCTTTCAATATGATATAAATTTATTATAATGATTTTTTTTATTAGTATTATTTTTATTGTCTTGTCTGTAACAAATGTTTTCCGAGTTCAACCTGGGATTTTGGGTTATGGATGTTCTCCGCCTCAAACATATGTCACCATTAGCAGAATGTATGCAGAGCCGAGGAACGTAAATGTCTTACGAAATTCGATACAAAACTAAATTCCAATTTTCTTCATATTTTTTATTTTTTATTTTTCGGTACTATAGATCCAACCTTCTCAATGATAACTGGGATAAGATTGACCTGATGTCCCACATTCTAGCAACCTTAACCCCAAGATCAGTGTATCGACCAGGACGCATATTCATATTTTCTATCAACATCTTTGATGTGTAGTTTTGTGGCTTCAGTATCTGTTTGGATGTCAAAATTCTTGACTATTCCTTTGTATGGTTTGTGTTGCTACCATTTCCTATTGACTTCAAGTTCATACTTCCTATATTTACACCAATGCAAATGGCGGAAAATGATGGTGGGGGATTATGTCCGTGAAGATGAACAGAAATGGTACCGAAAAAAAACAGATATGTTGATTGTGATCGAAAACGATCAAGTCAATATCTCATGGGATTGCAACGTTTAAACAGACGGAACCCTTGAGGCCACCAAACAAGCCATCATCATAGTTAAGAGAAAAAAAAAGTGAAAATGGTTCCTCATTGGTGTGGGCTGACCGTGGTTGTCATACAATTGGAATCAAATAAATTGGAGAGCTTAAGATTATTATTATTATTATTATTATTATTATTATTTTTATTATTATTATTATTATTATTATTATTATTATTATTATTATTATTATTATTATTCTTTTCTTTGATTTCTGCTGTCTACTCATTTTTTTCCGGGTCTCAAACAAAGACCTCAGTTCAGAAACTGCAACATGGCATTTTCCACTGAGCATTTTTTAAAGAAGGAAAACTAAGATTTGACACGTTTTATGCAGATAAAGACATTAGTAAAGCGTGAGCTGTACTTGTTCGTACAATAATTTGTATTTATTTAAGGCATGGACAACCAGAATCCCTTCAAAGAGTCTATCGGCACTTTTTCAATCAAAATCAGGGCTCCAATTATTACAGGAAATATTTATGCCTTCATGTTCCATATGATTGGGATCATCCATTGAAAATCTTTAGATGCATAATAATAATAATAATAATAATAATAATAATAATAATAATAATTATTATTATTATTATTATTATTATTATTATTATTATTATTATTATTATTGAATAATAATAACCCTAAAATATTTTTGTACATTTTGGGGCGGGGATTGGTGAACGATATCTTTTTTGTCTTGAAGGTTTCTTCATTAGTTTAAAAATTTGCAAACTTTGCAGGCTTTGAAATTATGAATTTGAATTCTAACACGATTGATTCAAGCCAAAGCTGATTATCTTAAATATTTATCACTTCAATAGTAGTATGGATAATATCACTTTAAATATGTATCGGTTACACAGCCTGGTATTGATTTCTTAGTAATGATATGGTAGCTAATTACTAGAAAACATTACTCGACATCAAAAAAGCAAGTAGAATATATTACTAAGTAGGAGAGATCAGATTGCTAATATGTTGATTTTTATTTCTGCTTTCTGTGTTAGCGTTTCTTGAATATCAATTTCATCCTGGAAATCATTTTAATCTGACACTTATTTTCCTTATATCTTGATTATAACTTTGTAAAGTGAAATTTTCACTGAAATATGTTTCAAATATTACAACTTTTCGTCTGAAATAAAATAAAATACTAACTATATCTAACATAGCTGTAATTTACGGAAAAAATGAAAACGGCAGATTAATCTATATCTTCCTGGTATCAGTTTAAAACGTTTTCATTTTTTTTTCCATCTAACTGAAATATATAATTATAATTTTGGAAACTGAAAATATCAGCGTAATATATTGCAACATTGTCACGTGTTAATTTTAAATCAAGTTGAATTCGAAATTTAAGAAAGAAAATCTGAACTTTAAGCAGTATGATGACGGTATATGTCAAAACGAAATATGCCAGTTTAAAATACGCAAAGAGTATAAGCATCCTTCAGTTATGTGTTGTTACTCTTTAGGGTGTTGAAGATCATGGTCTTCCACAATTTCCCTGTGAACGGTAGAAGCATTTCTCTCCTTGCCATGCCCCCACTTGCGTCAACCATTCCTACAGACATGTCAAGTCAGTGACACGCTGACTGTCGCTACACCGCCTGTCCTTGATATAACCTGTGAGTAGTATATTTTCCAAGCCTCCCTTCTTCTGTATGTACCCAAGAAATGCCAGCTGTTTCTTTTTGATACCGAATATAGGTGTTATTTCTGTTAGCATTTTCTTCATTGATAATTTATTCTGCTCGAAGAATTCTCAATATACTTCTACACAACTAGATATTTCATCTTTAATATGATTCACACGCCTTCGGATGGTTTTATTAAGAAGAAAGTGGCATCGTATTTAAAGGTGAAGAAGTCTAGTTTATGCATTTTTAAACGACATAAATTACTGTGGGTGAGTAAGTTGAGCAATACAAATGCGATTTTAACTCAGCAGGAATTAAATTATAAAGTATGCAATAAAAATTTAAACATAAAATCCAATGACATATTTGGGTCTACTTCTCGTTCATGAATTTGTCAAAACATAAAAACATCTTGCTATTAGGTTGGTGTAAAAATAATGACGAAATAATGTCGTTTTTTGACGTATTTTTTAACATCAAAAAACGACATTATTACGACATTATTTTTGCACCAACCTAATAAATACGATCAGCAGTTCTACCTGTGGATTCAGGCGATCGACGGATTATATCTTGACTTGAAAAAGAAGACTGATTACAGATTCCCAGATGTATGTTGTTGCAAATACAAAGAAGACATGTAAGGCTTCTCCGACACGTTTTGGAACCATAGCTAGTGCCTCGCACTTAACCTATGGAAAGATGTTATGTCAAGAGCTCGAGCTGTTGTAAATCAATAAGATCTTCCTATTATCATATGACGTATTCTTCAAATTGTAGGAATATGGATTTATGATAAATTCTTCTGAAACTGCCAGATATCCAATGACATAATATCCACCTAAAGATTCTGTTTAATTTCCAAATAATCTCTAACCATGTCCAATCAAACTGGCAGCTAGCTGAATGATGATACAGCCATTTTCAGTAAACTCCAATGCAATTCTACACCGTACGAACAATACTCGATTTGAAACTTTAAACTGTTCAATATTTTAAATAAAAGCGCAGAACGGTGTATATTTAATCATCAGTGGCATTTTCAGTTTGGATGCCAGTGTCTTCTTTGTGAGACATATAAGAAGAGCCATCTTGGGAAAAGGTTGCATACAATTTGAAAAGTTTAAAGAGTTTAAGTATATTTTGACATGAATGAAATTGTTTCTTATCATGTTTGTAGGTTTCTTTTAATTTTTCGGGTAAGTATAACGTAGTTTATGCTTAACATTGATAAATCTAGTATCATTTTTTTTAAATCTCCATTATATTGATCTTCATAAATTGTCTGAACGCGCTCTACTTTGAAAAACCATGTGAATTTTATTTTAAATATATTTTTATCCTGATAAGAAAATAATGAGCTTTCTTACCTTTATATATATTTGAAGCATTTTTTTAATTATTTAAGCACAACCTTTTATGAAATTAAAAAAATAACTCTAATTGAAAGTTTTACGCTAAAATTGGTTATCATGGAAACGACAATGGAACTTATCTTCGAATAACACCAGGGTCGATAAAACAAAGAGATGACTGCTGAAAAATAGAGTTCTGATTTGCTGATTCCCATCGTGCAGTGAAGATGGGATATGCCCGAAAACAATGTCGATGTTTAACCTAAGTAATATAAATAAAATCTGTTAGAGGAAACTTTTCAGGGAATTTATTGCTTATGCTTGTACGTAGTCAATGAAGTCTTCAACATATACATAAAAGGCATTAAACATTTTCTGTCTATATTTCTGAGATGAGGTTATCTATTTACATTATTCGGACAATTGTCCTCATCTTTGTTACCATATCTATCACAACGATTCGGCTGATGTTCGCTCCAGCCTTCTTCAGGTGGTTGGAATGTCGAATTGAACCCTTTATTTCGCTCGCTGGGGTAGACAGTTCTAGTTCTACGTGCCATGTATAATGGATGTCATTTATCAGTTATCTCCTTTTAATTCCCCTCTCCAAGTTCTCCACTGCCTTAACTGGGTATAAAACTCATAACTCTTTGGGTCCTGTTCCTGGATCTAACCAAAGCTTTTATCCACTGTGCCATGTGTACTTGAGAAAACATGACACTGTGAATAAAGGCATTGTAGAATGGAAAGTGTACCCCAGCGAGCGAAATAAATGGTTCTGTTCGACATTCCAACCAACTGAAGAAGACCGGTGCGGAGGCATTTTGATAAATATGCGAACAAAAATGAGGACAATAGTCCGAATAATGTAAATAGTGTATGTTCAACATTGGTTGACAATCTATTTAAAGATAGCAACTTGACCAAAAAATTAATAAAAAAATAAAAAAGAACTCATTTCAGTTCTTAATTTGCTGCATTCTTTGTACACTGAATGAAATATATTGGAGTTACAGACAAATTGTAATATAATATCATCACAATTTGTTGAATATTTACCAATCATGTCATCATTTCAAACCATAGCTAGTCTTTACTAGAAGACTAACATATGTCCTCGTGTATGGCAGCGAATATTGGACAATCATGTCAAGAATGAAAACAGACTTGAACAAAAGAAATATGTTTCTACAGAGAGATGCTGAATATGCCATGGATAGACAAAGTGAGTAACGACGAGTTTTTAGGGAAAATGAAAACGAAAAGTAAACATAATTAAAATCAAGTAAAGGCAGTTTAGATTTCTGGGGTACGCAATAAGGAAAGGAGCTTAGAAAGACGGATACGCCCAGGGCAGGTTGAGGGAAAGAGGGACTGAGGAAAACATATTAGATGGTCTTGAGTAAATGGATGAGAGTAATGGGTTTAGGAGAAATAACAAAACGACAAAAGTTATTAAGAGCTAAAAAGGACAGGGAGATATGGAAGGACATGTTTGCCTACTCCCTGAAGGAACACAACACATAAAAGAAAAAAGAATCTATAGTTTTAAATTACTGTGTAGCCTGTTGAAGTGTCAGAATGAAACGAAAATATAGTCATTCTGTCGTTGACGATAAATAAGTTTGGGGAGATTCATGAAGTACTACTAATATGTACTCGAGCAAAATAAAAGCAATTTAAATGTCTCTTTTCGCCGATTAAATGGCATTTTAATATACGACATAGAGAACGATTTAATTGTAATATGTCTGTTTCTTATCTCAATAATGTAATTTCCCCGTAAACGTATGTTAATAAAGTAATAGCTTCGTTTGTAATGTCTAACTACTTGTATAAACTTATTACAGATAGCGCTTATAGCAACAGATTGGATATTAAGTACACATTAGCCAACGTAATTGATTGAATAGTAATTATGTTGCGCCAGGCGTCCAATTACAAATAGCTCACCTGCTTTGAAAGTCAGCATTCAAAATCTTCGTTTTTATCTATACAAAATATTCTTATATCCCAGCGCAATATACTTTTATGCGCTGTGTCAAAAATGGAGGATCGTAGATCTTTGCAACATCCTATACTTTCTAACTCTTATTAATAATTGTCTTTTTTACTATCTCTCTCACTTGTTGCCCAGTTATTCATGCATACAATGTTATTCACTTTTTTCATATCTCACATTGAATACATTTTGTATCCCATTCTACAAGACATTTTCGCCATTTATGTATCCGCAAAATTTCTGCTGTCCCTTTCTTTTACTAGGCATGAATGTGATTTTCGTTTTTGTTTTCCTTAAAATTCCCTTCGTCTCTCGCATGCTCTGTCTATTATATTATCAGCACCCTTCTGTAAAATCACATCTCTATCATCTAAAGCTTTCTTGATGCCGTGCTTTGCGCAGACTACATGACTTCTTACCAATAGGAGCCAAACGAATACAGGCTATTGCATTTGGTGTCGGGTTAGCTGCAGGAGTAGCTGTCAGGTTGTCAATTTTCTGTGTTGACTGCAACCGCAGGGTCTCCTATACTTCCATAACCTGTTTGGATATTAGAACCAAAGCTGCGTAGGTTTACAATTAGGATTTTCCTTTGCCTTCCTTGACTCTCGAGCTACGTCTACCTGAAGTATCTGGTTATAAGTTGCTAGTTGTCCGCCTTCGCCTATTCTCCAGGTTGTAGCTGAATTTAGTTGTCAGAGGCTATTTGAGTCCCCTGGTCATTAAAACATTTTATAGACAGTGCGAGCTTGTCATCACTATCACCCCGACTATAACATTATATATTATTACGTGATTAAGAAGCTGCCTAAAATTAATACTTTTTTTTATTATATAAAAACAAAAATACTAAAGGTAAACAAAAACACTAAAAAGCAAAACAAATTACGAAATAGTCGTACATTGACAAACAAAAATAAATATCTAAAAGCTTCATAATTTTGGAAAAAAATTAGTGCAGAGAAAAATGAAAATATAAACCAGGATTTAATCCTAAAATTTTCGGAGATTATGAAATTATCAATTAACATACAATAAAATAAATGATAGTGTCTTTTTTGTCGGTACTAACACCTAAATTATCAATTGGTATAAAATGAACGGGAGAAGAAAAGACAAATTTGATAAATTTAACTTTAGTTAAGCAAAAACCGAATGTAAAAATAATACAATCTTCAAGTCAATTGTAAAAAAAAAAAAAAAAAAAAACAAATAAATATTAATACACAAATTACAGTCACAGTGGAACATTTCCTTTTCTTTTTTTCTTTTTTTGGCGGGCTCTCTGGACTATAGGATAGATGAAACTTTTTTTTTTCGAATCTACGAAATAAGTTTAGCTAAAAAACGTAAATATTGCTTAAAAGTATTATAAAAAGTTATGCGCAATTAGCATTTCTTTGATTTTATTTATTATTTATGTAATTATTATTATATTTATTTAAAGTTATATGCGTAATTCTTATTACTAATAATTCTTTCAATTTTTACACAGGAGAGAATATATATATATACATATATATATATATATATATATATATATATATATATATATATATATATATATATATATATAATTATTTATTTAAAAATATGATTCTAACACGCTACATAAGGGGTCTCATGTTTCAAAACAAGAGTCGAAAACTTCAATATAATTATTTGAATTAAATTGAATTAAAGTAAGCTCTGTTCCATCTTCAAGCGAAATTTTTTTGGGAATAACTTATTTCTGAAAAATACGTGTTTTAATAGCATATTCATTATTGAAATCAAACTACTTTTGTATCGAGCACTATTTTTTTATTTAAATAATAACAAAAATACTAAAGAACTTTGGATTATTTACCTATTTTCTATATATTTTCACACACGCACACACACACATATGCGTGTGTGTGTGTGTGTATATATATATGTGTGTGTCTGTGTATATATATATGTGTGTGCATATATATATATATATATATATATATATATATATTACTTATTATATAACTAAGATTGTGTGTGTGTGTGTGTGTGTGTCTGTACGTTTATATATGAGATCGTATTTCCTACATTTTTTAACCGATTTCCACAAAACTTCACAGGACTACGTAAAATTACCCGGCGTTGGTTCTGACCGCGCTAAAAGTTGGCAAAACACAATTGTTTTTGCACGAAATAAATTTGAAAGCACGGTTAAGTGGATCGCACACGGTCGGAAGTTACTGCCGGCAACTCAAACGTCCGATTGCCATTAACTTCCGGATTAACTTTCTGCATTTTTTTCAAAGAACGATACACAAAAAGTAAACAAAAGAAACCTAAACATACACAAGTCCACCTAACTAAAAATAATAACCGCAAACTACTTTAAATACACATGGTGTCCAAATGAAACCATGTGTACAGTCAAAATGTGGAAGTTAATTTTTAGTCATCAACCAAACGATATAGCCAACCAGCTACGATGCTAACGGCAGTTGACATAAACACAGCCGATTTCTTGTCCCTGCCCGAGTGTACGCGGGGTTTAGGGGTCTAGTTAGGACATCATAGAGAATTTGAGGTATTATGGTGGACGTAGTAAGAAAGGTAGGAGTGAATGTGTTGTTTTGGTGATTGGAATATTGTTTGCTTGATTGGGTCAGTGTCTGCGACTTGCTTAGTTTAGATTTAAGACAGATGAAGACCGTCCTTCCCCACCCCCTTTTAGGCCTTGTGCCGCATTTTGTATTTATACAAATAAATATTGAGTGTACGCGGGGTTTGACCTTGTGTCACATCTGATTGTGGTGGGGGAATGAGTAAAAACCGACACGTGCTCTCCCTTTCACCTGGCCAACCCTCGTGGAAAATAAACATCCACATCTCAAGTGTTAATAAAAGCGTGTCGGATTTATAAAGATTTCCTATTTGTCCCTTACCCTATCATTATCTTGCATTCCTATCTATATTTGATGATTATATATATATATATATATATATATATATATATATATATATATATATATATATGTGTGTGTGTGTGTGTGTGTGTGTGTGTGTGTGTGTGTGTGTGTGTGTGTGTGTGTAATTAAAAACATGCAAACTATGCCTGGAAGAAAAATATAAAATAATTAAGTACAAAAATACAAGCCAGTTATTGAACCAGAATTTATACTTAAATGTCATCATAAAAATAAGTTTATATAGTCTTAAAAATAGACATTTATTTTGCATCAAACACTGAAAAATATATATTAGGGTTGTAACTATGTAAGTTTATATATATATATATATATATATATGTATGTATATATGTATATGTGTATTGTATATGTGTGTATCTGTCTATTACTTTTATTACTATTATTTTTACTTTAAATATATTATATATATAATTTTTTTTATTACGATTAAATGATGATGTTTAGATGAATAACAACATAGATTGCATTTCTGTGATTTTTATTACTGGTTGCGCAGTTAAAGTTTTATCCATAAAATTTTCTCCTACCTTCTCTTACTGCAATATTCTCAAAAAAATCTAAAGTAGGATCTGTAATGTAATCGGTACTGAATTAGCTTCTTGAATTCAGCCGCTTTCTCACAGACGTGATGTGGATTCCCTCTGTTTTTTCTACAAATATTTTCATGGCTACTGCCCTGATGAGCATTTTTCTCTGGTGCGCTGACTACATGAATTTAAGTGTACTACTAGATTGGCATCTAAGTCCCAACTTTTTACTGTTGAAATAGTTAAATGTAACCGCCCTTCTAACGGTTTCTTTCCTCGCACTTCTCAATATTGGAACTCCATTCCTCTCACTTGCTTCCCTGATAACTACAATCATCAAAAACCTAAATGCAACATCAGTCACCATGTTTTGTTGCGTTGATACCTGTTCTTTTTTCCTTTCTTCAACACCCCTACACCCACTCTTTTCTCTCATTTATCTCTCCATAATCCCCTGTGTGATAATGGCACTTCTGACTTGTTTGGGGTGAAATGCTTAAAAAAAACCCAAAACACTGAATATAAAATAATTAGGGTACTGACAAAAGCATCTAATAAAATAATTAGGCTACTGAAAATAGCATCCACCACAATCAAAGGTAAGGCTCTCCCTACCAACAGAAAAAATAATAAAATAAGTGCTCAATACCATATATATATATATATATATATATATATATATATATATATATATATATAAAAGGCAGGATGTGTGTGTTTGTCTGTGTGTGTGTGTAACGAATGCACGGCTGCAATCTTCGACGGATTTCCACCAAAATTTATATGCACATACTCCAAATTAGTAGTCATGCTTCTACAGCAGTTTTCATGTAGTTTGCGGCCATTTTCTACTGGCCAGCGTGAGAGCCTATAGTTGGCTGTCACGAATAGGCAGGAAGATTCTATTGGCCAGCGTGAGAGCCAACAGCTCACTCAAACGAATGTTAACTAGCATGAAAAAAAAATATCGATAGCTGCATTCGTCACAAGTGGGAAAAATTTAAATCAGCATAGTACATTACTTCAATTGGCTCATTCGCTTGCTTAAACTCAACGTTGATTCTGATTCCGCAGAACTGTTTTGGGTGTGAAAAAGTATTTGTTGTTAACATTCTTTTTTCATTCGGTTTTTCCAGTTACGAGTTCTTTTTAAAGCTGATCGTTTTGTGTTCATTTTGTTTAGTTCTTCTTTCGTAACAGATTTAATGTTTAGTATAGAGCTTAGAAAAATTCGCAGTGTGAGATAGGCAAGAAGTAAGACATGTAGCAACATCAGCACGTCAAAGGGCTCTCCTTTAAAGGCAAGGAAGGGCAAAAATATTTTAAGTCAAGTGATAGCTGTATGAAAAGATCCTGTTTTATAAATTTCCGTTGCATTAGATCTTTTTATTTTACAAGTTTTTACAAGGCCGAAAGTGTATGGGGCAGCCAGTGAGGATCGAACTCACGACTCAGTTGTAATTGTTCTAGCGAGACAAGCTTGCTAACCATTACACCGCCTCGAGGTGCCCTGGAAACGCACTGGTAGATACTAAATATAAATGTTTAGGACTCACTCTATATTTTGACATAGCTCATCCGTCCTCGATAATCGATGACTAAGCACAAACAAGTATATCTATTTCTGTCCAGCACTTCGCTTTTCAAATTAAATTTTTGCGCCACCGAAACAAAAATCAAATAAATAGACCAATTGATACAAGCCGGAAAATTGAATTTATAAATTTGTTTTTTTTTTGTTTTTTTTTTTTTTTTTGAAGGGAAAGATCAATGAAACACAAAATTGAATATAACTTTCTATTTTTATGCAAGAACTGTTTTTCTTTTCATTATTTATTTTTGTTTTTAATTTAAAAGATTTTGCATACAATTGTTTGTATACGACTATTTGTACTGATTAAATAAAGTGGAATTTGTTTTCTATCTACAGCGAGGGCTAGGGAGTTATGTTGTGCATGTCACTGAAATGTTTATTGCTAGACAAAGATTTTCTCCAGAAAAAAAAGTGAGTATCTTTTACATTCTCATTCAATTTACTATACAATGTTAGTATTTATATACAAGCTATTCGGATTGTACCATACCGGTCGGAAATGACGAAAAAAATAACGTACTGATCAATATCTCTGGTTTAAATAATTGAACGAGAAAATAGAGAAAGACAGTTAGAGAATGTAAACATAGAAATGAAAACTGCATAAAAGTTACGCGTTAAGTCATGATCGTATAAGTTTTTGCCTGCACAACTTATATGTAAATATATTCTTTCATCGGTTTTAGTACTCTCCTGTGAATTTTTCAAAACATGTAGCAATGGCATCAAATAGAAAAGAAACGGATAGAAAACTGACAAAAAATAGGATAAAGAATAAAGAGGAAATGCTTATAAATCGAACATGTTTCGAAGTTATTAACCTTCATCAGAGATATTAAAAAAAAGATTTGTAGTTTTATTATTCTGTTGTTTGATTTTCATTCGTTAAGCAGTTGGTTGGTTGGTTGTTTTGTTTTACATCATATCAACATCAGTGGCTCATTTAATGCGAACACAATTTTGAAAGATTCATTTGATGAAAAAGGTGTATATGTATACATATATATTTAAACCATTTTTCAATTAATCATATTTTTGAGTACAATCCAAATTCTTTTAGGAAATTTACAATCTTCGATGACTTTATTTTCGCAAAAAGTTTTTTTTTTTTTTTTTAATTACTCACTTGGTTTGGTTTAGTCTGCTTTGTTTTACGGCATATCAACATCAATGGTTTCTGGTAATATTTTCCTTCAAAAAAGTATTGCTGGTAATATTTCTTTTTTTCAAAAAAGTATTGCTGGTAATATTTTTTCCTCAAAAATGTATGGCTGGTAATATTTTTTTCCAAAAATATATTGCTAGTAATATTCATTTAAAAAAAAAACATTGTTGGAAATATTTTTTTTCTAAATATAAAATGCTGGTAATAGATATTTTTTCTTGAAATATTTATTGCTGGTAAGAATCTGTTAAATTATTTCTGGTATTAAAACCTATTTTTACACTTTCTTAGTATTTTTACCCCAGTTTCGGGGTTAACTATTTGCCCATAGCTGGGACCCTAACAGGTGCTACCACACCGGGTCAGGGTGGAACTGGGAACACCATCAAATAAGAGGAGTTTCCACGCTCCTCACAGCCTTCTGATCAGAGGCCTTGCTGCTGAAGGTAGTTTATCGTCTTACCCAAGATGCGGATGTAGACTATCGTCGTACCCACGATGGAAGCAGACTAGTCACCCAGCGTTCGTGTATATAATTTATATATATATATAATTTATATGTATATAATTTATGTGTGTAAGTGTATTATGGCGTATAGTTTGTCTATGCGGGATTCGGAGAGGATGATTATGTATATATATGTGTGTGTATGTCTAGTAGGTATTATTTATTTTTGAAGGTTTTACCAGCTGAAAACACAAGTCAAAACACTATATTACATCACCAACTTTTATTTAAATCCATTCTTAAAGAATCTAACGATATTTGATAATCCTGGTGTTGAGGTAAAAATCTTCACAAATCAATAGGCATAAGCAGTCCGCAATTTTAGCTATTAAAATTCCAGAAGAAAATATGATATCAGTGATGACCGGATATGAAGGTGATTAAAATACGAAAAGCTTCTTCGGCCTATTATTTCACGGAATCGATGTTCTGATCACAAAACTAACAAAAGAGCAGCCCTACATTTACTAATGCCACGACTATTGCTGCTAGGGCATAATCTAATGGTAGGAATGTTTTATATATATTGGATTCAATTAAACAAAATGATAATGTGTCGCTTGCCTGTTTTGAACCATTTCCAGGCTCTCGATAAATCAGTGCCAGGTGCGTACGGTCAAAATAGGCACTTATCACCTAACCATACAAAACTATTAACACTAATTGGGATGTCTTCTGCTCAATAGTATGTCGTTTAGAATGCTAGAAAAATCCAAGAGTAGTGGAAAGATAATTTGGCAAAAGTCCATTTGAATGTCATTTGGGGTAATTCGGCTACATTTAAATGTTTCTTTATCGACTAAATTACCATTTTCTCAAGTGTTCTCTCTATTTAATTACAATGATGATTGGGGCGAAATGCGATGTTTTCTATGTAAAAACACTTTACATAGTCCGCACAACATCAACGATTATCAAAACAGAGAATTCAATATCCTGCTCGCCTAACTAAATGGAGATGTTGTGCTAGCCTAAATAACTGCAGATGTTGTCCTAGCCTAACTAACTGGATATATTCTGCTAGCCTAAATATCTGGAGATCATCTGCTAGCCTAACTAATTGGAGATCTTGTGCTAGCCTAACTAACTGGAGATGTTGTCCTAGCCTAACTAACTGGAGATCACGTCCTAGCCTAACTAACTGCAGATGTCCTAGCGTAACTAACTGGAGAACATGTCCTAGTCTAACTAACTGGAGATGTTGTCCTAGCCTAACTAACTGGAGATCTTGTGTTAGCCTAACTAACTGAAGATTTTGTGCTAGCCTAAATTGAGATGTGCTAGCCTAACTAACTGGAGATCTTGTCCTAGCCTAACTAACTAAAGATCATGTGCTAGCCTAACTAGCTAGAGAACTTGTGCTAGCCTAACTAAGTGCATATGTTGCCCTAGCCTAAATAACTGGAGATCTTGTCCTAGCCTAAATAACTGGAGATGTTGTGCTAGCCTAACTAACTGGAGATCATGTCATAGCTTAACTGACCGCAGATGTTGTCCTAGCCTAACTAGCTGCAGATGTTGTGCTAGCCTAACTAACTGGAGATGTTGTCCTAGCCGAACTAACTGGAGATCATGTCCTAGCCTAACTAACTGGAGACCTTGTGCTAGCCTAACATAAACGCACTAAACAATGATAGCTTTCTCTCCAAGGAGGCAAAGTTTTTATAATTATTTATATGCGAACTTGAGATCTATTATCTATTATCATTCTGGTGGTGAATCACCTCGCAATCTCTTTAGTAATTCAGAATTGATTTAAAATATTCTATCTATGACAATTATTCAGACATTTCAAATATTCATTGCAAGGATTCTACTTTCACCGAGTCAAATTCATTTCGATTTCTTTCTTATTCCAAAGGTATAAAGAAAATTCGCCTGCCTTTTTCCAAGATTTGATACATTACGTAGAATACTCCCGCGTAGATGTTTACTGAACACGAACATTTTAGCTTCTATATGCGTCATTCGATACCTATCCTTCTTATGTTCATCAAGTTCACTTCCTACCATCTGCTCTTATATCCATATTACACACCTCATTCTCTAACTACGGCTTACGTCCACATCATATTAAAATACCGGTTCCCGTACGATAACCGAAGTTAAGCAGTCAGTACCTAGATGGGTGACAGCTTGTGAATAGCAAGTGCTCTAAGCTTGGATGTGCGGCTGGTGTAATGAATAATAGCTCGGTATTGTTAATCAGAGATCCGTGTTCCAAAAAACTATTATAAATAAAATTATGACGATCCATGGAAGTTGTTTTTTCCTTGCAAGACTGAGGACGCAAAAACGGCCCTTTTCAAGGCCACACCGCATTCAAATTGTTAGCCTCGCCATTTGGGGATGTGCTTTAGTTGCACCCAATTGTTGTGACTAATACTGATTTTCGGGTGAGCTGATTTAAACTTAATCTGCTCTAATTGAACGACAAAAATTCCCAGTAATGAAAAAAACGCGATCGAATCGGGCTATACTGCTAGTTCTTCACAAGAGAATCTGGATTTAAAAAAAAAAATATTTAAAACATTGCAATTTCTGGAATATAAAACTTTCAAGTTGAATTTTATCTGTCTTAATGTTTTCTTTTGCTTCATAAACGAAGAAATGAATCCAACTCTTGTCCCCCACCTATGGGTTAATTAGTATTAAATCTATCTCTAAAACCATTAGTGTCACCAAGAATTACTTACATTCAAAAAGTATTTTCTGGCTTTAAATAAGCTGCAAATGTTTGATAAACCGTAGAAAACGAACCTGTTAATTAATCATTCTGCAGCCATCTGGAGTGATTGTCTTTTGTGCATTGTGTTTTCTTTTGTAAGTAAATACACTCTGTGTAGAGATTAAGCTTTCGAAAAGGATTTGTTAAAGATAAGTTAAATTAAGACGATTATATTTTAATAAGTTTCTCTACTAATGGATTAATTTCTGTATGTTCCATGAATCTCTCACGTACATTCATGCCTGCTACTCGGACTTTGTCCATTTTATAATGTGTGACGTCATATATATATATATATATATATATATATATATATATATATATATATATATATATATATATATATATTTTTTTTTTTTTGAATAAAAACAGACCACGTTAAGGTTCCATGTAATAAATTATTTCACCATAACCCCTTTAACAGGACTATGGATCATCAGAAATTACTTCCAAAAATTTATGGTGAAATAATTTATTAAATGGAAACTTAACGTGGTCTGTTTTTATTCAAACATATCTGCTCTGAATTTTACATTGAGCTTTCCGGATATCATCCTCCTCGGGTCTACCCATACGGATTACCTAAGTTTGCATAAACTATATATATATATATATATATATATATATATATATATATATATATATATATATATATATTATTTGCAGGGGACATAAAGGTTTGGGTTGTACGAAAGTCAAACGATAAATATTTGGAGGTTTGCTCCATAGAAAAACAAGGTAGATATCGTTACAGCAAATGGATAGCCTCATCTTTTGGGGTTTGTGCCAGTGGACCTCACTGTAGGGAGAGGCAGAAGATTCTTGAGCTAAGCTGAAAGGTCCATTTACTTTTATGAGATATGAATCATTTTGACGTAACATGAACATAACAAAGTTTGAATTCTGAGAAATTAAATACATTTTACAAGGTCGATACTTCAGTCATAACTCAATTTGTTGGTTTTGTTTTGAATTTATATATGTACAGCTACAAAAATTTGTAATCATTTTTCACAATTTATTTTTGCTTTCTGTTATTTTGTTATGCAAACTGTGCTTTTTCTCCTGTTTGAATAATATGCTTCGGTGCAGTATGCGAGAGTACTAAAGAAAAGGTTAGAGAGAAAGACAAAGAAGGCGTGAAAGTGAGAGAAAGAGAGAGAGAGAGAGAATGTAAAATGTTTCTTTAAATTATATTCAGATAAATATCCAGTGAGAGAACGGAATATGCAAACAGTATTGATCTCATAAAGAGCCTTCTGTTTTTAATGCATTGTGAGCAGTGGCTTTTAATGTAATAGCTCCAGACTTTTTCTGGATGACAATGCTTTGTAGATATTTCGCACATGACAATGTTAATATAAAGGTTGCGATGGGTAAATTAACGCCAATTTATGCTTTTCATTTTACCCATCCGCGTTGTTTGTTTTTGATTTTTTCGACGGAACAGCATAATAGGGTCATTTAGAAACCATCCGTGAAAAAAAAAAAGAGAACTATGAGGCAATTCACTCCGCGAGAAATTTGGAAACGTCAGGCTATACTGCTTGGCATTCGCGCCGAAAGCTCCAATATGAACATTACATTGTGTTTGGGTGTCTATCTGAGATAAACGCAGATAATTTGGTAACAGCTGAATGAGTCTAATTATTATTCCGAAGATACAGTAGTTTATAAATCTAACTGTCTTCGTTCTAATAAAAAAATAGCTAAATAATTTTAGGGGTGAGGGCTTCAGACTCAACATGGAGGCCTACATTAACTTGAGGGGGTAGTACTACCCTGGGTCAAGAGGTGGGGCTCTAAGGCCCTCTGCCTAGTAACAGGATTCTGCAGCATGCCACACAAGCAGGAGAACTCAGTCATGGCTGTCAGACAATTTCTGTGACATCTGCTCTTACACCTGGCAAAGTAACCTTCGAGACTGCAACCCCCTTTATGTAATGTGTGGATTACATTTGAGCAAAAGACCAAAAAAACTAATTGTAACATCAAAGATAAACTGAAAGCAAGGATTATGGCAGCATTCACCAACTTTACCCATGAGCTGCAGGAGATTCCGAAGTCGTCTAGAGACCGTGATTGATGCCAATCGTAATTTTGTTGAATAAAATTACTCTTTACTATTTGAATATCTATTTGTCTAATTTCGGTAAATATGTCTGTTAAAATGGAATGACAGTGTTATTTTCATTTTTGCGTAATTTAGACGACAATTCGTTCATCCCACACTGTATATCTGTTAAAATGAGATGCCAGTTTTATTCTTGTGTCATTTAGATAACAATTTATTCATCACAGCCTGTATAATTCTTAAAATTCAAAATCATTTCAGATATGAGAAAAAAACAGACAAATGTTAAATTTAATTCATTTTCTAAACTTCTTAAAATTAATAAATCCGGACGAGAATTCAAAAGGTTGAACAGTGAACAGTTTATTCACACGCTCAACCCACAAGATACTAAAACCTAATCTGCCAAGAAGAAAAATTTTATTAAAAATATAACAGATACAACTTGTGTGGTTATCTCTAAAAAAAAATTTCTTGAACATTTTCTGCCAGGCTTCCGTCAGAAAAGAATTATTCTCCACCATCCAACCTCTCTCCCGCAGGCACTATGTGGCAAGCCGCTCGCTGCTCTATCGCAACCTCAAACGAACTACATTTTTTCGCTCCGCTAGGTCTAACCTTCACGGCTAGGATCCGCCATTCCCCATGACATAGTAGCAAACAACCCACACATCCTCCGTATTCCTTCGGCGAAAAGTAAGTTTCATTCGAAGCGTTTCTTCCCACGAACAACTGCCGTATGGAACAGGCTCCCAAGAGCAGGGTTCGGCCACCTACGGCACGCGTGCAACACGTGGCACATCAAGCATTTTCTAATGGCACACAGCCACAAATGACATCAAAAAGTCCGAACAATAACTATTACATCGCAAAGAAGATATTTATCTGTTTCAATTTTGATATATATTAAAATATATATACTATATATTAATATGTAAACTATATTGTAGGACAGGTATATTGACCTTGACTTGTATAAACATACTTATGCTGTTGGCAGAATGAATGAGTTTTAAAGCCCTAAGTCGACACATAGCAAAAAGATTACCGACACTTACCCAAGAGGATGTTTCCCCGAACTGCAATCTTAACCTATTCATGTCTAGAGGTAACCGTTATCTTCTCCTTCTATCCATATAAACTGCAACTTCACATGTAACTCTACCTCGAGTGGCTCCCGGGCCTTGTATAGGTTGAACGTTACAGCAAAACAAATGCTGAACATTTCCGCCTGCAGTAGCGATAAAGTAGGCATTGGTTTGCAACGTTGCATCTGTGGGAAAGTGGTTTTAAATTGTAACATAATTTAACACTTAAAAAGACGTGTAAACACTGTTCATTGGTGGAAAGAGAGAAGTGGGCAGTTCCCGCCTTGACGCAGCAAAAATACCTTAAAATTTCCCAAAGTTAACTCACATATAATAATTGAAATTTTGATTTAACAAGAAGTGTTTACTATATTATCACATGATTCATATCGTAAATTTATTGAGTAGATGATTGCATTTTATATGCTTTTACAACAGATTCGAAAATATTCAGAACGAGAACAAGTCCATATGTTTTATAGATTTATAGAGACGACAAATGTTATTCAGCCCTCAGTAAATGGAGGAACATTCATATTCTGACTTCCATCTTCAATGTCCATTCAAGAACCATCAAGAGAAAGGAGAATAATTTTAAAAAAGAGAGAATACTAGAGGAAAACTGGATCGAGCGCTCGCAACAGCAAGAGGAGACATCATTTCAATTTTGAGCTGAAGAGATCAATTAGAAACGATTCATTTCAATCCATAAGATGTTTGGCACATGGGAGAATAGTTTCAGCGATGAGAGTCCAAAGAGAAGTGAAAGAAACTTGAAATGAAATCGTAATTGAAACCTGAAACATTTTTATACTCCAGGAGAGAAAGTTAGAAATTTAGAGAGGTCGAATATCATCTTGAATAAATTATATATATATATATATATATATATATATATATATATATATATATATATATATATATAAGAACTTTATTTTAATACTTCATGAGTTTCCGATCCTTAGCTATGATTAATTAATGGTGCAAATGTCATTTTCCTTTATAACCGATTTCATCGTTTCTTCTGTTAAGTTTGGAGCGGAATTATCCATTTTTATTGCTCGACGTATAGTATAATAGTATTATAGAAAACCTAAGAGAATTCCAGTGTGATATATTCAATTATTTCTAAGTTACAACGATTCAAATCTTAATCAAACAATTGGGCAATTTTGCTGTTACACCAGGCATTTATGCCGGAGCAATATTTTCTTAGTTCTTACTAAATACTACTCAGTTCCACTGGGTCCAAGTAAACGTTATCAGGTGCAGGGATTCGACTATATATTACTATATCAAAGAATTTAAGAATAAACACTTTAATCAACTTGACTATCTTTTTCGCTTGCTTATCGTCGGAAAATGAAGAAGGTATTTTTTTTCGTTTGATTTTCTTGTATCCACCATATAATTTAACTATTCTGAGACCAGAAACTACCTACACAATAGACTCTTCCGGGCCTATATTAAGTAGGCGACATAGCACTCTATAAGAGAGTGATAGAGAGTGACAGTGAGAGTCTAGTATTACTACCAGTGTTGGACACTAACTTATAGTATGCTCTGCTTACACTATCTCTGTAACCTGTTGTTAATATATCTTTCTTACATCTAATCTGTGTTCTGTGTTTTACTTCAGTGGGCCCAACTTTGGCACCCACATCAGTGGCGACGAGGATTCTAAAAACAACTCACGACGAAACCCACATCAGTGGCGATGAGGATTCTAGAGACGCACTCACGGCGAAACCTAAATACATTACCAATCACACATATGGGTCGACAAAGAATTCTAGAAACCCATTCACGTCGAAAAACCGAAATACATTGCCAGTTCCACATCAGTGGCGACAGAGAAGATTCGAGAATTTCGTTCTAAACGTATCAATAGCGACAGTATTCGAAAAATACACAAACTCCACGCGTTCCCATAGCAGTGTTGAACGGGAAATTAAGCTGGTATTAATACATTAGCGATTTAAAAGCTAAAACACCCAGTGTCTATATATATATTCCAATGCCAAACGCCACTGACAAACTAGCGATTCGACATCTACGGAATATTAAAGTCTGTCCAATACGAGAACTATTTCTACACACCCACACGCAAAAAAACAGATGTTCGTAAAAAACTGACAACACAAGTTCAAGTACTACCATTATACTCAAGTTTTCGGAAAAAACTATCGAAATTTTTTTTATGCAACTGAGTTGAACTCGGGCATAAAATTATCCTCCCCTTGCAAAAAGTAGTTGCCCAAATGTTAAAACTAAATTTGGACCAGGAAAAATGTCAGAAGAAAGACAACAACAACTATTTTTGGATTTACATAAACAGTAAATGGAATTCAAAAAAAATACGCTTCAGAATGCTGAACTACAAGAGAAACAACTTAAAGAATTACTCGTAAATGCATTAAAAGGCTCAAACTCTGAAAAAGATACAATATTCTCCCAGAGTATAATCTACAATTCAATGGAAACATGTGTATACGTACCAGAGGAAGACAAAACGTTCCAGGCTTTTACAGGCGCTACGAAGTTATTTCCAACGTAGACTGGGAACAATGGCCCAGTAAAAAAAAGATACATCAACTATTGAGAAAACTGGGAACTACAGAACATAGTAGGTTCGTAGACTTCATACTGCCCAAGAAAACGACTGACTTGGATTTTTCAGAGAGGATTAAGCTCCTATCGGAATTATTCGGGCCTAACACAACCCTGTTCCACAAACGTTGGAAATGCCTGAACACAGTCAAAGAAAACCAGCAAGATTTTCTAACGTTTGCAGCATCGGTGAACAAGTTATGTAATGATTTTAAACTAGTCGAATTGACTGCCGATGATTTCAAGTGCTTAAATTTCGCACAAGGTCTAGTATCAACAGAAGACGCCGATGTCAGACGACGGGTACTGACTAAGCTTGAGAACGAACAAGGATTGACTCCCCAAAAACTGGCAGACGACTGTCAAAGAGTAATATCTGTAAAGCGTGTCTAACACACTCTCGAGGAATCAGGTGTGACTCAGATTAATAAAATAAGAAGTAAGTCTACCTCCTATTCCCCTCAAAAAGACAAAACGCAAATCTCATGTCCTAAATTCCGCAGTAACCAAAACCCAAATAAGTTAAAGAAACCGCCCGGACCATGTTACCATTGTGGTAAATGGCATTGGATGAAATTCTGTCCAGTTAAGAACAAAACATATTGCAAAAATTGCAATAAAAGTGGGCATACTTTAACTTCGCGCTGGTACGCCAAAAAAACGAGAAAAAACAAATATAAAATTAGGCAATCTCAATCTGACAATATTGTCGATAGAAATTTAAGAAAATATGTAACAGTGGGTATTTTCAATAAGTCCATTATATTCCAGCTTGACTCGGGTTCTGATATTTCAAACATTAACTGGTGTACTTGGCGAAAATTGAACAAGCCGACCTTATTAAAAACGGATAAATCCGTAACTGGCGAAAATATTAACATTTTAGGCGAGGTAATACTTAGAGTAACACTAAATGGAGTTACCAAAATGCCCAAAGCCTACGTATTAAAAACTTCAGACAACATATTTGGAACTGATTGAATAGAAAAGTTCAATCTTTGGGATTGCCCAATGAGTATATTTTGTCGCAAGATACAAAGTCCAACGTCCAATTTGGTAAATCTAAAAAAGGAACTCAAACAAAAATTTCCCTAAGTTTTTTCTGGCGGCCTTGGGAAATGTACTAAAATGAAAGCTAAGTTCAAGGTGAAGGACGGTGCACAACCGGTATTCAAAATGAAACGGAATGTCCCTTTCGCTGCTCTTGAGCAAATCAATAGAGTTAGATAGACTCGAACAAGCAGGTATTCTGTCAGATTTCAGCGAGTGGGCAGCACCTACTGTCTACGTAAAAAATAAGTCCAATCAAATACAAGCATGCGCCGATTTTTCCACAGGGTTAAACAATGCCTTGCAAGATCACCACTATCCTCCCCCAAGCCCTGAAACAATTTTCAATAAACTCACTGGTGGAAATTTTTTTTCTAAGATTGACCTCTCGGACGCATACCTTCAGATAGAGGTGGAAAACAAAGTTCCAAATTGCTCTGCATAAAAATCCCATTGAGGGTTGTACAAATACAAAAGGCTGGCTTTTGGAGTAAAGGTTGCGCAAGCAATTTTCCAGCAGGTCATGTACGCCATGCTGGGCGATCTTGACTACGCAACAGCCTATTTGGATGATATACTAGTTACTACTAAAACTACGGCAGAGCACCGGAACCATATAATAAACGTATTCGAAAAGATACAAGAATACGGATTTAAGGTTAAGGAGGAAAAGTATGACTTTTTCTTACCAGAGATTAAATACTTATGTCACATCATAAATAAAGATGGTCGTCGGCCGGATCCAGAAAGAGCCAACGCGATCAGAAACATGCCGGCCGCAGATAACGTTCAAGCGTTACAAAGCTTCCTCGGCCTAGCTAACTTTTACCAAGTGTTCATTAAGAACATGCAAAATTTGAGAGGGCCTCTAAACCAACTTTTAAAAAAAGACAAACCATGGTCATGGACCCCGGAATGCCAAGACGCATTCGAGAATATCAAAAAACTCTTACTTCAGACCTCTCCCGCACACATTTCGACCCTAGTCTCGACATCATAGTCGCAAATGATGCAAGCTCGTACGGCATTGGTGCTTGCATTCTGCATAAACTGCCAGATGGTTCGCGAAAAGCTGTGGCTCACGCATCAAGATCTCTACTTCCATCTGAGAAACAATAAATCCCAAGAGGAAAAAGTATTAACAGTTTTATTTTTTTCTCTCCTTTTCAAAAAAGAAAACTCTTTGGAAAGTGGGTATTGTGAGGCCGGAAACTACCTACACAATATACTCTTCCAGGCGACATAACACTCTACAGAGAGTGACACAGAGAGTCTCGTACGACTACCAGTGTTGGACACTAACTTATAATAAGCTCCGCTTACACTATCTCTGTAACCGGTTGTTAATATATCTTTCTTACATCTAATCCGTGTTCCGAGTTTTACTTCTGTGGACCCAACTTTGGCACCCACATCATTAACACAGCCGGGAAAAGCGAGAATTACAATAAAAGAAAAAGTTTTAGGGGACCGTATGTGGTTCGTGGACCGTAATTTAGATTCAATTGAGCGTGTTGATAGCGCAACGTTTAACAAAGTTGGAATAGAAAATGTTCAAAATGGCATAAATATCATCTCTTCTCCTCACCAGATAAGGGTTAAACAGTAAGACAATCTGCGCACTCTTGTCTTAAAGTTGTAATCAGTTTGTGAAATATCAAAGTTCAAAATCCACTTGAAGCAAAATATGTATCCGCCAGATTATATTGCAGTACACGGACAACTACAGCTGCACCTGTTTGCATATGGTGTCCCTGTGGTCCCACTGGATTACGGGACTTGAGGCCATGACATCACAACTTTAATGTAACACTCCGTGACGTGATGTGATTTCATAATATATCAAAAACACTTGAGACACTTTCTCTCAATAAAGGTGCCAATTTAATAAATTTGGATATTATAAGCTTTAACGATATTGGAAACTGTCTTTTGGAACTGGAGATACTCCTTTCATCTAAATGTTTTCCAGACATATGCATGTAGCCCTCCCCCAAATTCCCGCGTATTTATTATCATCTATTATAAAACAAATGTTTCTCGTGCGGATTTTCCAAAGCGACAATCTTTGACAAACCAATAATATAATAAAGTACCAAATGACGAAAAGGACAATATATTTAATTAATTGATAATGCAGCCAAATTTATTGTTCGAGTCACCTAAATAAAAACCCTATCTCAAGGCCATAATACAGGATCAAAGAATATCAATTCTTCACACGCTTTAATGTCAGCCGAAAAGAGGACACTTTCTACACTAGATTAAATTTGAATAAATATGTCTACTGTTCATGGGAAATGTAGCAGACATTAAACTGTTAATGATTAGATAACTTTATGAAGACGTTAACTTTAACTACCTATCTTTCAATACACACGTTTTTTTTTTAAGTATTTTTTCATGCCAGTAATATTTTGGTTAAATAGTTTTCCAAAAATATTTGTAAATTAATAGGCTTTCGTAATATATAACCTTATAAGAATTTTGATGTTTTGTTATTTTATGGTTGACGAAAAGGGATAATTAAATTAGTACGAATGTTTAAAGTAATGAAATACATATTTGGTCAGTTTTATGAAAGCACTATCTATCAACCTTCTCCTCTGAATCTTTCTCTCATATCACACACACACACACACACACACACACACATATATATATATATATATATATATATATATATATATATATATATATATATATATTTAAAAATTTGATTCCAACATGCTACATAAGAGTTCTCATGTTCCAAAATATTTCAGTTCTTTCCTATTTTCTATATATTTTCACACACACACAAACACACACACACACACACACACACACACACACACACACACATATATATATATATATATATATATATATATATATATATATATATATATATATAAAGAACATTGAAGTCAACACAGAGGCGATAGACTATTTTATCCGAAACGCAATTAACAAGCCACATACGTTTGTTTTTTTCTTAACTATTTATATATAAAGGTCAGTGGTATATTGTGGGTGGTCTATTGCCTTGTGCATACTATATTCTAACCGTTATTTTGGCGGGGTGTTTTGTTAATTTTTTATTATTTTCTTATTTATTAGGATTAATTTGTTTTGTTTTTTGTTTATTT
>OZ010581.1:24142070-24149570 GCA_963932145.1 Acanthosepion lycidas | reverse complement strand
TAGCTATTTCGGGTCTGAAAATTGATTCCTCATGTTAGGAAACACCCTAGTTAGGATTTGTTCCTTTAAATCAGATAGCATATGTCCTAATGGCAAACTGACCCGGCCTTCCTGCTCGCTAATCAAAGTACCATTACCAACATTCAATAGTTGCTTAGAAAATGCACAAGCTTCCTCATCAGCACTGAGCTGCAATCTCATGTTGCTTGTGAATCTCAGATTTTTCACATGTCTCTAGAGTTAGGAAGATTTTATACTGGCGTTTACTTCGTCACATCTTGTCCCTTTCGGAATTACTGGAAGTGTTTGTCTAAAATCTCCTGCAAGCAAGACTGTTGCACCCCATGAGCCGTGTGTTGTGTGTAAGATACTGAAATCCCGTATCGAAGAAACTCTTACGGCCGATTGTCACCTCATCAAATATTGCCAATATACACTCATTGGGTGGAAGTGATTTTTATAGAATAACAATTGATGTTTCAGGTTGCTTCCTATTCTACTTTTTGGACAGATCCAAAGGGAGTTTGAAGCAAGAAAGAGCTGACTCGCCACCACTTAAGAGGTTTGCAGCTACCCCAGTTGACGCCACAGCAAAAGCAGTAAGTATCATTTGGCACTGTCCAGCCAGAAGTAGGTTACTGTTAAATGTCTTGATTGTTTCACCTGGGACATCAAGGAGGAATTTATCTCCTCTTTTACCTTCAATGCTGGAAATAATAGTTATAAAAACCCAGTTTGTTCTCCATCAGTTTGTGTTTGTTATCAGCTATATACGCCGTCATTTTCTGGGTGTCATAGCTGAGCTCACGCATGTTCTCTATTGCAAGATTGTTTTCTACCTGCCCAGGTTGAGGTAGGCGAAATGTGGCAATTCCTTGGCCTCACCATAGCTTGCGATCGTGTGTCAAGGTCAACTAATGCTTCATTGTAAATAGCATTAGTAACAATTTTCGCTGAGCCTTGCCTTTGAATCTTTCGGAGGATGCCCAGTGCCATGCTGATATCGAGGCCAAAGATTGAGAGTCGGACACTAGCAACATATCTTCAACAAGATGGAAATTATCTGTCGCAGTTGATTTTGTGCTCTGTCTACTCCAGCATCTGGTTCCAGTAGGCATTGTAATCTAGTAGTCCATGTTTTGTGCAGGCTTCTCTGAAGGCCGTACAGATTTTTCAATTATATCGTCGGGGGTCTGTTAATGATGAAGGACCTCTGACAGTGTGCAACAGTAGGCGATGAAAAAGCACTACTGTTTATTGGGATGCACAATGTACACCCACCAGATGGTCCAGTTTCTAAAGATTGCATTTTCTTCCAAACCCTCATCTTGTGCTCCTTGCACCCGCCTGATCCATCTGTTGCTTGTGCAGATGTGGTAGACGGGAACGTCAACATACAGCAGTTTTCGGGCGCCCAGTTCACTTTAGCATAATTGGAAGAAATCTGTCAAAGCGGTTTCTGCTGTACATTCAACTACATTTCGAGTATTATCTTCTGTGAAATATACACCCTGGTCATTTTCAAGATGAACAGATTCACCACTGTTGGATGGCACTCTTGCATTTCGAAGATCAGGATGCGGAACATTGCCTCGTCAGAGGAAATATATCTGCCCAAATGATGGAGGATTATATGAATAGATTCCAATATTTAATGGAGTGAAAAAGACAATTCTTTATTGTTTTTTATTTTAGTTTTGGCTTTCGTCGGCATTCGAATTGCTATAAAATAGACTGTCGTCGCTAGGTGCTGATTTCACTGTCCACTTTTTTATTTAATTTTATTTTATATTGAAAAATTTAACTAATAAATATAGCATAAGTTATAACAATATTTTTATCACGTGCAAATATATATATATATATATATATATACATATATATATATATATATATATATATATATATATATATATATATATATATATATATATGCTAATTATAAATATACATTTTCTTCGTCGGTGCTTGTTTATGTAGGGATACAAACGGCAAATGTCCCCCTTTGGTTGATATAGACACTAGACGGCCGGTAAATATCGTCAATGGGATAGAATGACGGAGGCCATTTGCGATGTAGAGAAGGAAGTCAGTACCTCACAGCGGTCGGTCTTAAAGAAAGATATCGTTCAATCAGGTTCATTGACAAACCGCTGTAAATACAGTTTTCCACTTCGTGAAATATCGCAAGTAAGGTTACACTTTTATACACACTGTTTGTTATAGCCTATATCTTGTAATATATGTGCGTGCGAAATGTGTGTGTGTGTGTGTGTGTGTACGACGTAACTTTATAAAACTCTCTCTGAGACCAAAGCATGTTTATCAATCATTTTCTTTTCCGTCTTTCCATTCCGATCGGAAAATACAGTGTTGTAGCAATGGAGATAATTGGTGGAAATACCAATGGAACAATAAACCTTTCGTCATCGGCACACATCTGTGTGTCATGCACGAGGTAAACGTCCGTGTGCGCTACCTTATATATATATATATATATATATATATATATATATATATATATATATATAAAATGAAATATTGTTTTAAGGTGTGCTATATTTATCAGAGATAGAGCGTATGTAAACATAAGTATAAAAGTGAACACTAAAGTCAACACTCAGATTCGACAGGGTGTTTCATGTTAGACGCAATCGTCAGGCCGCGAATGTTGGATTTTTCTGGAATATTTCTATATATGGGTCAGTGGTACATTGTGGGTAATCTATTCTGTTATTGTGGCGGAGTGGCTTGTTTGTTTATGTATTTATTTAATTGTTTGGGTTAATTTTCCTTTTTTCATTTTCATTGAGTACTATTTATTCAGATAGTGAAAGTAAAATGTTAGGGTTGCATAGGTCGCTTATTTAATAGTCAGTCTTGGTCTAGGAAGATAATTAAGGCTATTAATCAATTTATTTATTTGGATTTATATTTTTACTTGTTTTTTGCAAGCATAACCGCCAGAATAGATTACCCACAATGCACCACTGACACACACACACACACACACACACACACATATATATATATATATATATATATATATATATATATATATATATACTCATGGAAAAATCCAATATTCATGGCCTGACGATTGCGCCTAGCATGAAATAGCCTGTCAAATTTTGACTTCAGTGTTAACTTTTATATTTTTGTTTATTATATATATTTTTAATATGTATATATTCCCAAACCCCTTTTTCCCAATTTGTTTTCTTTTATTTTATTTCTTTGTCTTTATTCTTTTCCTTTTTTCTGTGAAAAAATATCAAATAAGTCAAATATCTAGAACCCTATCCTTACTTTTATGTATCTTAATAAAGATAGATTTAAACATATTCCTATCTCTACTATCCCTCTCTATATATTATATCCCTATCTATTTCTATCATATCTAACGTCCCCAATTCTCTCTATCATCTTACCTCCAAAAACTTTGTATTAAAATAATAATATTTTTAAACCGTTTTTTTTAAAACTTAAACTAATATACGCTCTGTTTTTACATTGAGCTCTCTGTATTACATTCTCCTTGTGATTATCCCTACAGATTACCAAACACTTCATTACCTAACTATATATATATATATATATATATATATATATATATATATATATATATATATATATATATATATATGCATATGTATATGGGTGTGTGTGTGCCTGTCTGGGTTTATGTCTGTATCTATGTATATATATTTGCCTGAGCAAGCTTCTACAATAGGGATTGGTTAGCCGCCCTAGAAGACGTGTAACCTTGAATATGAGTGGCCAGCTAAACACACACACACACACACACACACATATACATATATATATATATATATATATATATATATATATATATATATATATATATATATATATATATATATATATGTATTCGTGTTTTTTAATTGTTTTTTTCCTGTAACACCAAAACATTTTTCTTAGTGGTTACACGTGTTTGATTTCCCATTCCTGTTTTTTTTTTTTTTTTAGTTTATCAGACATCGAAATTAATATCAACCGATCTACATGAAGAACTTCCGATGAAAAAAAAAGCTGACCTCTGATATGAATGAGAGATACTGTTTTAATCCTTTCGGGACTTCACGATCATGGAGTCAGATAATAATTTCAGCGGTTAAAAATTAAGGTCGATAGATGTAATACGCCCAGTTTGAAAATAAGAAAGGGGCATCTGTTTCAATATATATATATATATATATATATATATATATATATATATATATATATATATACAATGAGTACAGAATCCTTAAAAAGCCATTCGCATATAATTTATTACATTAATATACAAAAACATATTCATCTCCTCAGACCGACATTTTCTTAATAAAAATTAAGGAAAATTTTCTTAAGTTTTGTATATTCCTGAAATAAATTATAACCGAAAGGATTTTTAATGATTTTCTATTCATTATTTTATCGCTCTGTTCTTGCATTTATCTGTTTGGATTAATGTCCACCTTGCACTTATCCCTACTAATTATCTATTCATATATATATATATATATATATGGTTGAAATCGATCGGAACTATAAAACATTTGGACAGTTTCTACACACTTTGTGTCCAAAGAAGAAAGATCTTGTGCAAACTCAAGAAAAATTAAATAAAAAGCTTAACCGTAGTACATTGTTTGTCGTTTTTAATGAAACATGCATAAATGACGGATTGATGCCTAAATACTCAATATATATATATATATATATATATATATATATATAAGTGTGTGAGTATGTCCGTCTCTCTGTCTGTTTGTGTGTGTCTGTGTTTTGGGGTGTGTGGATGTGGGATTGTTTACTTATGTGTGAGTGTATTTATTTTGAAAATTTCTCGACAATGATCTCATCATAACTATGACCAAAAGAATAAACATTCTATTTCTCCAGTTAAGCGCTTCTTCGCCGCACATATATTTCGGAGTTTATTGTCACTACACATATTATTCGTGAATTTCTGTTTCGGCTCAGTTAAAATCTTCTTCTTCTCCTATGAAAACTCGCTACCTAAAATGGCGCCACTTTTGTCTTCACGAAAACGTAAGAGTTCCATGGCTTCAGCGTTGACATTGGTATCGCAACGAGGTGATTTGTATTAATTGATCTACACCGAAATCAACATAGAATTATTTGAGATTTCTGTTCGTTTGATAGTTAAAATTAAATTATTTGGATTCATTAGAGTTCTGAGACGGAGAAACAGAGGCCTTTTTCTTTAATGAATGACTTCGAGTTTGAGGAAATTAAATGCTGTAAATCAATTTCTTTAGACAACTAAATGACTAAAGCATGTATCAGATAGAAAGTTATCTTCGTCCGAAAATATCGGTGAGAAAGCGTGGGCACCCACACTTTCACACACACGAATAATCATGCAGAGAAACACTCGTACACAAACGTGCAAATTCAAATACCTGCAGAAGCACAACTAAAAGCCGGTACACACAATAACTCGTGAACATATATTAACAAACTTCCCCATACAAGCGTGACAGATTAACAAACACTAACATTTACATGAGTAAAAACAAACGCACGGATATTTAATAATGCACAGAATCATACACACTCACACACAAATATATGCATACACACACAACTATAGCAAATCGCATTACGCATATTTCAAAACACACATAAACACAAATACATCAGCGCAAATATACGCAAAAGTCGAAATATTCACACAAAACTCTGTAATGATGAATGTATTAACATTTGTGTTTAGACTTCCGGTAGAGGAATGAGGGGAAGATGGTACGGATGCAGATAACAAGACCGCATTAAAGAAGATTATAAAAGATTAAGTATAAAGAAAATGAAAGGAAAATGGATTACTGTAGTCCCAGCGGCAGAATTAGAGAAAGAAAGAAAAAAATCCTATGAGCAAACATAAAGTCGCCATATTTTTAAAGTGATTTTCAATCGAAATGATGACGTCACTGATTACGCTGGACATAATCCCAATAATTGCGAGTTCTTTTTTGGGTATTTGCTAAATTTTTCTTTTTAAAGACTTTCTAAAATAAATATCAATCATGTTTAGTATTCCAGTTCATCTTTTTTGTGGGAGCCGTAATTATTTGTGTAATATTTTATCCATTCTCACTGGCTTGTTTTTATTTAGAAGCAGATAATATCTTCATCTCCCGTTGAAAATATATTCGTATCCTTTCCTCACACGAAGGCTATTGCTTCTTTATTTAAGAGCACGATTCATTCAGCAGATTGTACATGCTACATCTGTTGTCTGCTTGAAGCAAACAAATATAGTTATTATTGTCTTGCGACGATTAACACAAGTCTGGCTAGTTTTGAAAAAAAAAAAAAACGTTATCACTATTATTTTGTGAAAATGCGTAATTGAAATCTGGCTTTTGTCTGGATTTAAAATACCAGTTGCCGAAAAGATACAATTGACGAAGCAGACGTGGTCATAAAAAATAACATAGAAGAGGATTTTTTTCTATGATTATGATCTTCTTTTATGTGTGTTGTCCTTCAAAACGATCATGCATCTCCACACCGTCCTTTACTTCGTATTACCATATTTGACGGCATATAAGTAGCACGGGTGCATAAGACGCACCCCAATTTCAGCAGGGAAAATCAAGAAAAGATAATTAGTAAAATTATTATTAAGTGATACAACCTAGGCTATATTTATGAGGCATTATTTTGGTTAAACAAGCCATGATTACAATTAAACGAAAAATAATATAAAAAAATGCACACAAGCCAATAAAAAAATTATTATATCTAAAGGTTAGAAAACAAAATAAAAATCAAGCAATTATTACAATTGAGCAAAACTGTACATTTACCATTAAAATTTGATTCATCTTCAAATCCATAAAATTCGTCGTCTTCGTTATCAAAACTCTGATACTCATTTTCAATGCTACTATCATCGTTGTTAAATAATGTGTTATCTTCCATTCCATTGAGAGCATTGCTAATGCCGCACTTTTTAAAAATTTTCACAACATTTTCTGGTCTAATATTATTCCAAGCTAGCTTCACCCATTTGCAGACTTGTGCAATGCTAGGTCTTTTAATTCTTCCTGAAAGTGTATGGCCGTGATCAGGCATTACCATCTACGGGTTCCATTGATCCTTGTTTAATTCTATGCTAACAGGAGTTTCTAGGTAGCAAGAATTCAGCCGGCTATCGCGAATTTTAAACCTACATATGGCATATAAGATGCAAGGGAATTTTAAAAGATACTTTTATTTTTTTAAAAAATTGCGCCTCATATGCCGTCAAATATGGTATTTCTCTCATTCCTGACAAAATTGTTAGGCAAGTTCCTCTCTTTTTTTTTCGCTGCCACTTTACCTTTCAGTATATACAGTACGTGTCATATCCTCCAAGGTGACATTCGATGTTCTTATTCTAACTGTGCCATTTTTAGTTACAGATTTTTTTATATATAATATTAGGCATCAGATACAAGTTCCAGGAGCCACTGATGGTAGAGT
>OZ010581.1:24009570-24137070 GCA_963932145.1 Acanthosepion lycidas | reverse complement strand
AATAATTTGTTCTTGGTTAGAAGTTGAAGTCGGGATTGCGTGGGATCTTTCAGTCAGCTTTCTGCGAGGTGGGTCTCAGAGCTCACAGCTCAACTCTGTCTGAGTCTGCCAACTGTGTCTGTGTTATTCACTTACGGTGTCCACTCGCTACGACTCTGCTTATATGTACACGACTAAAACTGGGGTGGGCCTGTCGGGATTTGAGGTTCCTTGATAATTCTAAATCCACAATAAGGATTTTCTTTATTCTCGGACAGGAAAATTTATTACTTTCCATTTTTGGAAGTCCTTACTTTCTACTTAAAGGGAATCGTCCTCCCAAATTCTTCCTTTCTCATATTGGTATCTCACACCAATCCCCTCAGAGGGCGTCAACAGGTTCCCTTATCTCTCACAGTGGCATCTCACACCAATCCCTTCAGAGGGCGTCAACAGGCCTCCCCTCCTTCTTCATAGTTTAACTTCGCCTAACGCTCACGCCACCCTTCAGCCAATGAACGCTCAGCAGCGTGGGTGTTTGCAATTATCGCTCAAAGGAAAAACATATCTTCTTTTCTTTTTTTTCTTTCTCTTCCACGAGCAGACCTCCCAGGACTCGTAGGATGGTCCCTAATCTCTATCCTAACCGAATTTGATCTGGAGTTCGTCAACGAGGTTTTCGTCAAATAATCATAGAATTTGGTCAAGTGAATCTCTTTGTCTCTTCAATGCCTACGTGTTTCCGTCCCCAAAATCTGTCCAGGCAACAAACTCTTATCATGGCTAGCTCTGATATAAAACAGGTGTTTTTCCCAGATGATATCTCCGAAGATAGATATTTTCTTCTTTTTAAGTTGTGGGTGATCCAGCTGACATTTTTCTCGGTCAGTGCGTAACCTGATTAATATTATCTCGTAGCAGTCTGTTTTGTAGGCCACTTGACCAATTTGAAATTTGCATTATTGCCATGGGCAGACGGCTATCTTTTATCAGCTCCGTCGTAACATAAATCAAATTATATCCGACAGATCCGTGATCTTACTTTCTTCGCTAATGAAAATAAATTTTTACCACTTTTCTTTGTTAGAAAAAATAACATCGCCCAGTGTCTTTTCGTGATAGCTTCTTATGACTTTTATTAATTCTCCCCGCTCCTTTTTTTTTCACGCAACACTAAATAGTGTTACAATCCTCCCCTAACCTATTTGTCATTTACTCGTAAATGACACCTAAACGCAAATACACTATTTAGCATGCATCATGCATCTGTCCCATGCAATTCTATTCTTCTTTTCTTTTTACGGTTTTACATGCAAGGTGCTGTTCTTTTCACGTTCTTCTGTTCTACAGGCAAATGTAAGGTTCTTTCATCTTCTTCTGTTCTACATGCAAATGTAATGTTCTTTCCATCTTCTTCTGTTCTACATGCGAATGTAATGTTCTTTCCATCTTCTTCGTTCTACATGCAAATGTAATATTCTTTTTCGTCTTCTTCGTTCTACATGCAAATATAATGTTTTTTTCATCTTCTTCTGTTCTACATGCAAATGTAGTGTTCTTTTCATCTTCTTCTGTTCTACATGCAAATGTAATGTTCGTTTAATCTTCTTCGTTCTACGTGCAAATGTAATGTTCCTTTTCGTCTTCTTCTGTTCTACATGCAAATGTAATGCTCTTTTCATCACGTCGTTCTACATGCAAATGTAATGTTCTTTTCATCTTCTCTTCTATATGCAAATGTAATGTTCGTTTCATCTTCTTCTCTTTCTCATGCAATTTAAAATGTGCGTGTGCCTGTGGGTGCATGTGTGTGGTTATTATGGCTTGTTTTTCTTGATCAATGTTTTATTCTCTCTGCTCTAGGAGGTTTTTTTCCGCCGCACGTTCGGTTTCACGCCAGCCTCCTCCGCCGGCCTTTCTGCAATTTCTTCGCCGATTCTGTATGAGTAAAGAACACTGCTCGGCATCTCCCTCTCGATTTGCTGCATGCTCATTTGATTACCGCTAGTTAATTTCCTTCTACTTCTAATCTTCCATATTGCCATACCGCCTTAGGCTATAATTATGAATGTACCCATCCTTGCTGACCAACTTATTGCGATCTGCTCATCATCTCCCCAAGTCATATATTCTTTTCCCAACGCACTTAACTTGTCCCTCAATTGATCCATATCGCTCTTTTCTATCGGCTTCATTAGTACTGGCATTTTATTCAAGGTAACATTGGGGAATCCCCTAACAATTGGCTCCCACAAAACTGTAAAATTGACTAAGCTTCTGCCAATCAATTCTATGACTGAATCTTTCTCTTCATATCTTTCTTCTTCCTGTTAATAGGCGGGTAAGGAGATAGATATCCCAAATGCCGAACATCCCAGGGTTAACATTAACAGGGATAATGGTGGCTTTACTCTTAATGTACTTGTGGACTCTCCCACACATACCCTAGACAAGCTGATGGGTTTCTGTGTGGCCACTGCCCATACCCCGTCTTAAACACTGATAGCTTGTGGTAATGACGTGTTTGCTAATACCTCTACTTGACAAGTTCTCTTAATTCCTTCTTTCTTCCCTTCAAACCATTCTAGTATGCACATTTTTTGGTTACCAGCTATATAGATAGGGCTTAACGATTTACAAGTCCCTAGAGCGTCATTTCTACACTTTCTAGCCATTTCAGCTGTTAGCAACATGAATTTTATTCTACCCGAATGTAAAGCTATGTATCCTGTTTCCATCTTGTACCTTGCTACCATTTGTGGGGCTACCATCATCATCATCATCAACACTGAATTTTGATCATTCCTGTCTATAAAAATATAGATTAAGCGGATAAATAAATATGCCAAAAAATGTTGTCATTTAAAACTCAGTCTACTCACTGAATAATGGAAGCGTACGTTTGTTAGTAGGCACCCCCAGCGCACCTAAACTTAACTTGACTTTGTAAGTAACATAAACTGGACACATAAGCTGTCTAGATAAATTAAAACCTTACTACCCCGAATCAAAGTATTTTGAATTTTCTTTAAGAATAACTCATAATATTAATATGTCTGCGCTTAAAAATTAAGTAAATTTCATAGAAAGTTATTCTAAAATTTGCTTGACAATAGAATGAGAATACTGATTTTAAGTTTAACATTTATAATTAAATTTATAAATTTTATTTCAGTTTTGAAACGTGTAAATTTTCTGTGTCGTGAGGGAATCGTATATATGTATGTACATATGTATGTATGTATGTATGTATAAATACAAATATAGGTAACTATACTCGTTTCGAAAAACCTTCGAATTTTTGATTTTCCAATAATCAAATCGATCTCGAGGGAAAAAAGTTTTTTAAAAAAGAAAGAGCTAGAAACATGAAAGTCTGTCGAAAAAAATCGCACAGATACAGGTTTGAAGCCAAAAGAAAAAAAAACACACCAGTAAACAACTAACGAATAAAAGAGCTCGATACAACCGTAGAGCAGACCTAGATAACCTAGTGAGCCAGACAAACCTACCCAGGTTTCACCTAAACGATCGTCAGGGAAAGCCGACTTTGCCTGACGATCCGTTTAGGTGAAACCTGGGTAGGTTTGTCTGGCTCACTATTTTATGTATATATATATATATATATATATATATATATACATTTTATATATATATATATATATATATATATATATATATGTGTGTGTGTGTGTGTGTGTGTGTGTAAAATAAGGTTTACATCAAGAGGTGGCAGTTTCTTTTATTGTTGGCGCTCAGTCATTAATCTGTCGCCACAGGACACTGTTGGCAGATACACGGGGAAGGACCCAAGCGTTTTAGAAAAATGCATGAGAAAACTCTGTAGAATTTTCTATTTGGAACATCGCTTCACAATGGAACAAGCCTGGATTTTAAGTTTAATTTTTATAATTAAATTCATAAATTTATTTTCATGGAAATTTTCTATGTCGCGAGGGATTCATATTTTTAAAAAAGAAAATATTTGTAATATTTTGTTCTACTGTTTCTTTTTTATCACGCACTTGTTTTTTTCAAATAAAAATAATTGCTAAGAACACCAGAATATAAATCTTACTCGTCTTTCTTATTATATATATATATATATATATATATATATATATATATATATATATATATATATATATATATGACTGCCATGAATAGACATTTAAATGCATTTGTGGCTCACACTGCATAAGGAAAATGACTCAAAGACTGGATGTCAGAATACAACATGTACCAACCAAAATCCTAAATCTTAAGTATTATCCGTCAGATATTGTGACCAATCATACGTGTCTTCCATCGTGAATCAATTAATAAATAACCATAATTGTACCGCTAATTTCAATGTGGACTCATTTACCATTCTTAGTAAATCCCACTCGGTTTGCCATTTAAAATTGAATGATTTTGTACTGGGCCTCCAACTAATTTCCGATACATATTGTCCATCTGTTTTATTGATAATTATATATTTATCATACTAGATTTATCTCTTTTTAGCGGGGTTCAAAACCGATTAGCTTACTCGTTTTTCTGTTTGACTTTTTAATTATTTTAATGAGTGGCAATAATAAATAAAATTTGATCTATTCATGGCGGTCATTAAGTTTTGATCCATTAATAAAATCTTTAACTATATATATATATATATATATATATATATATATATATATGTATATATATATATATATATATATATATATATATATATATATATATGTGTGTGTGTGTGTGTGTGTGTGTGTGTGTGTGTGTGTGTAAAAGGAAGAAGTCTTAATAGTTCCAACGAGAGAAAAGTGTGTATATTAAAAAGTAGAGAGAAACCGCAAACGTTTTTGGTTGAAATGTGGATTTTTTTCAATAATATTATGATTTATTTTCTATAATTTTGCTACACGGGTTTCCAGTCTAGCGACCGTCAGCAGGCAAGGCGTGGAGATTTCCGCATATTATTAAATATAATTATTATTTTTTCCTTTATGTTTTTCGATGCTAAATATTCTCCATATAAGACATTCTCGTTTTTGTGTTAATGACCCAAATATATTTCTTGAACTGACAGTAAAAGTTCTGCGTTAAGGGTTATAAAACAATTAAGATTGGTCTGATAAATGATGGAGTAATTATCAGCATTCTGTGTGTTCTTAGATCTATTTCCATTTTCATGTGTTATCAGCATACCTGTATATATGTGTATATTTCCTCTACGAGGAATTAGTAAACACATTTGTACACATGCACACATATAAACACACATACACACACAAACACATGCACACATACCGTCTCATTACAAGGAAACAGTACACCCACACACATGCATACACACATACGTGCATATATATATATATATATATATATATATATATACATACTTCCAAGTTACTTGGAATCAGTATTCACACACATACGTACACACATATATATGTACACGCATACACACTTCCTACTTGTGTGGGTTTTGTGTGCGTGACCGTGAGTAGTTCCTCTGTTTTTGACAATATGTGTATATATATATATTCGTGCTCCACGGATACCCGCATGTGAGCGTGCATGCATGCATGTGAATGGTTTGATCACTGTATTTGGCCATGATGTACATGTTGTGTGCTTTTGCGTGGTGGTTTATGATCTATTTAGTTCTGGTTTAAATTTGATTATAAATAATATATATATATATATATATATATATATATATATATATATATATATATATATATATATATATAAGAAAAACAGAACACTTTAAGGTACCATTATAATATTTATTTCACCAGAGCCCTTTTAAAGGATGCCGGATCATCAGATAGAACTTCCAAAAATGAAACGAAAAAGGAAATTAAAATTGATCGGTAGTGTAAGTTTTTGTAATTTAACAGAGAGTGTAAAAGCAGTAGTTAAAGAGACATGGTAGAGTTTAGGGAGGGATTAATTTCATATCTCTCTCAAGCATACTTAGTATTGGTGGGGAGGATCGACTAGACCATGACCTATTTAGATGGTTAACTTACATATATATATATATATATATATATATATATATATATATATATATATATAGGATAATGACTTATAATTTTATATGTCAAGAAAAATATTGGTGAAATTTTATGGCAAATTGGAAGAAGTTTATTTGTGCCGATGTTCGTCTTTCGGGATTTTGTTGCTAGAACTACACACTGATGTGTGCTGGAAATTTTAGAATATTTTTTTAAATCTAGCCGAAGTAATTTACAGTCTTTTTTGTTCTTTTTATTTCCATAACTTTTGTAAATAGGCATTCGTCCCACAATGTTATATTAGAATATCTGCTAGTAATGGTGAAATGTTGTAAGAGCTAGGCCGCAAATTTACAGTAAATGAACTTGCGATTATAGCACTCTCTAGATATTTACGTCGTAATGAATTATTTTCAACTTTGATCAGGGTAGAATTTTTTTATATAAAAATTCTGGTCACTCCTGTTACAGTGGGAAACCAACGCCATTTGTCTTACTTTTTTGTAAAATGTCACTTTCGTGTTTATATAATTTTTAATTTAGATTCATCGCAGTTTCTCCTATGTATTTTCCGGACAGTTATTACAATGTAATTAATAAAATTCAAGTACACGCCCCACTAGCGATACACACAGATTTGAATTCAGAGTTTTTCTTGTCCTTTAATGGTTGCCACCCACAGATAAAAAGTCCGATCTGTCCTACTATTTACCGCATAGCTGTGGAGAGAGTACGTGGAACCAAACCATTGCCAAGGGTATTTTTGTGAAAGTAAATCTCAGGATCTCAAACGGAATTCGAGCTCAGTCCTCCGAGTTCTCCTTCCGAGTTTTTACCATTACACTACCTGTACATGCTAATCCTAATATTACCATGAAAATAATTTGCCAGAGTATTTCGGGGGCACAGAGACTTTTCAACTATTATCAGCAAAGAGCGAAAATAAAGATCGCTATCAATTTTCCTATTGCTGGCCACACGTGAATTAAGAAAGAGTCGCGTGTGATTCGCGTGCCACAATTTGATCAGACCTCTTGTCTTTGAATCGGCAGTTTGATGCTAGTGTTTAGATTTCTTTGCACGCCATTAGAGAGGAGAAAGCTTACAATTTCTTTCTGGACACACAGGATATATCTCATTTTACACGATAGAAAAGAAATTAATCTTTGTTTTCATTTTTGTAAATCAGCGAAGAAACAAATATAAATTGTTGCGCAGATTGGTGCAAAGGTAGAGAATATCAACAAGAAGCCATATACCCTTTATTCCATTTTAATAACCTAAAATTATAGATATAACCAAATACAGTGGCGATCCTGAAATATAGCTGTTTTAATTAACAGATTCTAACGATATATTTATAAAAACTACTTTAATAAATCTAGAATCGACTAGCTTTAGTTCGGTTAAAATTTGCACAAAAAGTTTTATACTTATTTTAATTTGCTTTATCACTGATAGGAATGAATTAAAAATTCGTGTAGATATAACTTTATCAGAGGTGGTATTATGGTTTGCAAACATTAAGATTGAAATACGTATGAATAATTCTTTAACAGATGTCAACGTAGAGTTACGGTTATTGGTGTGTCAAGACCTAAATCCAACCGAGGCTGTTGCGTTCACATAAATGCATTTAGGTTGGTATTAATTAATTTCTTCTATCACAAGTTAATTGCAGGTTACACTGAGTTATGTAGCTTTTCTTGACAACCAAACTGAAAGAAGGACAACTTTGAATTCAAACCCCCATGGGTATGGGGATAGCAACTCAAACACGTAAAAATCTATGGATCAAAAAATAAAAGGGAAAAATACTGAAATAACATTAGCACGTCTATTGTCACTCATATCCCCACTCCATACCTCAGATGGAACTCATACGTAAGGTCAATCGCTAAAGATGGTGAGAATATTGTTGTTTCATTTCACCGCACTAGAATGTAATTTTCTCCTCCTGCTATGTTTTATATTTAGTGAACTGCAGTTACCTAATCTTCACATTAGAGACATGAGAGAGTTTACGATGCCTTGTGGGTGGTGAGTTATTTTGAACTGTACAATGAACGTCACTATACTATGATTTTCTGTCGCTATTTTTATAATGCTTAGACGTGCTACATTCTTTAGTTATTACACCACTGGTAACAAGGAGGTTCCATTTGAAGAGCTGCTTGACTATAATCCCGACTTTGTGAAACAGACACCTAAAAGAATGTTTCCTCAAGGAGTAAAACCTTGATCTCTTGAAATCCCGGGTCAACAGATGTCTACAGAGTGAGCAGTAGCGAGTATGACCATCACTTACTAGTTTATACAATGATTTTCGTCCAAGTCAGAAAGACAATGCCTCTTGAAGTAAACAAGCAAATGTGTTCTGTATAGGGCCTGGCTTGTTTTGCAATTTCTATTCAGCTTACAGGATGCTTCTTCGAAGAGTAAAAACTTGCTCTCTTTAAATCTCGGGTCAGCAAATGTATACAGAGTGACCAGTAACGACTATGACCATTACTGACAAGTTTGTACCATGATTTTAGTCCAAGTGAAAAAGACAATGCCTCTTGAAGTAAGTAAACGACTTGAAATACTTCTTTCCAATGCTGTAACCTAATTTGTTTTGTATAGGGCCTGGCCTGTATCTGTCTATATTTCTGAGATGAGGTATTATGTACACTATATACATTATTCAGACTATTGTCCTCTTCTTTAAGGCCATATTTATTACAACGTTTCGGCCGTTGTACGCTCCGGCCTTCTTCAGGTGGTTGGAATGTCGAACTGAACCCTTTATTTAGCTCGCTGTGGTAGACTGTTCTAGTTTCACGTGCCATGTTTTAGGGATGTCAGTTATCAGTTATCTCCTGTTAATTCCCCTCTCCAAGTTCTCCGATGCCTTAACCGGGAATTGAGCTCACACTCTTTTGGTCCTATCTCTGGATGTAATCAATGCCTTTAAGTCTAGCGCCTGGCTTGTTTGGTAAATTATGTTCAGGTTACTCGTGGTTCTTCATAAAAACGGATGAGATCGAAACGGCTTCCATAAGTCTTCTGACACAAACAGATTAGTAATTTGACAAAGGCCTAGTAATACAACTTATCTTGAGTTTAACACGGCCTGTATTAGAAATAATTAATCGCCGACATATCTCACATATAAATTGTTTGTTATCTATAAGAAGAATTTCAATTTTCCAACTGCACACTTGGTATTTACCCAACACATTGGAATATCTTGCATGATCTTGGTGCCTTCCTGAGTTTATTTATTTCAATCAGCAGTAGCAATTGCCTACTCATGACCTTGTACATGACAGGTTGCAAGGGTCTGTTTTAAATCGTCGTGAAGCGTTTCCCTCATTTATTCTGCAGTCGCGTGTCGTAGAGCAACTCAGCGTAGAGTATCCTTTCTTCAAAGCGAATGACATATAAAAATATATGGGAATTTGTATCGTGTTAATGCACTCAAAAAACAAAACAAGATAATAAAACAAAGTTTGATAAAAAAAAGCAATGGGGCATTTTCGATTCAAAGATAAAAAAGGAAACAAATCTGGCGTAGTAAATCTATTTGGCAAGTTAAAAATCTAATTATGGGGCGTTTAAATCAAAAAGAGTAATGAAAAATCCGTATTTACAAGCAACAGCACATACCTAGGTTCTCCATCCAGGAAAAACCAATAATCTTGCTGTCATTCAAAGAAATGTTCTTTTATTGGTGGGTAAGAAGGTCTGTGAGGGGTCAAGAATGGTAGGCAAGCACAAAATCTATCATATTTCGAGGACTTGATAAACTATACTTGAGCTTACTTTTTTATTTTCTGTTCAGACTAACATGGAGAGAGCACATATTATTTTTCGAAGTTTCACTTTCGTAGCGATACAAATAAGATCTTATTGACATTATGTTACCACTTTGGTGAGGAGGGTTATTTTATTCTGCCCCGAGGAAGATATATATTTAGAGATCACTTCATTCATTTTCTACGGCTTATAAATAATTTGCATTTGTTTTCTTTTTTAAGCCAGAAAATGTTTTAGATCGTAAGAATATTTTATAGATAATAATAATGTACTTACTAATTTACCCCATAGCTGGGAGGAAGGGGTTGATCCATGGGTATTTGCGCCTAAGCGAATCTAACAATTGCACCGGGAATTGGAAACAGTTCTACAATTAAGAATTCCAAACCATTATCCATAACACTATTGGCACATCCAAGAATCTGCGATTTACAAGTGGTAAGCCGTCTAGGTACTGACCAGACTCGACGTTGCTTAACTTCGGTGATCGTATGGGATGGGAACCATAGTTTCAACGACGTCTGGCGTTAAACACGCACGCATATATATATATATATATATATATATATATATATATATATATATATATATATATATATATATATATATATATATATATATATATATATATATATATGTGTGTGTGTGTAGTAAAAAGACAAAAAACAGCAATATATATAATCCGGTGTTCTGTTTCTTTTTTTACAAAACTGTGCTCAATGTAAATGTACAGATCATAAATAAATAAATAGAGAAAAAGAAGAAAAATAAGTTATTACAAGAGTCGCTTAAAGATGAAACAGTAGAAATGCTTTTGAGATAATTATATAATTGAATTTGAAGTTTTCAGTTTCTGTTTTTGAAACATAGTAATTCTTGTATAGCGATGAAACCATATTTTTAAATCAGTTAATTTGTAATATATATATATATATATGTATATAAATATATATATATATATATATATATATATATATATATATATATATATATATATATATATATATATATATATATATATATATATATATATGATAGATACCTGTGCAGATATCACTGTGGCCTAAACAGTGTTTTAAATCTTGTATTTTGATAGTATACTATCCACCAAGTAGTTCGGTTATGTTTCAGAAATCTCCTCGGATTTAAACTAGCCTCTTCAAGACGGGATTTCACCATCCTGTGCTTGAGGAAAGGGTGAGGAGTATTGTTATTTTTTCATACTGCTTTATAAAACGACACCTAATGAGTGGGAAGTGAATTCTCCTCTCAGTCAAGGTGGAGTTATCTGCGTTTGACTTAACAGATGTACTTGCTTTAAATAGGCTCTTTATTTATATATCCGTATATTTTAAAAAAAACTCATATATGTAAACTTAATGACAGGAATGATGTAGTTTTAAAAAACAATGGATAAAATGAGATAATATACATCAGCATCTGAACGAGATAGATGGAATCCCATCGACTCATGATACAGAAAGATACTTTGAAAATTCGACACTTACAAGATCTAACCAAGTAAGAGCTTAACAGTGAGAATCCTAACAAACTTGTTCGTGTAAATGGAGGGCTGTGACGTCGTCCCCTGGTCGCAGCGCCAACCGTGACGTTCTATCCTAGTCTACCACGGCACCAACTGTGACGTCCCTAAACAGCACCAATTGTGACGTCCCTAAACAGCACCAGCCGTTCGCTCCTCGCTGCTCCAAATGTGACGTTCTAACCTTTTGGTGATTCGGGTGGGAATCTGGTTAGATTTGATATCAGCCTCGTCGTTCCCAACTCGCTTCCAACGCCTGGTTACCAAGGTAACTGCACTGATCCCCCAGTCCGCCTACCCACGTTGTGAATTGATCTTAGGTAGACGAGATCAAACAGTGGTTGGGGCCGTACTGCAAACCGAGTTCAACGGGGGTGATACCACACAAATATGCATAAAAGACAATAAAATGAAAATTCAAAAGTTCAAAGTATCAAAGAAAAAGGTAACAAACTTTATGTCTAGTTGTTCGATACATAGGACTGCATCTATCTCCCGAGCCGTTCTATGGATTGTGACACGTCGTTTTCCGCTAGGCAAGTTTTAACACTTCAAGTTGTCTGCTCTCTAAGAAATTGGTGTTTCGGTGGGTCTTTGGACGAAAGTCAAAAAAAAAAAAAATTATTTCGGTGATCTGGATATAAGTCGCTCTTCAAAATAATTGTTCTTGGGTTGAAGAGGTGTCCGGAATGTGCGTGAATCTTGGTCAGCTATCTGCGAGGCTTGCTTCAACTGGAGACTGACTCTGGGAACTGCTGGGACTCAACTCAACTCTGCTCGTTGTGGCTTCGTTTATATGGGCGCCGACCAAAATCGGGGTGAGTTTGTCGGCGCCGGGGGGTTCCTCGATAATTCTAAATACATATCCACATCTCTGGTTAGGAATTTCTACCTTTTTCCATTTTTGGGAACTTTTCCTCACTCCCACCTTCTCATCATACTTCAGAGGGGCGTGAACTGCCCTCCCACATCTTCGTAGCAACCTCTCTTTCTCATCCTCCAGATGGGCTGCAACAGCCTCCCTTGTGCGTCACGTGATCACTACTCGACCAATGATGTCTTAGTCGGGCGTGGACGAATCCGCGGCTTTGTTTCAGGAAGAAAAAAAATATCTTGCTTAACTAAAAAAAAAATTATCTCTTCTCTTTCCCTTTTCTTCCTCTTAATCGCCGTCATCATTTCTCTGGCCGCGACTGGGACAATATGACAACGGCGGTCATAACTCTTGTTCTACACGTGGTTTACGTCAGGTATTTTATCGCTAATTATCAGAATGTGTGGTCTTCCTAACACGGTCTCAAAAAGAAACATCTCCAAAGTTTCAGTCAGTCTGTTGCCTCGAAGAAAGAAAAAAAACACTTCTAGGTTCCCATTCATTTTCCTTCGGTACATATTTCTGATAACATAATTTTATTATCGCAGGCCAAGGATGTTCCGCCGAAGGAAAATCGGTCAACGGACACTAGTAGGTGGTCCTTAATTTTTCATATCTGTCCAAAGTCCCTTTAGTTGCCTGTTTTTCGTCACTTATCGAAATAACATTTTCATTTGAATTTTTTTCTTTGTCCAGCCGGTCTGTAGTTGATAATAAGATGTCTTCCCGTACTAATAGTTTGTTTTCATATCCTTCGATAACACAGCCGATGCCAAAACATATCTGATTCTTTCTTTCTTTTCCTTTCTTTTTACTCAGAATTTCCCTGTCATTGTAATGACACTCCTTCGCCATTTGTTACTTATCAAAATATCCTTTTATCCATTGTCTCTTAGCGGTGTGTGTGTGTTCTTGCTTATCAAATGCCTGTTCTTTTCCTCTTTTCTTTCTTTTCCCTTTCTGCCTCGTTAAATGGTGCCACAGGGCATAACAAAGGGTAAGAAAGATCACAGAGAAAATAACTACAAAGGATAGGAAATTGTGGAGAGCCATGATCGACAGTATATAGAAAAAGACTTTACAACGTATATCGTCTCTTTTTACGACATGAAAGAAACTATTATAATTACGAAAATGCTTCATCTTAAAGCAATAACAAAAAGATGGAGAAAAATTTTATCAGTAAAAAAACGACAGTGATATAATGGTTTCAATCTCCTGATAACATAATAAATCGTTTCTTTGCATATTAATATGTAACTTCTCCATAAATATCAGCTATTTGCGCTCGAAGGCACATAGCTGAAGCGATACAGCATCCCCTTTTCTTCTTGGGAAAGCAAAACCATATAACGATGGTGTTGGCACCTGTCCTCATCTATACATAGGTTTGAGCGAAGCCTACTTCAACATCGAGATCACCTGCGTGCAAATATTAAAAAAGATGGCAGGATGTTGCTCCTCTCAGTGATATCCACAGTGGCAGGTATCTCATGCAGTAAACTAAACTTTGGTACCACAGCGGAAGCATGTGGCAAATGATCTTCAATTACTTCAGCGAAATGGGTCTACCACATGTTCCATATGTTTAAATGTCCGCGAAACGCATGTAGAAAGCTTGAGCGATAAATACTGGTCCATGGAAGTTGACAAACACTTTATTTTCAATGCTCTTTTTTACCGTCAGTATCTATCTATCTATCTATCTATCTATGTGTGTCTCTTTTTTCCTCCCACTCTTGATTCTCCAATTGCTTTTTTATATCTCATATTTTCTCTTCTTTTTTTTCTCATTTATTCTCATTGTTTCTTTTTGCTGTGAGTTGACTTATTAAATTGGTCAGTGTCTGGTCATCAACCTCTCTCTTATTTTTAAGTATCTTAATGAAAATAGATTTAAAATTATTCCTATCTATCCTTTCCTTCTCCAATTTAGGCCGTATCTGTCGTTTTTCTCTCCCTCTTTCTATCACCTTACATCAACATAAAACTACCTCTCAAAAGCTTGTATACAAATAATATGATAAATTTTAAAATATACATTATGTTTGGAAATGTGATCTGAGGGACCAGGAAAAAGAAACACCATATTGGGGAAAATAAAATATAAAAATATAATCAATGGACATTTAAGGTTGTCTGTTTTTTTTTGTTTTTTTTTTCTTTAATCTAAATTATATATAATAGAAATTAAGGAGGATTTGAGATAATGAAGTAATTCATCCAGTCTAGAGGAAACCGCAACAGAATGCACTGGACAGCCGTTTCGTCCTATATTTGGGTCTCATCAGCAGTGCTCATCCACTACAGGATATTGAAACCCGGAAAGCTACATTTACAGGCAAACGTCATACCAACTGTACTGATGGGCCTCGGTGACGAAGAGGTAGCGAACTAGACTCGATATTGCGCCGCTCGTTCACATATTCCGTGGTGGAACTCATCCAAGTTCCTTTACCCATTGGACTTTGCCTCCAAGAGCCACGACTACCACTACCAAGCCGCTCCCTCAAGAGCATTAGAAGCTAATTCAAGCAAGGATATAATGATAGAATTTAGGAGGATTTGACATAATTAAGTAATTCATCGAGTCTAGAAGAAACCTCAACAGAATGCAGAAAGCACTGGACGGCCGTTTCGTCCTATATTTGGGATTCATCAACAGTGCGCATCCTATGGATGCGCACTGTTGACACCTGGCATATGTTATTATGGTTCAGGTTCTATAAAATTGTGACCGTAGCAAAACAAGAAACTTCTGACGAGATGCGAATCGTCGTTTCTCTGTTTAAGGAGGATGTAAAATGAAATCTGAAATTTCCAAAATACAACATTGGTTTGATCCGTGGCTTGACCCAAAGAGTTGTGAATTCAAAACATGTCTACAGCAGTGGTGAACAAAAACTTGGAGAGTTGAGTTAAAGGGAGATAACTGAGACATCCGGAAGAGGCATGGCACATGGAACTAAAACAATCTACTCCGGTGGGCGGAAACAATGGTTCCGTTCGAAATTTCAATCACCTGAAGAAGGTCGAAGCGTAAAACAGCCGAAACGTCTTGAATATGACAATGAAGATGAAAACAACAGTCCGAACAAAGTAAATAATATAAATAATTAAAATACCTCATCTCAGACGTATAGATAGGTATTAAACTATACGAATCATCTGTTTTTTTTTCGTTGTTTATTGAGAGCGTCTTATATGTGCTTTTACTTTCTCTACAAAAGGTTTTCTTTCATGTTTTAATCAATTCTTTTCTTTATTTTGATTTCCATATTATCTTTTATTGCATTTTATTTTAATAACCTGTTTTTTGATATTTTAAGCACGATTCATTTTTACTATTTTTTTTTTTTTTTTTGCATTTTACTTATTTTATTGGTTTTCTCATTTAAACTAATATTATTTCTCAGGTGTTTGGGATCACTTTCCTTCGTGTCCATTTGCTTTTATAAACACAACTTTTCTGCAAGGCTTTTGTCTCTGTTTCTGTCGGTCTTTCATTATTTTTTTCTGTCAAGATTTTAATGGAATTCTTAATTGCTTACTTTTTATAGTTTTCTTCGAAGTTGTTTCATCTTTATAATTGTTTGCTGTCTTTGTTTATCCTCAGTTGCTTTCTTCAGTTTTTTTTTCCTACCGCATATTCCCTTCTTTTTATCTTCCCTATCATTTTCTATCGTCCTACTATATTCTCTTCCGTTTGTCTTCTGTCCCGAACTTGCTTTTCCTCACTTTCCTTCATTATATTCAATACCCAGTTTTTCTTTTAATTTATTAATTTTTATTTTGCTTGCTTCACTTCATATATTCGGTGTATTTTTTATTTTATTTTCGACATTTATGTTCTTTCTTTTTTCTTCATACTTTCTTCATTTTCCTATTTTCCTCTATACTGCGTCTCATATTTATTATTTCAGTGTTATTTTGTTTCTTTTATCTTCATACTCTTTCCTTTTTTCTTTCTTTTATCTTCATACTCTTTCCTTTTTCTTTCATTTATCTTAAGACTCTTTCCTTTTTTCTTTCTTTTATCTTCAGACTCTTACCTTTCTTCTTTGTTTTATCTTCATACTCTTTCCTTTTTCTTTCATTTATCTTAAGACTCTTTCCTTTTTTCTTTCTTTTATCTTCATAGTCTTTCCTTTTTCTTTCTTTTATCTTCATACTCTTTCTTTTTTCTTTCTTTTATCTTCATAATCTTTCTATTTTTCTTTCATTTATCTTAAGACTATTTCCTTTTTTCTTTCTTTTATCTTCATACTCTTTCCCTTTTCTTTCTTTTATCTTCATACTCTTTCTTTTTTTCTTTCATTTATCTTCAGACTCTTACCTTTCTTCTTTCTTTTATCTTCATACGCTTTCCTTTTTCTTTCTTTTATCTTCATACTCTTTCCTTTCTTCTTTCATTTATCTTAAGACTCTTTCTTTTTCTTTCTTTTATCTTCATACTCTTTCCTTTTTTTTAATTCTCTTCATATATGCCGTACAGCTTATTTGTTTTTCTAATCTCCAATTTTATTTTCTTCTTCATATTTCTTCTTTCTTGCGTTCTTCTTTCGTCATAAATTATTGTAGCTTATTTTCTCATGTCTTCACTGATATTTTCTCTTTTCGAAAACATTTATTTCTTACCTGCTTCTCCTTATCATTTATGTATCCCTTCTTTATTTTTCTTTCTTTCTTGCATACTTTCTTTATTTTTTTCTTTCTTTCCTTTCATTGATCCATCCATCCATCCATCTATTCTTTCTTTCTTTCTTTCCTTCTTCTGGGATACATTTTATTTCGTTTTTTTTTTTATTTTTACTGTCTTTTTTTTCATTATAGATTTCTTTAGTTTTTCCATTTTTCACGCTTTTTTTTTATTCTTTCATTTCTATTTTTCTGTTAGGTTCATTACCTACGCATTTCTTTCTTTCTTATTGGTTGTTCTTTTATATTTCTTAATTATTTTCTTTTATCGTATTCTTTCTTTTTATTTCTTTCATCGTTTTTATCATTTTTAATTCTGTTTTTTTTTTTTAATTTAACCATTTATTTTCTTTATTTCTTTACTCATTTTTAGCTCCCTCATTTTTCTCTGGTTTGCTGCGTATCATATTTGTATTTGTTTATGATTCTTTTTTTATATATTCGGTCTATTTTTCTTATTATTATTTCCTTCCTTTCAACCCGCGACAACTCTTTTAATTCTTTTCTTTCTCTCTTCCTTATTTATGCTTTATCATTTCGTCTCTTCTCTTACACTTACGTTCCTTTCTTGCTTAACTTCCCTTTCTTTCGACCATTTTGCTATTTTTCCATTTTTCTCTTTATATTTCAAGTCTTGTTTTTTTTTTTTTTTTCCTTTTTTCCATTCTTTTCTTTTAACCCTTTCTTATTTTCTATTCTTTCTGTCTGATTGCGTGACTTCCAGTGATTTGTTGCCGGATATACTCGGAAATCTATCAAAGTATTATTCCAGATTAATGGTCCTTTCAAGAATGGGTTTTTGATGTCCGTTTACGCGTGAGCATAACATCTCTCGACCATCTCCCCTTCTTCGGAGTGTAATGCTATCACTCGTCAACAACGTCGGAATTAATAACAGCCAAAAAAAAAAAAAAAAAAAAGAGAGAGAGAGAGAGAGAGAGAAAGTTTAAGGACTCTTGAAGTAAAGAGAAATAAACATAAAAGATAATGTGCGTACGAAGAGAGGCAACACTCTATAGTCCTCCTGTAAAAGAAAGAGTTGTCAATGAAGGTAGAAGAAGAAGAAGAAGAAGAAGAAGAAGAAGAAGAAGAAGAAGAAGAAGAAGAAGAGTTAACATAATAGGGAGAACAAAGAAAGAAGGGATAGTTAGAAAAAGAGAAGATTTAGTAGAATATATAAAATGAAAGGAAGATAAATGAAAAGAAGAAAATTATTAATAATAATAATATTAATAATATAGAAGAAGAAGAAGAAGAAGAAGAAGAAGAAGAAGAAGAAGAAGAAGAAGAAGAAGAAGAAGAAGATAATAACCGTTTAAACATGAGAGACAAAGAAAGTGAATGATATTGAGGGGGATTGATAGGAATTCAGCAAACGGAATATTTTTAAAGTCTCCTACGAAACTGAGTTGGGGGAGGGCGTAATTGAATAGTGAATTAAAAAATGCTGAAGTGGAGTGATCAGTAGAGATTATTTAAGAAAATCTATATGACAGGTTGAGTGGAAAATATATATAAAAAAAATGAAACGGGATAACAAAAGAGGGAAGAACCGCTCAGATAAAGGAGTCGTATCACATTATAAAAAAGCGAACAAGCACGCAGAGACTCGATGTGTGTACATTAGTATATAAAATCAGAATAAAATATTAAATAATATAAAGAGAATGTAACGGGTAAACATGAACATGTAGTAGTAGTAGTTGTAATAATAATAATAATAATAATAATAATAATAATAATCATAATAATAATAATAATATAGTTTCCCAATCAGAATATACAAAGAGCGGAATGGGAGAGAAATGAGAGAAGCAAACGAACTGATTCGACAACATAAATAAATTCAACAAAGACACAGTAGGTTGCCTAAGAAAATAATTGGAAAATGGCAAAATATTCCAGGATTTTCAAATGCTGGCAATGTAAGCATCAAACATGAAGACCGGATCTGTTGATTGTTCACAATCAAGAGACATTCTGTCAAACCATGTTTATAGCTCCCAGAGCGTGCTACAAAGAGAAGATCAAAGAAAGCTAAATTAGTTAACTGAAAAATTGATGGTGACTGAGTCAAACTGTGGAAGACAGTCATTAGGCACTTCTATGTGGAAAATAGCGAGGTGAAAACCATTATAAATACAAAACGTCGAGTCACAAGGATGATATATGCGGTACTGTGGTCAGTAAGAGTACCGGAGACGGTGTGACAAATTCTATATATGCTGTCATTTGTCGCCAAATGCAAATACAAAATGCTTAGTCTAGAAATACAACGGATGTATGAAAGGGTAAAGGGTTAAAATGTTTATTCTGCTTTTTATTATATAATGAATATAGTAAAAAAAAACGCACTACATTAATACGATTACTGCAATGACTATACTATAAATAATAATAATAATAATAATAATAATAATAATAATAATAAGGATATTCAACAGAACAAGACTAGAAAAAAGCTCGTAATTATGAGAGAAGAATTTGCTTTTAATATATATACCAGTGATTAAGATATTCACGGCCGCCGTAGAAGGAATTGGAAATCTAATCTGCCCTACAGTGCAATGCACGCACCATGGCCGCTGCAAATTTCACACACGCGCGCGAGCGCGCGCGCACACACTCACACACATGCGCACGTCTATTTGTAGAAATTGAAAAGCAACTGCATTTTTAAGAGTATTTATTTAGTTACACTAAACAGACATCCCTAAAACTCAAAGAATTTTCAGCTTCTTTTTCTATCATTTTACCCGATGGGATATATATAGGAAACATAAAAAAACAGCTTTGTCATATATATATATATATATATATATATATATATATATATATATATATATATATATATATATATATATATATATATATATATATATATATATATATATATATATTATTTTCATAGATAAAAATAATTAAGTAAATGCTCTGTTTATAATAAACAGTATTAACAACATTTAACGGCCTAAATGCCTGAGAAATCTCAAAGAAAATATATATCCTTCGACAGGAATCGAACCTGTATCCTACATGAAACCCTCATATAGCCTGACGTGCTATACTATTTAATTGTCATTTGTTTACGTTAAGATAAGCTTCAAGCAGATATGAGCGTTCGAGAGAAATCAAAGGAAATTTGTGATTTAAAAACAGTAGTTTAAACTTGCTAACAAGACGCTTCCTCAGTAGCAAAATGTAAAGACTAGAAAAGGCAGAAAAACAAAAACAAATATAAAATTAGGAATAAAAAAGTAGTCCTATCAGTTATTGAAAAATAAAGCAAGCAATACAACTAAAAGCTAAAAGAATCAGGCGCCGTGAAAAAGGATCAAGATTTTACAGATTGAACAATATCATTCAAACCGAGCCGAAGAAATTTAATAGAGGAATAGGCAATCAGAATATTGAAGTGACATATCCCCCAACAATGAAAGAGGTTATACAGTTCTGGGAAATAATATGGGTTTGCCCTAAAAACATGACAAAGAAGCAGATTGAATCAAGCAAAATGTGGAACGGATGTAAACAAGCAATAATATAAAACAGAACAATTATGGTAAGGAGTCAAAGATGAGGATGTTGAATGTGAACTGACAAAAGAACACAACTGGAAATCTCCAGGAATATATAAAATTCTTAACTTTTGGCTTTATTATTTAATTACAGCACTCAAAAACTAGCCAAGAGCTTCAAGAAATGGTCAATAGTTTAACTAAAATTCTGTGCTAGGTAACCAAAGTCATTACCTTCCTTCTACCCATGAATGGTGACACAAATGCCTTCTAAACTACAGACCAATAACATGTCGTCCCACTACTTAAAAACTGTTGAGCTTTGTTCTGACACAACAGATATATTCCTTCTTAGAAAAAAATGACATACTATTTCTTGATATCTATCCGGTTACAAAAAATATAATAGTTCTTTAATAAGATCTATAAGAGAAGCCCAATATTTTCAGTAAACCAATTGTCTGTTATTTTCGAAAACAAGTAATTTCTTATAAGTCTTTGAGTGTAGTGATAATGTTTACTTGAACTTTCAGCAGGAACTAAATAAAAAAAAAATATGGCATTGTTAAATATTAGCAATCTAGTATGAAGGGAATTTAGACATTTTTGTAGTTTATTCCAAATAGATCGTGCTCCGAACTTTAAAAGTGTATATGTAAGAGTTAATTTGAATGAAATTGTTAGTGATCGTGTTTAAATCTAAGAAAAGTAATTTAATATCTGTTCTGTTATCTTTGATACGGGTTATTAGTCAACTTCAAATATATTTCTATAGTGTAGAAATAATATAAACATTTGTAATAAATTTTATAAGAATGATTTAATTTTTAATACATATATAATTTCCTGGGAACTGATCTGCTTGACCCTCATACGTCGAACTCGACGGGAGAGTCGACTATATTCGGCATTGCTAACCAGACACTCCTCTGAATGGTACAGCACGAAAGCTAAAATGTTTCCATATATATATATATATATATATATATATATATATATATGAAGGTGTATGTTCTGCAATACAGGGAAAGAAAATATATAAAATTTTCCAAACATTCAGATCGGTAAATATAATTAATACAGTTTAATGTAAATGAAAGCTTCTTTTATTCAAATAAATTGTATCTATAAAAATAACATATAAACAGAAAATATATTAAATAATAGTCCCACTTAATCCATTTCATAATATGTTGTCATTGTTTACGTTAAGATACGTTTCGTGAGCAGATATGGTCGATCGAGAAAAAAAAACGAAGATCGGTGTTTATTAGTTATTATTGGTCTTACGCACACGCACGCACGTGTGTTTGTATTTGTGTGTGTATAAAGACTTAATTTGTCCACGTTGGAATTTAATTACAAAAACGGGATGAAAATATTGAAGAAGAAAGAAGAATAAGTTTCAATATGCGTGAAGCCTGGTGTCCACTCAATATGAGCAATTATTTGGAATCATAAAAGTTTAATTTATATTGAACCAAAAAAAAAGAAGAAAGAGATACACACATAGATAAATATTTAAAACACAGACACATACAGACACGCATACAGATATATATATTTGTGTGTGTGTGTGTGTGTGTATGTGTGTAGGTATAATACGATTTGCTAGAATATAAACGAGTTGTATGCAGAAAAGTATTTAAGAAAATATAAATGATTCATATATCAATATATTCTGAGGTAAAATTAAAATTAAAATCACCCTCACACACACACACACACACACACACACACATATATATATATATATATATATATATATATATATATATATATATATATATATATATATATATAGTTAAGTTATAAGGAACTTGGTAAACCGAATTGGTAAATCCAAAGAGGATGAAATCCTGAGAGCTCAATGTTAGGACAGAGCTAATATGTAATGAAAAACAAACCACTTTAATGTACCATTACGATAATTTATTTCACCTAAATCCTTTTTTAAGGATTCAGGATCATCAGGTAAATCTTCCAACAAAAAATTTTGTTATTAACTTAAATGTTTAATTTTTTAAGTGAATAGTTATCTAGGACATAAACTATTTACTTAAAAAATTAAAGATTTAAGTTAATAACAATTTTTTTTTTCAGACATCGAATTTTCTATCAAACATTGTAAACTATATTTTACATAATGTTGTTAAAACAAAATTATAACAACTCCATCTCTCTTTCCCCCTCCCCCTATCTCTCTCTTTACCATAAGACTCACTTGTATACATTTTCTACAATTCATTTCCGTTTTATTAACCATCTAAAGAGGTCAAGGTTCTGTCACTCCTCCTACTCCAATATAAAACATACTTAAGAGAGATATAAAATTAACCCCTCCCTATACTTTATATTGTCTGTTTAACTACCACTCTCAACCCCCTCTATTAAATTACAAAAATTACACTACCCACCAATTTCTAATCTCATTTTTTTTCTCAATTCGTTGTTGGAATTTTTACCTGATGATCCTGAATCCTTAAAAAAGGATTTAGGTGAAATAAATTATCGTAATGGTACATTAAAGTGGTTTGTTTTTCATTACATACACACACATATATATATATATATATATATATATATATATATATATATATATACATAAATGTGTGTGTTCCATTAAAGACGACATAAAATGTACTTCGATTGATCTTTTTATTTAATTTTTCTTGTGTTCGAACAAATGTTTTATTTTCCGGACACAGATTGTGTAGAAACTGTTCAAATGTTCTTCTAGTTGTTATCAAGGATGATTTTAATTTTAATTTTAAAAGGGGGTACGGGTAATTACTAAAGTTATAGGGATGTTTTATATTCCAAACAGAATTATCATATTGTGGCCGTGTTCAGAGTTAATATTACTGAGTGTTGGCTTTTTTTCTATTATTTTTAATGTCTTTTTACGTGTGGATGAAGTTATAATGGGTTCTAATAAAGCTGTGTTTGGATAGTTGTACCGTAAGGCGTCTAGATATGCATGCATGTTGTAACTGTGACCGAGGAAATTATTTATGAATTCTATTTTATCATGAACTCAGTTCCTTAAGGTGTATTTGATCTCATAAATAATGTTCGTTTGTTTTAATTTTGATTTTGCTCCTGTGTTGTTATTTTTGAGGATAAGGTTAACTGTTTTAAATTTTTTGTAGTGGATAATTAATTTGATTATTATGTTAGTGTCAGTTGGGAAGTGTATTTCTTTACGATATTTCTAAGTGAAGATTCATCTTTCGTGCAGTTGACGTGGAATTGGCTTTTGTAGAAATTATTTTATTATGAATCTGGAACAGAGTTATTTTATATTTTATAGTATATCTTGCCCTCCTCCGTAGAATTTATAATTACAATTAACTAGGTGCAGTCCATTTAATAAAATGAATTTGTTACAGTTGATTGAATCGTTTTCGACGACATATCAAAACATTGCAAATTATTTAAAGTCATAAAATTCTTCTAGATTGCATTTTTTCCGATAATAATAATTTAGTACTATATGTTTTACTAGTTAACCCCTACCTGGGGGAGAAGTTATATTTTCTAAATGTATTTTCACCTAAGTGAATATAACGAACTCAACTGGAATTAAAGAACAGCTTTCAGATTAACAATTTCAAGCCATAATCCTCTGCATATCCACTCTTACAGATTTCGTATTCCCAAGCGGTTACTCATCTTGTTACAGACTAGGTTAGACGTTACTTAACTTCTGTTACGTTACGCCAACCGGTGTTACAACGTTTCTGGAACATTACATATAGGTCATAGAATTTTGCAGTTTGATCGCCACAACATTATATAGCTGTCAATTTAAATACGACCTCTGCAACATTGTATGAGTCTTCAGCATTTGCTGGTGATGTGCTCGAGAGAATTCTAATGTTTAACCAAACATTTTCATGTCTTTCCTATTCGATTCATTAAAAAAAGTAGGGAAATATTTGGTTTGGATCTATGGTATCTTAATTAAAAAAAAAATAATTACAATGCTTATGAAATATTTGTTATTGACAGGCAATAGACCATAACATTTATTTGGAATAATTACTACGAACTGTTTCATTTCCGGTTGTCCAAGATTTCCAACAACGCGGCTGGTCGCTGAAGTGGCCACTTCATTCCAGAGCTAACCTTATCCCACGTGATGAAGTTGGATCACAAGGTTGTCAAGATTGAATCATCGTAAGTATTTTCGTCTGGGGCTCGTTCAAGCAGGGTGATGACGTATAGGAAAAAACAACAACAACAACAACAACATTCGAATAAATTGAATAAAAGTAAATACTGTTTTATATCAGTCCTATTTATAATAGTTTGTTTATATCAGAGTTTGTATGCAATTAATTATCAGCCCGACCCACGTCTAAATCGGAAGTGATATTATCGTTGTTGACTTAGCAAAATTTGGTTTGCTGTTGTTGATAATGTTTGGCACGAGGCTGAAGTCAGAGGCTTTCGTCGGCAGATAATCACGATACTTGTCTCTGTCTCGTCTCCGTCTCTTCTGCTTCTCTTCCCTCTTCTACTCAATTCGCTTCGCGCATTCATATTTATCGACATTCGCCCAAACTGGCATGGGGGTATGGCGAGATAGGAGCATTTCGATGAATCTCCTTCGACTTAGGTTATAACTTTGGGAATTCCCTTTCTCCATCCTCTCTTTTTTATCCTCTCTCACTAACCTCTTCAGGGATCGTGGATGGTTCCTTCATCCTACTTGACGTTTTACCTGCGCCAGCTAATTCGAATAATTTCCGTCCAGGAGAACTCAGTTCCAAATTCATTTGTTTACAAAAATCTACTTTTCGCTTTTGTGTGTCAATCAACATTGCCCCCTTAGTCTGGGTCACTTTTCCATTATTCAAACTGTTCGACATAAAATTCAAGTCCTTTATGTGTGAATTAAATACTCAATTCGTCACGCGAGTTTTTGATATTAACCCTTCTTGTTTCAATGTCTCTCAGTACATAGCACATTCTATTGATGAGAAAACATTCTTAGGTTTCATTTGACCTCGGTAACAACAAATATTATCACACATAAATATTTCAAATTTATTGCGACCACTTAAAGTTTTCTTTTGAAAATAATGGACGGATGTGAACGAATTCTGAAGGTTAAATTATGCTACATAGATATATTTAAAACTAAAGATCCAGAATCAGATGGCAGATCGCTATTTCCACGGCAAATATTCAGATGAGCCGCATTCTGCTGTCCCATAAGTTCCGACATTTACATGTAGGAGGACTTATCTTGCTAACAACATGGAATCGAGTCATCTTCATTTACATTGTGAGTTGAATGAAAAATAAAGCTGCACTTCAGAAAGACATTTTTCCCAAGAAAAGCCAATTTATAGAACAAGATACTACTGAAATAATTAATAAAAATATTTCCTGTGAGTGCTAAATTTTCCGGGACGGCTTTTCTTATTTTGAGCCCTGGTAATTTCAACTGTCTGTTTTTAATCATAAGCGTCTGTTTTGTTTCAGTTTCCTTTAAAATTTACTCTTTACTTTCGTATTTCGTTGACGACGTTCCGAGCATTCTGCAAAGCCAGATTCCTCTTGCTGCATGACTTTTTTTGTCTCTGACGATATTGTACTAGATTTACTGCTATATTGGAGGACCGACTTTACTTAATAAGTCACCCCCTCTTTCCGTTGGTTCTATTAAGTTTATCCTGATTGTTAATATTAGCTTAGTTTTAGGAAGGCACATTTTGCTATTCCAATGTACCTTAAGATTTCTTTGTTACATTTTCCCCACATCTGCTAAAACACTTCCCAGATAAGTAAGTTGTTCTTATTGCTCGAATTGATTTCTCCAGAACATATATTGTTTTCCTGATAATTGATGATTTGTCCTTTGTTCTGTAGGAGTTTCCGCAATTTACTTTCTGTACCTGCTGTCAAAACCGTGTCATCCGTATATCAAATGCTGTCGGCTGTGCATTTCTAGTTCTCTCATCGGAATCGCATCGCTTTAAAGACTAAATAACACTGGAGTGAAGATACATCCTTGTCTTACGTATCTTTCTTCTTTTCAATATTCACTAAATTAATTTCCTATCCATATGCAGGCGGTTTGCTCCCAGTTGTTCATTATTAAAATCTATTTTCCAAATAGGTCAAGCTTTCCTAACGCTTCACGGACGTCGCGTAAAAAAGTAGGCAAAAGATTGTATCAAAAAAAAAAAAGAAAAAAAAAGAAAAAAAAAAGCAATTATTTTAAAGGCATCAGTTTCAAGTGAAAGCGAGCGGTTTATCGTAATATGAAAACAAAGTGAGTAAACACTGGAAAAAAAAAAGTTATAGTAAGAAGTATAAAAACGATAATAGACAGGGAACATTTTGCCATTAGAAATAATTTTATTATTAATAGACGATTAAATTCTCATACTTACACTGACCTTAGATATTCCGTGTAGCTGTCGTAGTAGTAATTGTCGCAATTTTCCGCATACCAAATTTGTTTACGAGAAAATGGAAACGATATAAAAATAACTCTATAAATTACAAAGAAAAATTCCACTCAATTTTAAAATGTTTTAATAAGAACGAATGTATAACTAAGATTTTTAAAACATTGTCCGATTAAAAAACATTTATACTTAATTTTTTCTGTTTATAAAATATATTTTTCGGGTTGTGTAATGAATATTAAATCAGAGAGCCGATTTCATATTCTAGTTGAGTTCCGTTAGATCCAATTTCGCTAAATTACCTATGATTGAGGAGTGAATCCATCTATTCAACGCCTTAATGTATGGGCTAAATAGCTAGGTAAACTGGGCTCTTTGGACTTGGTTCGCAAACGAAACGAGAAGAAAACAAAATAATTAAATTTCAGAGCCTATGTAACCCTATGCAGCTAATGGGTATATCTGGGACTTTAGAATGACTGTAATCTCGACAGCGGTCGTTCAATCAGTTAATAAGATTTACTTGTGATGATGAAATAAACAAAATTCTAAATGATCACTGCCTCTCGATTTTTGCCGATCCATTACTCAAACTGCTTCAAATATATAATTACACCGTGTATAAAACTGAAAGACTCGCTTTCAAGCTAATATTGCTTTATATGGCATATCAGCTCCTTATTGGTTATTTAATGTCGGAATTTAATTTTGTAAGGAGTTTTGAAGTAATAAAAATATTTATCTACTTTCACAATACATGATAAATGATACTCAGCATTTGTAAGTTCACATGCTTGTATAGACATAATTACTAAAATCGGTGACGTGCGTGCTATGTTCTAGTTTTGGTGAAATTATACTTGGAAATCACGTTTATTTAAAAAAATGTAGTATATTTTATGTCATGAGGGAGTTATTTAGTGTGTCTGTGGGTTATTTAATGACGTAAAATAAATATTTTAAACCCATTTAATTATTTTGATCATATCTACATATTTTGGTTGATTTTGTTTAACGGCTCTAGGGGTTATTTAATACAGAAATCTAAATATTACAGAACACAGTTCTATGGCCTTAACTAGACAAAATGTATTGTCAGCCATTTTAATATAAACATGTATTGTTGAAAAATTTTTTCATAGAAAAATATATTGCTGGTATTTTTACTATATAATGTATTTTTATATTTTCATGGTGTTTTACTCTTATTTGGGGGTTCACAATTTGGCCATAATTTGGACTTTAACCTTTGCTACCATCCTTGGTGAGGTTGAACCTGGGAAAGACAGCAATTATGAGGTGGTTCAACGCTCCTTAAAACCTCCAGTTTCCTGATCAGAGGATTTGTTGACGGATGTAGTTTATCTGCATAGATTACTGTATGTGAACAATGTCAAACATGATTTTTAAGAAGAGATTATTTATAAAGTGGCTGATCAAAATAATAAATTAATTAAATAATCTTTTCAAAGATAATCGATATGGTTTCATTTATTTTCTGTAACTAGAACGGCCATTTATGTATACACTCTTAAAGAGAACCTATAGAATATATATATATGTATAATTCTGATTATATATATATATATATATATATATATATATATATATATATATATATATTGTATTTAGGCAGTATTTTTCATTGATCCTTGTTTCATTAAATAATATAGACAGGTTTTGTGTATTTATTTTATGCAAATTCTTTTCATATCGTTAAAGCTTAATAACATTATCATTAAAAGAAGAAATAAAATCACTATATTGATACATATTTCTTAATCCTATCTAAGCTTTCGGCTTACATAAGTCATTATCAAAGATGACAATTACATTATAATATATTAAAAAATACACGGACATAACAATAATGAAACTCTGTTTTTGTTGACATGAGAAATTTCCAAGCAACGACAAATTCGTGCATAGTAGACGGTGGAAGCGAAATTAATTAATGAAACACACACACACACACATATATATATATATATATATATATATATATATATATATATATATGTGTGTGTGTGTGTGTGTGTGTGTGTAAATCTATTTAAACTCGGTTGTTGGATAGCACAATTTTCAAACAAATTGCCATCCGAGGAAAAAAAAAAAACAAAAAAAAACAGAAACCTCCGAACAGGGCAAAAACAATCATCCAGTCGCTTAAATCTCTGGTATTAAGAAAAAAAATCTAGCGAGTAATAAGTTAAAATGAAGAGTGCTCAATATGCTAAGTAGGGCAAAAGTAAAATAAACAAATCTTAATGAGCTAGGTACTATCTACGTAGGTTTCACCACATTGGATAATCAAGGTGAACTATCAAGGTGTCACCATTTCATTTCACTCTTTGAATCAATCGGTATCGTCTGTCTTCTTAGTTCCTTTACTATTCCTTTTCTCTCTCTTAAAAGAGGCTTTTACGATACAAAACGACTTACGTATACAGGAAAAGAACAAACAATATGACCCCTTAAGATACTTTATTTAAAAAAAAAATATTAAAATAGAAACGCACAAAACGTCCTTGAAAACGGCATAGGAAATTCGACAGAGCTCATCGGTCAGATAATTAGATTCAATATATCTAGGACGAAATATAGAAAAAAACGAAAGCTGTCTTTAGGCAAACATTAAAAATACAAAATTTCTGCCCAGATACAAACCCAATGCGCGTGCACGCGCACACACACACATACTATTTGAACTGTTATAGCTGAAACTCCTCCCTCACCAGTAAAAATCTCATGAATTTAGTTGTATCTTTTCTAATTGATATTATTAGCCCTATACTGAAGTGATGATCCCTCTTTCTGTTGTGGCCTCCTGAACCAGATCGTATCTCTACTGTCCTTCTTTTTATAACTTACCGTTCCCTTGATTGTTCTAGAATGGATTTTGAAGATGTAAAGCAGATTATGAATTTATTGATCAGTTGAGAAGAAAGTGGAACTGACACAAAACGATTTTAACCTTTTGTTGTTTTTTTCTTGCTGAATAACTCAATGTGTTTTTCAAGATTCCTACAACAAATTGTATCAAGATGGCTAAACGTATTGTCGGAAATCCTGGAAAAATATACTCAGTTTTGTGATTTTGGGATATTAAACATTTAGCGGGATGTATAATTATGTTGTTACAGCCGATATATATATATATATATATATATATATATATATATATATATATATATATATATATATATATATATATATATATTGATACATGTTTCATTAATTAATATAGACAAATATTCTTAAATGTCAATAATTGATAACAGAAGACACTTGTTTATACCAACGGCTTCTCAAACTTAATACTTCTTGTTTTCACTCTCGCTGGGTCATATGTGGCTGTTTATCCACCAGGCTTGAACACTGTTTCTTTGGTCGGCTTAGTATTCATGCAGATGTCAGTTATCCTGTCGGCAATATTGTCTAACTTTACCAATGATCCCTTAGTTCAATTATCAACACCCCCACCACACTCTCGCGTGGTCATATGTGACGTCATGATCTTCGGTGCGATTTTCGCTTCCAGCGTCTAGTATGCACGAATTTGTCGTTGCTTGGACATATGGACCATATGTCGATTATGGATAAGAATCTGGCAAAATGATAGGGAAACTTTACATATTTTACCGCCGAGAATGTTTGCCACGTATATTTAAATATTATTTCGTATTTCATCACACATGGCACGTATCTAAGCAATAAAAAAATAACCAAAGAGAACAAAAATAAATCTGCGTCACTTTGCCTTTTATCCTCCCTCTGACGATGCTTTAAAAAAGTGAATCATATTAGATTGAGATTAATGTTTTTCCTATTATATATATATATATATATATATATATATATATATATATATAGGTACCTATACTAGTCTCGAAAAACCTTCGAATTTTTGATTTGCCAATAATCAAATCAATCTCTAGTTGTAATTGTAGGAATAAAATTATCTGCCCCTTACAAGGAAAATGTCAAGAGGAATGCGTGGTTTACCAGGTAAAAATTTATAAGGATATGGAAGATACAAACCCTAAAGTGTATATAGGAGCTACTTAGGATATATTTAAAAAAATATATTATAATCATACGAGTAGATTTAAAAATAAAAAAAATAAACATAGTACCACACAATCCACCTATGTATGGAAAATTAGACAAGAAAAAAATAAAGACCCCATCCTTAAATGAGAAATATTAAAAAAAAATGTCCCAAATATAAAGGAGGTCAAAAATTTTGTAAGCTATGTACAGAGGAGAAATAAGTCATAGCCATACCTAACGATCTATTAAACTCTAAAACCGAGATTCTTAACAAATGTAGGCATAGAAAATCTTGGTTATTGAATTAGGTCTAATCTCCCCGGATTGTATTTTATTGTTCGTGTTTTCTTAAAATATCCCCTCCCTTTTTAGTCGTTTGAATAAATCATTACCCACCCCACTGTGTTGTGTTGTGTTGTTTTTTCTTGTCTTGTTTTTATATTTTTTTAATTTTTCTTTGGTCACGTGGTATAGTTTTGATTATCGCCTATAAATATGCCGTTTTTCTTTTGCCTCTTTAGTCGGTATTCCGTATCACAGCTACCCAGTGAGACTAGTCATCCAAAACGCGACCGATTTGTTATTTGCTGTTTCTGATATTACACATTCTTCCCCTAATAAAGATAAGAAATTATGTGTATGTGTGGTGGGGGTGTTGATAATTGAACTAAGGGATCATTGGTAAAGTTAGACAAGATTGCCGAGAAGATAACTGATATCTGCATGAATATTAAGCCGACCAAAGAAACAGTTTGAAAGCCTGCCGGATAAACCGAGGAATATTGGCAGAGATCTGTTGAAGAGTATAAAGTGATAGAGATAAATGCTGATAGACAGACTGGCGCACGGTTATGGGGGTAATCCTTTAAAAACGGATTTATTTACAACGAAATTGATCATGGAATTATGGCTGGAAAAAGAGCGAAATATATATTCAGAAAAAATGTCTTTATAAAAAAATCATAAAAAAAATTTATAAATATATAGTAATCTTGTATTTGTACAAAATGTTCCTCGTATAGTAAAATTGTCTTTCTAATCTAAATATTTCAGTCTCTCAATGAAGGAATTGCTTATTAATAATTGTCTGCTGATTATGGAAGGAAACTTTTAATTTACGGTTTATTCAAATATATTGGAACAGCGAGAAAAGCATTTCAAAAGCTATGCCAAGTATTAAGGATTTTTTTTTAAAACAGCTAAAAGGGTGCCAAACGTTTATCTTTTTTATTTTTTTAAGCATTTCAGCCCAAGCAAGACGGGAGCGCCACTATCACGCAAGAGGTGACAGAGAGTTAAATGAAGAGTAAAGAGGGGTGCTTGAGGAAAGGATAAAGAGAAGGACTGGTATTGGAATCAAAGCGTGAAAAGATGTCGATTGAGATTACATTTGAATATTTGAAGATTATACCTATCAGGGAAGCAAGTAAGTGGAAGGGAGTTCCATTGTCGGGAAGTGCATAAGAAAGTCTGTTGGAGTTGAAGAGACGGTGCATTTAACAGTTTTGATCATTTGTGCAACAAAGACGAATGCTTATATTAGAATCACAAATGGTTGTAACAAGGTAACTTGTTAATTAGGTAAAATACTCTCCGATCAGACGCTGCTAATTCATATATATATATATATATATATATATTGTAACCTTACTTATAACAGTTTGTTTTGTGGAGTTGAAAATCCTCTCCCCACCTGAAAAGAAGGGAAAAATGTCTCTTCACCAGGCGTTAGTATGTCTTCAGTATTCTTTCGGCCCAGTGGGCTTGTCTTTTGCTAGATAAAATTTTAATCTTCGTGGAATTTTGAAGCCGTCCGTTTCTCCTCGTGGTTTAAATATTTTATAAAAACATATTTTTCCAAGCCCACTGTTGGTGGCGGGGGTAGGAATGGTCGCTGACCATTCCGCACCCCCCCAACACTGCGTTATCTGTAACTTGATGCTTGGAAATTAAGATCTAGCTGGCTATACAATCACTGGCGTCCATCAGAATTGAAGAGGGCATTAACTTTCTGCCATGTGTGAGTATAAATTCATTCTACCTGAGACGCATCCAAAGCATCTCTGTCTCCCCCCTCTCTCTCTCTATGCGTGTATACATATATATATATATATATATATATATATACACACACACATTTATGTACTTATTTTATTTATCTATTGTTTGGTCTCCCCCCACTCTGTGCGACTAATTTAACTTTGATTCTTGTTCTAACCAGTTTGTTTTGCGTAGTTGAAAATCCTCCCCCCACCTGAAAAGAAGGGAAAAATGTCTCTTCACCAGGCGTTAGTATGTCCGCAGTTTTCCTACGGTCCAGTGGCCTTGCCCTTTGCTTGTTAAAATGCACTAACATGTCAAACTCACTGGTGACCATCTGAATGCATGCGGACTGCTATTACCACCAAGTAAGCTAGCATTTATGCCATATACACAAAAAGGTGGATCATCATATTTTTTCTGTCTTCAGAATAGAACAATGGGACTTATACTAATTTAAAACTTAGTCCTATGTAAGGATTAAATATTAATAAGTCTCATCCTATCCCCACGAAAACACACCTAGTGTTAGCCTGGTACTATCAACTACTTCCCCGCCCATATCCCTCTGTTTTGTCTTTTTTCACTGTTATGTGTTATACGTAATAGGAGTAGGTAGACCCTTCTACCGTCGGGTCAACATTCCTCCCCCTTCCCCTGGACAAGAATAGAGGCTCACACCTTGTTTCCTGTCTAAGAAGGGGTTCCCGGTACTCTCTCTTTCTCTCTCTCGCCCTCTTTCTCTGGCCTCTCTACTAGTGCTGATGTGTTTCTCCCGTGAGGTGAGCAGTCTGTGGCATTGCCTCTTCATTTTGAGGGTACACGGTTGACAGTTCACTGGTTGCTGTTTCCGACTGGTAGTTAGGAGCCCTAACTCTCGCGTAGCGTCTTGAGCGGCCTCTCTGATCAACAGTTGTATAATACCGGGGTGTTTGTCGTGCCATGTCGCGCATGGAACGGTGTCCCTGCTGTCACCTCCGGTGGGAAACCCTGAGGCCACATTATGATGCAGGCTGTGCCAACTCCTCTCTGCTCATGTTGCGGTCGATAACCGTTTGCTTCTCTTACTTCAGGCCTTCTCATCCTTCAACTTTCACTCCACATGAAGACTAAGGCCTGAAGTATTTCAGGCCTTCTCATCTTCCTGCAATTACTCCACATGAAGACTCAAATGAACCAAAAAAGTAAACCTAAACCAGCCCCTCAAAAATCATCTAAACCCTTCAACATTTCGTTCAGCAACATCCGTGGCATTAGAACAAATTTCTGCAATATGGAATCTTTCATCACTGCAAACAGGCCGGATATAATGGCCCTGTGCGAGACAAACCTTGTCCCGTCTATTCCCTCCTCTGATCTCTCGATCCCCGGCTACCTTCCTATCCTCAAGAAAGACTCTCTAAACCACATGCACGGCCTTGGTGTCTATGTCAAGGATCATCTCCCCCTGGCCAGAGAGTTGTCTCTCGAATCACCAAACCATTCGTACCTGTGTCTTCGACTATCTCTCCTCAATGCCGTAAGCTATCTCTTCTTCCTCTATCGCTCTCCATCCTCTCAAGACTGTGGGATACTCGATAGCATATCGGACAGCATAGACAAGGCCCTCTCTCTCCACCCGTTTGCTCACATATTCGTGTTTGGTGACTTTAACGCCCATCATACCAAGTGGCTCGAGAATGCTACTACTGACCGGGCTGGCATTCAAACACTTAACTTCTCAATTTCTCAATCCCTCACGCAGATAGTCAACTTCCCCACTCGTTTTGCCCCCAACCTGGCAGATAAGGCCTCCCTTCTCGATCTGTGTTTTACCTCCATCCCCGAATCCTGTAGCGCCACACAGCTCTGCCCTCTTGGTAACTCCGATCAGGCTGTGGTATCTGTTAACATTTCCTTCATCTCCACACCCCGCAAAGAACCTCCCATTACTAGAACCTCGTTCTACTACCAACGATCGGATTGGGACTCGTTCCGTGACTTCCTCCGCGATGTCCCCTGGGATGTTGTCTTTACACTCCCTGTCCATAAATGTGCTTCTGGGGTCTCATCCTGGGTTAAAGCTGGAATCGACGCTTTCATCCCCTCAAGGAAATTTATGGTCAAGTCGCACTCCTCCCCTTGGTTCTCCGCTGCTTGCTCAGCCGCCATTGCCCATAGGAACCACTTCTTTCACATATTTCGTAGCGACATGTCGGACTGCAATAGACGTCTCTTTGCCTCCGCCCGTAGCGAGTGCAAGCGTGTCCTCAACGAAGCTAAGGCAATATTTGCTGCTCGGATGAGGGAGCGTATTGCATCTCGCAAATTTGGTTCTAAAGATTATTGGCGACTCTGCAAGAGTGTCCTGAACAATAGAAAACCCTCCATACCTCCTTTATTCAACCAGTTCGAGGTCTTGACCTCCTCAACCGACAAGTCTGAATGCCTTGCTCGGAAGTTTTCATATAACTCGACGTTTGACTCCATCGATGTACCCATACCTGACTTCTCCTTAAGAACTGAGGCCCTATTGAGCGGCTTACGCATAACCCCGTCATCAGTACTGGGTATTATCTCCAAATTATGTCCCTACAAGGCTAATGGTGGAGATGGCATACCAGCCATTGTCTTGAAGAAATGCGCACCTGAGCTAGCACCCGCCCTCTCTAAACTGTATAATTACTGCCTCAAGGAATCCTGCTTTCCTGACAGCTGGAAGTCCTCATCCATTATTCCTGTCTTTAAGAACTCTGGAGACCCCTCTGACCCCACTAATTACCGTCCTATTAGTTTCCTACCCCTCTTCGGCAATGTCTTCGAAGCCCTAATCTACGAAGAAGTGGTTAACCACCTTACCAAACACGACATTCTCTCAGACAAGCAATACGGTTTCCGCTACGCCCGTTCTACAGTGCTTACGGCCATCACTGAAACCGTCTACCAAGCACTTAAAAATAACGGTGAGGCTCGTGCCGTGGCCCTAGACATCTCCAAAGCGTTTGATAGGGTTTGGCATGCTGGCCTTCTTCGTAAGCTCAAGGGTTACGGTATTACTGGTCGACTGTTTGATTTAATACAATCATTCCTGTCAAACCGAGAATTGAAGGTCGTTCACAACGGTTTCTCCTCCAGTTCCTATCCCACGAACGCAGGTGTTCCACAAGGCTCCATCTTTAGCTCCACACTTTTCCTTATTTTCATCAACGACCTTCCTGACGCCATAGGTTCCCAAGTTGGCATCTACGCGGACGACACTACAATTTACTCCTGCCTCAAAAACAAATCTAGTGTCGCGGTCAAAACTAACCTGGCCGCGCGTCTTGAAATGGACCTCCAATCGGTTGTTAACTGGGGCAACAATTGGATGGTCAAATTTAACGCTTCAAAAACTAAACTACTCTCCATCAACCACCATAGAGATCCTTACCTGCACCCCCACATTAGAATGTCTGACTGTCAACTTCTTGAGAGCGACTCCCTGCGCCTGCTCGGTCTCACGTTGACTGCTGACCTGAGATGGAACAAATACATTGAGTCAATTGCATCGTCCACCGCGAGGAAAGTTGGCTCTCTGTGCCGCGCCAGGAAATTTTTCTCCCCTGAATCGATACTTCAAATATACAAAACGACCATTCGCCCTTGCATGAAGTATTGCTGCCATATATGGTCTGGGGCACCTTCTGTTTACCTCGGAGTTCTTGACAAGATCCAGAGACGGATATGTAATGTGATTGGCCCTGATCTGGCGTCTCGGCTACAGCCACTATCTCACAGACGCGCTGTCGCCTCTCTCTGTCTATTCTAGAAATACTTTCATGGCAATTGCTCCGATGAGCTGCTTTCCCTAGTCCCCAGTCTCCATGAATACAAGCGACTTACGAGGTTGGCATCCCGCTCTCACCCTTACACTGTAGAAACTTTAAAATGTAGCCGTCTCTTCTACTCCAATAGCTTCATACCTCGCACCTCTCGCCTGTGGAACAGCCTTCCCAATTACTGTTTCCCTGATAGCTATAATCTCCACCTATTCAAATGTAATGTCAATCGACATCTCCAGTTACCTTGATCTACACACTATCCTTCCCTTCATCCTCTCAAAAATCACTCCTATCTACTCTTGCTACAAATCTTCTGCACCCCCCCTGCATCCTAGTGGCTTCATGCCTTGCTCGGGGCGCTAAGCCTAATATATATATATATATATATATATGCATATGTATATTTATATATATATATATATATATATATATATATATATATATATATATATATATGTATAAATATATATATATATATATGTATGTATTTATATATGTATATACATATATACATATATATGTACATATACATATATATGTATATATATATGTATATATATATATATATGTTTATATATATATATATATATATATATATATATATATATGTATGCATATATATATGTATAAATATATGTATATATATATATGTATATGTATATATGTATATATATAATTATTCATCTATTAGGTTGGTGCAAAAATAATGACGTAATAATGTCGTTTTTGACGTATATTTAACGTCAAAAAACGACATTATTTTTGCACCAACCTACTAAAAAAATTTATAACATAAATATGTTATAAAATCGCTACAACAAAGTAGAGCAGGACGTATATTTCTAAACCTCATCATTGTTTATTGGAATTAATTCCGTATACACCAATTATATACTTGGATATATATATATATATATATATTTACCCGTCACATGTTCTAATTATTATATCATTATTATGAGATCGGCTGTGCTTCCTGTCTGGCGATCCGTTTTCAAATCAAATTTCGGCAGCAACACTTTATTCCTATATTACAGAATGTATCATTTAATATTCTCACATTGAAGGAATTAAAATATTTTACTACCAGAGATATTGTGGTATCCCTGTCGTACTCTTTAAGTCGTGTCTGTCCGACGCTGGTTTGTAGTTTGTTTCGTATCTCTGCCGCTTATTATATCTCATTAGTCCTACCTTATTAAATTTACTAAGCTTACATGTCTTTTTATGAGTTAATAGCGACTATCTATCCACAAGATAAGTTTACTAATATTTTTTCGTAATAAGATGCATAAGCGTAGTCATTTACAAGACCGTTGGTGTACAAATCAACTTAAATTTCCCTTACAATGCAAGTTAATAATTTCTTCGCAAATGAAGAACAAGACTTGAAGCAAGTGTCGTTCTACAAAAGCAGGCTTACAAAATCATAAACTAAAGATGGGATAAGCGATGAATATTTTAGAAAACAATCAAAAAAATAAAATACATATAATAAACGTCACAAAAAAGAGTCAGTTTACTTTACTAGGGCACATAATGAGGAAAATAGTTTTGGAAAGTTTGGCACTCACAGGATATATTGACGGCAAGTGGCATAGAAGAAAAATATCGCATTCAATTCTCAGGATCCTTCTGTAGAACAATATATCTGCTGCTTGAAGTTTCTTCATCTGTGATTGTCCAGTATCTACTGCCACACATGAGGACATTGATATGAATGAGATGTTAAACACACTTTTCTTAGCTTTTAACGTAGGTCTCATTGTACTTTTCTTTCTGTGACTGATATCAACACTGTATCATATGTTTATCTTATTTTGTTAAGATTGTGGCCGGCAATGATAAATGCTAATACTTCTTCAGAATCACTTCGCTGTATAGGTTGAATAAGTCCGCTGAAAAGCCACATGCTTGTTTTATACACTTGTCTATATTTTTACCTTTATTGAATTTAGTTTCTGTCTGTATTCAGGCGGCTACTGCCAGTTTAGGTTTTGGATTATTCGGCTATCCTTCCTAGATATGTCATGGTTATCTGGCATTTCCAACAATATTTTGTGACGTATATTATGAAGCACTTTTATATAATCTATAAAACACTGTAGCATATTATTAGTGCAGTGATAATCGCCATAGCTAGTACATATCATGTACTTTAAGGATAAGAAAACATAGTGGTACTAATGATTTGAGAGAAGATTGTTGATTCTTTTATCAGGATTTAGCGTTGATCTAAATTTAATTTGATTTGGCCTCTAGATATAAAAAACAATAATTGTAACAATGACCTGTACAACTATTACAACAAATTGCTAGAGTGAGCTAGAAATAAATGATTAATTAAAGTAAGAATGAGAAGGCAGATAAAAGGAATGGAAAGGAAGGAAGGTAGGGAAGAATGATGGAAGAAAGGAAGGGTGGAAGGAAGGAACGGAAGAAAAGAAAGAAAGGAAGAAAGGAAAAAGAACGGAAAGACATGAAGGAAGGAAGGAAGGAAGGAAGGAACGGAAGGGAAGAAAGAAAGGAAGGAAGAAAGAAAGAAAAGAAATGATGGAAGGAAGGAAGGGAGGAAGTAATGAAGGAAGGAAGGAAAGAAGGAACGGAAGGAAAGAAAGAAAAGAAGGAAGAAAGGAAAGAAATGATGGAAGGAAGGAACGAATGAACGAAGGAAGGATCGAAGGAAGGAACGGAAGCAAAGAAAGAAAGGAAGGAAGAAAGAAAGCAAAGAAATGATGGAAGGAAAGAACGAAGGAAGGAAGGAAGGAAGGAAGGAACGGAAGGAAAGAAAGAAAGGAAGGAAGAAAGAAAGGAAAGAAATGATGGAAGGAAGAAAGGGAGGAAGGAAGAAAGGAACGGAAGGAAAGAAAGAAAGGAAGGAAGAAAGAAAGGAAGGAAAGAAATGATGGAAGGAAGAAAGGGAGGAAGGAAGGAAGGAATGAAGGAAGGGACGGAAGGAAAGAAAGAAAGGAAGGAAGAAAGAATGAAAGAAATGATGGAAGGAAGGAAGGGAGGAAGGAAGGAAGGAAAATGCTAATGAAAGAGTTTGGGATGAAATCATAAGTGTCAATTATAAAACGAACAAAAATAGAGACAAGAGATTGTTCTATCCTTCTACAATTAAAATGAAGTCAATAATTTAAACTTAACAAAAATAAAAATATTGGAATAAACAATCAAAAAACTAAACTAAATAACAGATCAAACATCTCATTCAGATAACATGCAATCGATTCACAACGGAATTGAAAATTGAAGACAGCAAACATAAGTTTCAAATAAACAGAAGCGAATACATTCCTGGTTTCCATTGATCGTTTCCCGATGTGCAATAAGTTAATGCTTTCTCTTTTCGACAAAGCATAGGAAAATCCATGCCTCAAGAAAGAAAAACAGCCGGTTATTTACTGTTAACTGTTAGCCGTCAACATGGTGAGCTGGTCGCGTGTTATGCTCGATTACGCAAAACAGCACATCTGAAAGCCACTAGACCAGAACACGCTGATTTCTTCGCTGCCCTTGGCATCTTTGAATAATACAAAGTCTTCAGCGTAAGAAAGAAAGCAAGAGCTATGTTGTAAATTACAAAACCAGTATAAATAGCAGAGATGAACGCTTCAGAGGATTAGAAAAGATGATAAATATCAAATCGATGAAGTGCCGAGTGAATCCTTTTGATATAAAGAGACAAGAATTTATGCTGTACACAGAAACCACGACAGGGAAAATTAAAGCAATTATACTTTGAGTGAGGCCTGGTTGATATCTTAAAGGTAGAAAATGAAGAAAGTTGATATTAAAATGGTTTCGAGGTGGTTCAGCTCTTTATTATTTCGTAGTAGTGAGTTTAATCCACATCTTAATCTGACGTGTCACTTGATAACGTGGCTAAGAATAACTATACCCTTTTTACTAAAAAACTAATATATTCTAAAATATAATTGAGAAAAAAGAAATATAGATATTATATAAACTTAGATTAAGTAATATACTTAAAAAAAAAACTAAAAAAATTAAAAAAATGCATGCACCAAAATCTAAAGAAAAAATAAATAAATGACTTGAAAACCAGCGACTTGAAATTAAAAGCTTTTCAGACGATAACAGATCTCTTCAGTCCTAAAACGTCAATGTTTCACAAGCGTTGGAAATGCAGGGATCGCATGCGCAAAGAAGACGAAGATTATACTACTTTGGCGAGTGTAGTCAATAAACACTGCGATGATTTTAAATTGGTAGAGTTAAGCGCCAATAATTTTAAATGCCTGATTTTCATCCAGGTTTTGGTTTCAGCAAAAGACGCCGAAATACGTAAGGTACTCAAGACGCTTGAAAACGAGCCCGTTGTTACTTTACAACAAGTTGTCGAAGATTGCCAAAGTTTCGTAAGTGCCAGAGAGGATTCGAAAAAAATCGAACAGTGGCATGGCTCACATTAAACAAAATTACGCAAAAGAAAAACTAAAAATGGCCAAACCAAAAAATTATACAGTTACTTTGACATCAATAGTATGTTTCACGTGGGGTCAACTACATTGATTTAGAGTTTGTCCTTTTAAAGATTAAAAAAAATGGCTTAAATGCGATCAAGTGGGACACAAAAACTCTCACTGCAAGATTAAGATTAAGACAAAGAAAAATTTTGTAAAAAACTACTAAGTCTGATGAACCAGAATGTAGCAACATCAGAAAATATATTGAATACCTATATGTAACAAAAAATAACGGCAACACCTTGATTCGGGTTCTGACTTATGCATAAATTAATTATCAAACAAGGAAAAAATTGGGTAAGACGATTTTGTCAAGAACGAATCGAATAGCTAAATGAATAATTGACGACCATATTAAGTTTATGGACGAACTTATAACGAACGTATCATTCAAAGGTAAAACGTTAAAACTTTAAGGCGTATATTATGTAGAATACGGATAATCTGTTCGGGACTGATTGGTTAGAATAGTTTCAACTTTTATTGCTACAGGCAATGTATCTTTGGAACTGTATATGTATGGATTTCTAGAAAGAAAGATAGAAAGGAGAGATAAATGAACTGGCAAAACACTTGTATATGTACTTCCATGAAATGATATAGCAAGATAAAAAAAAAATTACAGCCACAAATGATTCTTTTTTTCTATGTCACATGCGCTTTCACAGCATAAGCGATCATGGCGCTACACAAGTTCCTGCTCTTTGTAGCATTTCGTTAATTTTTATTTTCATGCTATCTCTCCTAAACCCTGTTCTGCTATTCATTTACACAAGCTCATTACATAGGATATGGACTATTTTCCTCTGCGCCACTTGTCTTCAAAATGTCTTGGTTGTGTCAAAATTTCCAAGAATTTTTCCCTCATCACATGTTCTAGAAATTACAAATGTCGCTTCCTGATGTTAAGTAAAGAGTTCTTTATGTTCCCATTTCCTCTAAATCGTCGTTCGTCCTCTTAATTGCTGGGGTTGACAGGTCCACCCTGACCCGGGCTGGTAGCACCTTTTAGGTTCCCAGCTATGGACAAATAGTTAACCTCTAATCTGGGGTCAAAACAATATGAAACTCTAAAAATAGGATTTGATAACAGCAATAAGTTTTTGCAAAAAATTATTAGGAACAATGTACTTTTAAAGAAAAAATATAACCAACAATACATTTTTGAAGGAAAAAAGAATAATACCAGTAATACGTATTTGGAAAAAATATTACCAATAATAAAAATCTCGTCACCATTACATAACCGAATTGAGGTTGTGTCTATATTTCTGAGATGAGGTATTATATGCACTATTTACATTATTCGGACTATTGTCCTCATCTTTGTCGACATATTTATTACAAAGTTTCGGCCATTGTACATTCCAACCAACTGAAGAAGGCCGGAGCGTACAACGGCCGAAACGTTGTAATAAATATGGCGACAAAGATGAGGCCAATAATCCATTGAGGTTGATATGCCGTAAAAAAAAGGAAGCTAAACCAATAGATAGATAGATAGATAGATAGATAGATAAAAAATAATATTACCAGTAATAAAAATCTCGTCGCCATTAAATAACCCATTGAGGTTGATATCCTGTAAAACAAACAAACCAAAATGTCGACATTGCTCACATGTTTAGTTCATGATATTCTCAGCATCATTCGACAAAAACACATTTCTGCTGCCTCAAGTCTTTTGCTCATCTGTGAAGCGGTTATCTAGAATTCACTGCCATGTAGGAGGATCAATATTCCATAAGAATTTAGCAACCCTTTCTTCTTTTCTAACGAAATTTTCTTGCTTCTAAATAATTTGCTTTTAATCTTTTGTTATCCCAATGCGCCATATCTGTGGTTCGCATTCCTTCATCTCTTAAAACATTGTCCAGTAAAACAATGGGATTTTCACGTGCCCTGCCCTATCTAAATAAAAAAAAGATACCATATAAAACTTTATTTTTTTTTAAATAGATGCCATAAAAATCTTAAATTATTATTACGTAATATTCACTATATTGTGTATATTATGTAATGTATGTATTTCCTGAATGTTTACAAATGATTCCCTTAAATATAGTCTCAGTTGTCAGCATGCAAACCGTACAAATTCTGTGGATCCAGCTAGATTGCATCATTCGGTTAGGTAGGTCATTTTTTTTGATAATTTTAAAAATCATTTCCAACACATGTAAATTTGGAAGAAAAACAGACCCAACAGAAATACAGTGTGCTCTTAGGGTTTTTTTTAAAGTATATTACGTAATCTGAGTTTATATAATATCTATATTTCTTTTTTCTCAGTTATATTTTACAAGATATTAGTTTTTATAATTTACAATCTTTCAGTTATAACGTAAAAATATGTTTTAATGTCTGCATCCTGCGATAAGATACTATCATTTTTTAGTAATTTGTGTTGGATAGGCATATTTATATAATTTTATTCCTCCTGGCAGAGCATACACATTTTAGAGTTATTTTTGTAGGCTGGGAAACTTTCTTATTTTTCCATAATATTTTTGCTGAGTTTTCGTTTTTTAGATCTCATATATGTTTAGAGAGTGTTGTGTTGTTCCAGTATTTACTATTGTCAAAATACGTTTAATGTTCGTAGTTTCTGTTTTCACTGTTCATAACTTATATATATATATATATATATATATATATATATATATATATATATATATATATATATATATTCGTTATATGCTGTTTTAGTCGCGCAGATATTGTATTGCTTTTCAAGCATTTGCTGTTTATTCTTGCTTTCCTCGGCAGTTAAAGGCATTGACAGGCGGATCCTTTGAAGTGTTCCCATATGGTATTGAATAGTTTCGCAGCCGCCCATGCCACGTTGATGAGGCCTCTCCGTATTAGCACTGTCTGCTGCATAAACCAATTGTTATATTATGACCCACAGATAAAAATACAATGGATTAAAGTCGGGGGAACATGCAGGCCATTGGACCGGTCATCATCTACCTATCCATATCTAATGGTAGATATGAGTCAATGCATCGCGAACAATGTGACTAAAATGCGTTGGAGCCCTATCATGCGTGAACGTCATCTTATTAACAGTGGTAAATCATCTAGCAGGTCTGGAAGTGTGTTCAAAATAAATTCCTTGTAGACTGCCCCTTTGAGATGTGCTGGGAAACATATGGACTGACCAGACAGTCATCTACAATACAAGCGCACACATTAATCGTAAACTGATGTTGGTGTCTAGATTGTATTGTACCATGGCGATTCCGATCTGCCCACAAATGTTGGTTTTGTAAATTTGGTATTCCATCTCTTCTAAATGTTGCCTCATCCGTAAACATGACTGAAGAGACAAAAAAAAAAACGGATCGGTAGTTTGTGCACTAAGCCATCGTCAAAGGTTCTGCACACGTTGCAAATAATACGAATAAGGGAGCTGCTCTTGAAAATCCCTCCATTCGATACTATAAAATGTACGACACGCTAGGGCCACTTGACTTCTTCTAATACCTAGATCGTCTCCCACAGACTGTAGAATGTGCATTTCGTTGTCAGGCGTACGAGCGGATTAAAACTTGTGGTGCCACGGATCCTGTCTCAGCATCTCGACGATAAACACCAAGAATTTTGGATGACCCGGCCGCCGTCTGTCTGGAAACGCGATCTGATACATCCGTGCATTCGCGAGTCCATTACCATTTGCGCGGCCGTAAGTCAAATTCATATCTGCCTACTCGCGAATTGAATACACTGCCTTTGTTAAACAGAACACTTCTAATTTAACTCACTACTACACACATTAAATATTGAAAGCAGACTAACCACAAATCTACACTAATGATAAATATAACCTCGTCTACATAGCAGCACAACGCCATCTGCTGTAAATATTCTTTAAACGTAATAGCTCAAAAACGAAGGACTTCTGGACGTATATTTACATGGACTTTTGTCCTGGTTTTGGTGTCAGGAACTCTCTATTGTTGATATACCCCCCCCACACACACACATATATATATATATATATATATATATATATATATATATATATATATATATATATATATATATATATGTGTGTGTGTATATATATATAGGCGATGGTCAGTATCCTGCGTCCCAGAATGATAACATTGGGCCATAGAAAACACTCACTATTCTTACTGCCTAGCTCTCATATATAAATACTCAATTTGAAATGATAGTGAATAGCCTTTGTGGCGACTAAGTAAAGTTACTAGTGAAAAACGAGTCTTCTTCTTCTTCTTCTATGTTACGTTCCCTCATTACATAGTCAATCATGTCTCTCCACATCTTCCTATACTTTGTGGTCCTAATTTTTGTGGCTACCGACCCTCCGTTCCGCCATCTATTCAATCGCGCTCGAAGCTAAGTGGCTTGATGCCTTTCCTCATAACCCTTGACGTAAATATGATCCATAAATGTTAAGTTTTCTAAGCTCATTATGTACCCAAAGAATTTCTCATTATGTACCCAAAGAATTTCAGCCATATATTCATGATTTTATCTATAAGTGTTCTTCGTGTTTGCTTACTTCCCTATTCCATGGAATTTTCAATATCCTTTTTTTTAAAAACACGTTTTTACTACCTCCATTTTTTTCCACATCCTTGGAGAGACAGTGCATCATATATACATTATCCTTTACCAATAGCATGACTCGGATGTTCATGTAGAACGGAGTCTTTTTGTTATGAGCATAAACTGACCGTTAGGTAATCTAAATTTTAATAAAAATACCTTTCACGTCATTCTTGAACTAAATAGTTTCACAAACACCAACGATAAACACTGTTTACATTATTCGGTTTATTGTCCTCATCTTTTTTGTCATGTTTATCACAACGTTTCGGCCGTTGTACGCCCCGGCCTTCTTCAGGTGGTTGGAATGTCGAACTGAACCCATTATTCCGCTCACTGGGGTAGACTGTTCTAGTTCCCCGTGCCATGTCTCATGGATGTCAGTTATGTCGTGTTAATTCCCCTCGAGGACACTTGGCACAGTGGATGAAGGCGTTAGTTTGATCCAGTGACTGGACCCAAAGAGTGTGAGTTCAATACCTGATTAAAGCAGTGGAGAACTTTCAGAGCGGAATTAACAGAATATAACTAACACCCATTTGACATGGCATGGGGAACTCGTACAGTGAGCGGAATAAAGGGGTCAGTTCGACATTCCAACGGCCGGAACGTTGTGATAAACATGGCGGCAAAGATGAGGACAATAGTCCGACTAATGTAAATAGTGTACATAATACCTCATCTCAGAAATATAGAGAGACGCCAACTATAAAATGATCAACTTTCTCAATGTGAAATTGGACATGAATACTGGTTATTATAACCCATATAATACAAAGATCTATATAACCACAGATAAGTTAGTAGAGAATCCAACTAATAATATTCTATATAAATTGCACAAATCAATTCAAATTAGGTTATCAAGTAACTCCAACAATGAGGAAATATTTGATAATAATTAAATTAAATATATAAAAGGAACACAACTAAGCGGCCATAAAGTAAAATTAGAGTATTTAGAACCAAAAAGGTAAAAATAAACAGAGACACTGTAGGCGAAATATAATATGGTTTCACCCAGCTTTTAATCGTAATTTTCAAACGAATATTGGATGAATTTCCCTAAATGTAATTCGTAAGCACTTTAATCAGTCACCAATACGAAAAAAAAAGATTGTTAACAAAAATAATGTAAGAATCACTTATATATGATTTAAAAACATCGACAAATCGCTATCCCAAAATAATATTATATTAAACAAATACAGGTCCAGCAAAGTCAAAAATTAACATTTTAAAAATAAATGAAACTGCCGTAAAAATATGATCTGTCTCTTAATTGCCTAAGTGTATGACCCTAATATTGTATACCCATCACGCATACATTCCGGTAACTAAGCCAAATTTTATTTTGGTTCAACTGACAAACCTTGGATAATTGGTTTATACCATCATCGAATGATTTTAGGCAATGTAAGATACATAAACAGCACTGCAATCTCCATATATTTCTCGACATCAAAGAATGGTCGTAATACACTCATTATTACGTGGGATGTAGTTGAAAAAGCCAAATCTTATAAGGAGAAAGGTGATAGGTGTAAATTATGCCTTGTAGAAAAATTACTTACCTGAAAATGCCTAAATAACTCTAGTTTATTAAGCAAGAGAGATTAATTGATGGCTATATGTGGGCATAAAAATAAATATCTGTTGAAATCCGTTGATCCAGATTAATTTTTAATGTGAATTATGCACTTTGTCCTTTTTTATTTTTAATTTATTTTAATTTAAAAAAACAGTCAACTGCCTTTACAGTTGATATAAAATCAACATTCAAAATTTTAAATAAAATAATTATATATATATATATATATATATATATATATATATATATATATATATATATATATATATCCTGCTAATTTTAAACGGTAAATATATTTTAAAAAAATGTTTTCCTCGTAAAATATGGAATGCACCAACATTGCGTTGATTAGATATATTTATTAAATTTAAATTCCTAACGCTCAGTCCATAATCAGTACCTGAAGATTGCGTTGTGCATAAAACTTCGAGTCTTTCTACCGGTATATAATGCATATTTATTAATATATACTTAATAGCTCTGTTATTTTACACCGAGTACTGTTTTATTAACAACATATGTATATACAGAAATTTATATATATATATATATATATATATATATATATATATATATATATATATATATATATATTATACAAATTTCTGTATATACATAATCATCTGAATCAGACATAAACATACTAGAATTATTATGTAATTAAGTAAACCAATCTTTATGGTTTCTCAGCTAGTCCTCGATTCCATTAATCTTTTTAGAACTGACGCGTTGGTCGTCTCTCCTTCAATCTTGAACTCCTTACATTATACTAACGCTTGTTTAACAGGTCGAATGCACGTTAAACTTAACAATTATATATATATATATATATATATATATATATATATATATATATATATATATATATATATATATATTTGAGCATTACGCCCGAGCAAGGCTTGAAACCACTAGGATGCAGAGGGTTGCAGTAGATTTGGAGTGAGTGAGAGCAGATAGGAGTGATAGAAGAAAGGTTGAGGAGAGGGATAGTGGATAGATCAAGGTATATATGTATATATATATATATATATATATATATATATTTATATATATATATATATATATATATATATATATTTGAAACTTTTAAAACCATTTATTTTACATTCAATGTCATCACCTGATAAGACACCGAGGGTGTTGAAACAAAATGGCTACTTTTGTAGTGATTTTATAACATATTTATGTTATAATTTTTTTAAATAAATAATTATATCTGCTCTACTTTGTATTGAGCACTCTTTTAAGAATAGTAATTGTTGGTTATTGGAATTCATTCCATATACACCAATGATATACTTGGATGCTTTAAAAAAGTGAATCATATTAGATTGAGATTAATGTTTTTCCTATTATATATATATATATATATATATATATATATATATATATATATATATATATATATATGCCAAATTCACTATAATTGAGAGAATAGAAAAGTTCAGAGCAGATAACATTAGAAAGATTTTAGAGTCGCATGAAAATAAGTGGATACAACGTCTAAAAACAAAATATCCAGCCGGGCTAAATCACAAATTTAACAATATATAGATATAAATCAACAAATAAAAAAAAACTACCCACATTTCTCACCCACACAAGACAGACAGGCTTACGGAGGTGTGGAGGCCTCACACTTATACACTCACCCACACGAATATACACACTTACACACACCATACGGACTCACTCCCTAATCAGCCAAATGATAACACACACCCACAGCAATACACACGCTTACGCATATCATACTCACTCACTCCCTAAGAACCAAATAACACACACACAAACACTAAACAAAGACACATCCCCTCACCAAGTCTAATAAAACTGTCAAACTGACCAGAGAATTCATAGCAGCATCCAGCTCTTATCTCAAATAACAACTTAAAAGAGACTGTTTGACCAACACAAGGAATGTTAAAAGATTCATGTTAAAAAGATAAAAAAAAAAAAAAAAAAAATGAAAACTACAGACAAAAGTTCATTTTCTCCATCAAGACATTCATTTCTGTAGTTTAGTGCTAGCAGCAAGCAGAAATATTTCTCCTCCCGATGATGGCCATTTCGGTCGAAACTAGTCGAGGAATCTAAATGGAATAATAATAAAAAAACGAAAGAATATTAATCTACAACCCAGTGTGTCTGAGGATTTTAATTTTTATTGTTCAATATATATATATATATATATATATATATATATATATATATATATATATATATATATATAAACGCAAGGGGTCTGCGCGTTCAGATCAGCGTATATTTTTGCATTAAAGTTAGAGTAATAGAAAGGGGATAATAAATATAAAAAATGTACATATATATCTCGTCTCGAGTCTATGATATATTTTATCCGCTTATGTATAAATAAAGGGTCAAAAGTTCGAGCACTGATTTTCAGTCCTGCAGATCTTTGTCACTTGGAAGATTCATTATATTAATTAAATGAATTTATTAATTCTACACCAATTTCCACAGTTGGGCGTCGTGCTTTACAAAGATGTTATCAATAATAGATGAAGGCAATTGCATCGAGCCTACAATAGTTCAGTGTTTATGACCAATGCCAAAATTAGTGTTCGATCATCATTCTGATGTGATATTTTAAATACTGATATTAAAAAATGACAATATTCCAACACAATATATTTCATGTATCTTTCTTCCAGCTAATTATAACATTTTCTTTTGATTTTTTAATGATGCATTCCTTTACGATGTGAACAATCATAGACTTCAATGGTTTTAGCCGATCGCAACCTTCTACGGACGTAGGCGATCATAACGTTTCTTAGGACATAAGCGATCTTAACCTTCCACGGACATAGAGGATCATACCCTACTACAGACGTAGACGGTTATAGCCTTCTACAGATGTAGGCGATCATAGCCTTTTACGGACATAGACGAGCATATCCTTCCAAGGACATAAGCAACCTTAACCTTCCACGGCGGACATAGAGGACCATACCTTACTACTGACGTAGACGGTTATAGCCTTCTACAGATGTAGGCGCTCAGAGCCTTTTACGGACATAGAAAAGGATAGCATTTCAACGACATAAGCAATCTTAACCTTCCACGGACATAGAGGATCATACCATACTACAGGCGTAGACGTTCGTAGCCTTCTACTGACGTAGGCGATCAAAGCCTTTTACGGACATAGACGGGCATATACTTCCAAGGACATAAGCAATCTTAACCTTCCACGGACATACAGGATCATACCCTACTACAGACGTAGATGTTCACAACTTTCTACAGATGTAGGCGATCATAGCCTTTTACGGACATAGTCACGCATAGCCTTTCAACGACATAAGCAATCTTAATCTTCCACGGACATAGAGGATCATAGCCTGCTACAGACATATACGTTCATAGCCATCTATAGACGTAGGTGATCAAAGCCTTTTACGGACATAGGCTAGCCTAGCCTTCTAAAGACATAAGTAATCTTAACCTACCACGGACATAGAGGAATATTAGCCTATTAGAGACGTAGAGGGTCATAGCCTTTTACAGACACAAAACACCATGTCCTTGTACGGACGTAGGCGATTATAGATTTCTGAGGATGTGGTTGAATATATACTTCATGTACTTTCTCTTAATTATATCTGAATCGCCAGCACTTTTGTCCAAAAGAGCGAAGTGATTTCTCGTTGCAGATTTCAGACTATCCTGACTCTAAAAATTATCTGCTTGCTCCCGCCCATGGATAGAGATAGACTGATATAGCCGAATAGATGGCAATGCATTTCCCAAGATACATTGCTAAAGTTAACGCATCAGACTAGGCTGGAATTTGAACTCAGAACGCTAATTTGAATTACCGCGCCGGTAACCTTAACGCTACATGCATCTAGCAAATTAAATTAGGAAACTAAAAATGATATCGCCGTTTATAGAAGAATTGTACCATAAACTGATTTTGCGGCTTAATGCGTTTTACGTTTCAGTTCCGGATTTTAAATTGATTCACGGAACTCCCTTCCATATCTGGCTTCTGTAACAATGTTTAAGAAATTGATTTATGGAGTATCGTTACCGACGTGATTTTTTCTATGGCAAATTTTATTCCATCAGATTGCATAAAGAAAAACAAAGGACAAAAACTTACAAATGAATACGTCACATACACGTGTAAATGATGAAAAAATGAGTTAAACGGAAATACTTTTGAAAACATATGCAGGACATAAAGCAGATAGTAAAATCATAAAAAAATGATGGATTATGTTCGATGATGGTTCAGAAATGTAGAGAAATCAATATAGAAATGAGGAGTGCCGAGGAGAGGCAATATTCAGAAATAAAATCTTGAATGATTCCATAAACCCAAAAATTTTTGAAAGCCAAAAAATATAAGATTCGGTTTGGTTTCATTTACCGCATATAAACGTCAGTGGGTTATTTAATGGCGACAAGATTTTTATTTCTGGTAATATTTTTTTCAAAAGGTATTGTTGGTTATATTTTTTTTTTCAAAAATATATTGCTGGCATTAATACATTGCTGGTAATAATTTTTTTCTTCAAAAATTCATTGCTGGTAATAATTCTTATTCAAAAATTTATTGCTGGTAATATTTTTGCTTCAAAATTTCATTGCTGTTAATATGTTTTCTGCAAAATTTCATTGCTGGTAGTAAATTTTCTTCAAAAATTCATTGCTGGTAATGACATCTTTCTTTAAAAAATTCACTGCTGTTAATATTTTTTTTTATTCAAAAATTCATTTCTTGTAATAGTTTTTCTTCAAAAATTAATTGCTTGTAATGTTTGACTTCAAATATTCTTTGCTGTTAATAATTTTTTTATTCAAAAATTCATTTCTGTTAATATTTTTTCTTCAAAAATTCATTGCTGGTAATAATATTTTTCTTCAAAAATTCATTGTTGGTAATAATGTTTTTCTTCAAAAATTCATTGCTGTTAATATTTTTTTCTTCAAAAATTCATTGCTGATAACATTTTTCCTTCAAAATTTCATTGCTGTTAATATTTTTTTCTGCAAAAAATGATTGCTGGTAATAAATTTTCTTAAAAAATTAATTGCTGGTAATAGTTTTTCTTCAAAAAATAATTGCTGGTAATAATGTTTTTCTTCAAACATTCATTGCTGTTAATAATTTTTTTATTCAGAAATTTATTTCTGGTAATATTTTTATTCAAAAATTCATTGCTGGTAATATTTTTTACAAAAATGTATTGCTGCTAATAAAATCTATTTTTACACGGTCTGGCTCCAGTATGGCGTTAACTATTTGCCTATACATGGAACCGTAACAGCTGCTACCAACCCAGGTCAAGGTGGACCTGTGAACACCAGTAATTCTGAGGTGGTTCTACGCTCCACAAAAACCCTTGATATGAGGCCTTGCTGTTGGATGTAGTTCATATTCTTACCCTAGACACGGATGTAGTTTATCGTCATAACCAGGACGGTGTAAGATTTGTCATTCCAAAAAGATTATAGAAACTTATAAGAGACAAAAAAAATGAATCTTTCGAGCGAGATTTAAAATCAGATGATGCCCTTAACGACAATTAACGGGATTTGTCGCCTAACAGTTCTTATATGTAATGTAATGTATCAAACTATCAATTAGAAGCCGAATTCCCAGACCAACCGGAACATCCACAGTAATAAGTTTTATAAATAGAAATAAGAGCTATGGTATCAATAGATTACTGAAAAATATCGACATCCTTTAAAGCAGAAAACTTTGAAAGTAATCAAGGAGAATACGAAATACATGGATTGCTGAATCGATTTTTTTAGTTGGTTAATGTCATGGTTTGGTGCTTACAGCTTTTAAAGTAGTTTCAAGCTTGTAACCAAAAAATATTTATTTATCGAGGACATTTGAACATAATAAAATTAATAGATATCTTAAACAGGCGTAATAATATCAAAATAAATAATATAATATAATAAAAATCATAACAAAACAATATGAATTTGCGGATCAAATGTATAAGTGTTGATCATACATTAGGTATTTAAACGAGAAAAGAAATTCCTATCAAAAGCAGACAAGTACTAAATGACCTAAAATAAATCTAAATTAAAATACATGATAAATCAATGAAATGAAAAAAATGCTGTCTGTATTGAAATAAATATATTGAAACAGTATATTATTTAATAAATTAGTACGCGGATATAAATGGCTGAAACGGTGATTCAATCATAATTAAACTAATTATTTGGAGTTATTCAAATAGAAATGACTATACATTTACACGTGAAAGAGAACAGCGAATTAAATGATGCTTCAGAGTGTTAAAATTGAAACTTACGTTGCTCTGATTTTAATAGTAAACATTTGAATAAAACAACTTTCAAATTAACTATTCCTAAAGAGAGAACACGATGGTTCTATACAAAGAAAAAAAACGACGTGGGCATGAATATAGTTTCTGACTGAGTAAATAGTTGCGTCGGTTCAAAGCCACCTTCTTAGCATACCCCTACCAGAAACGGAGGCTGGTAGCGGGTATCAGTTATGGGTAATTGCAACAGCAAATATCAAGACAAAGTATATTCCTTCTCTTGTTTCATGACACCAGTTAAATTTTTTTTACTCCTAGACTAACTAGTACTCAAAGAACTATCACTTTATCTGGCATGTTATATAACACATAACTTTGGGAAGATGCATTGGTAGCTCAGGTTCATTAGCTCTAAGTAATCTTAGCAAAGCTCGTCAGGATTAGAACTCTACGCGCCGATTCCACTTTCCACGACGATTGCTGTTAAACTATATGCATATAGAGGAAAATATATAGTCATGAATTTATCACTGTGTGGGTTGGAAAGAAATGGTGTCCGAAAAAAAAATTTTTCATTTGTTAAAAATAGGAGGAAGATACTTCGGGTGACAGATGACTTTATGAACAGCTCCATATACCGAGATAGAGCGGAACTAAAATTATTAAATAAGGGTTAAATACCTACCCGTCCAGCATATGCTGACTAGAGTACGTGAAGTTTTTGTTAATAAGAAGATTGTTTATCAGCAAATACACTCAACAACATCTTAATCAACTCATGTATCGATTTCAGTGAGTATTGAACAACTTAAAGAAAAGAAAAAAATAATAATAATAATTATTAGGTTGGTGCAAAATAATGTCGTTTTTTGACGTTCAACTTCAAAAGAAAAACGATATTATTTTTGCACCAACCTAATACTAAGAACGTTATTCTATAATGTCTTCAAGAATTCGAGAGATTCTACTAGTTTAATTCCATAGATAAGTAGAGTGCAACCTCGGTTTTGGAATTTAATTTGTTCCTGAAAGCTGTTCGTGAGTCGAAAGTATTTTCACGATAGGAATCAATGTAAAATAGATTAATTCGTTCACTGTCACCTGTTGATTGCTTATTTAAAGTTTTGCAACATGAAATTTGGTACAATTTCATACGCAAAGCCAATGAATCATCAAGGGAACCATTATTTAAATCCAACATCAAATAGGATGAACAAAATAATAAACACATAAAATATAAACGAATAATTATTTTTCCCTGTGCGGAGGAGAGTTGATTGCGTAAGTGGAACGTGGTAAGGAAGAGGAAAGAGGAGATATAATTATTGTTTAGAAGGGGAACCCCACACCTTCAATAAGAAAACAGGTCTTTCTGAGGTTTCTTGGCTGTCCTCAACAGAGAGTTTTTTTTTAGAAAGTTTGTTCGTGAACCGATTTGATTGTGATCCGAGGTTCCACTGTATATATCTTCTAATTATTATACACAAGCACAAAAAATTGTGAAACTGCTAAAGCAACTTGAGTCCTCACTGCAGTATAAATATTACGGAACCCGTGTACTTGTGAATACACTAAGTTACTTATAAAATTCGGGTAATCGAAAAAGTATAAATTAATCCATGAAGGTGGAGCAAAAGAAAAATAACAGAAAAAAATCATAATTAAAAAAGATTAAAAATGGAGAATAATGACAAGAAAACCCTTGTGTAAATTAAATGAAACAACTGCTTTTGTTTAATTTCTTTCACCAGTCGGTCACTTTTAGTCGCACAGGATTGACAGGGTGCAATGGATTTATATTTCTTCCTCAGATTAAGTCATTTGCTGTAGTGTGCAGTAATATGAATATATTTTCGGGGTATATGATGAAAATTTTTTGGCCTTGAAAAATATTGCGTCATCCCTGATTACATCAGATTTTTATAATGGCCAGACACTATTGCTTCGACTGTCGATTAGTTTTCTTATGGCCATTGTTTGCGATTGACGTTACTACAAGGAAGCATACGAAAATTATAACACTACCCGAACACACTGGAAAGCCATACCAGCGAGCAAATCAAAGTGCTATAGACTGGCCTGGAAACTCTCCTGATTTAAATCCAATCGAGAATCTTTGGTCAATCTGCAAGGAAGCACTTCTTGGAATGGACATACAAAGTACTAACATTTGCAATGAGTCATGCTTCATTGGAAAAATACGAACAAATGTATATAATAATTGAATTATTCATTTGTTTCAATTAATTTGCACAAGAGTGTCTATTTTAATAAAGAGATCGCATGCGTTCTTAACCAACTTCTGGATCCATTATGCTGTGAACAAATTTTGACATTCTTTTCTTTGGCCATTAACTATTAGTTCCTACTTGCTTCTCTCTAGAAAAAAACAAAGGATATTATTATTATTCTCTTCAAACTTTGCGTTTGTGACCTGGAAATTGATATTTTAACCTATTTCCCATTAAATTCCAGACAAATTCAGCGATGAGTTGCCGAAGGATACTTTTCTAGCACTTTCTAGAAGTTTTAAGGATTTTTTTCTCAACTGCACTTAAAATTGGGCTTTATGAACCAATTTGTCACAACTCTAGAAAAGTAGTCTGCAATCTTTCAAGTACCTTCAAGACTCCTTCACTGAGCTGCATGCGGCAAAAGTCAAAGCCGGTGTCAACTTCGGGTCACAAATGAAGATCATAGAATACAAGAAATTCCCCAATAAGCTCACTATGCCGGTAAAAAGCAATGGGCAACAGATTTGACGTATTGGTTTGGGGCTTCCTAATGAATATCAATGCTGAAAATTATGTGGAGCTAGCTTCATTTATTTACATTATTCGGACTGTTATCCTCATCTTCATTGTCATATTCACAACGTTTTGGCCGTTGTACGCTCCACCCTTCTTCAGGTGATTGGAATGAAGTTATGGATAACAGTTAGAAAAAAAAAACATAGCAGTTTTATTAGATTACTGAGGATATTGCGAATCATGAAGTTAAAAGTAGTTCCAATAGTTATCGAACTACTAAGAACGGTCAGGAACCTAACAAAAAACTCTGCAGGGGTAGGAAATTAGATAAACAATTTGAACCATTGAAATGATAGAATGGCTTGAACAGATAAAACATAAAGAAAGAGGATTCAAGCTTGTAGGGATGTTTAAATATCTGGAAAGTGTTTTAGAAGAGGACGGAAAAATTACCCGGAAATCCGTAGCCAATCGATGCTTTGCCAAAGCTAATCAAACAAGGCACAAGTAATAGGCGTTAGAAATTTTTTAAAAAAGAGTAATTAACATATCAGCCATCCTATATGTCATTGAATGCTGGACAATCTCTCGAAGAGACGGCTTCGTTTTACAGAAAGATGCTGAGAATACCATGGACTAAACATTTGAAAACTTAAGAATATATATGATAAAGGTAAACAGAAAGGACTTTTATACGTAGGTTCATAAAGAGTTGATATGTTTATGGCGCATAATTAGTAAAGATAGCTTGGACATTTACATGGCACAATAAAGGCAAGAATGACAAAAGAACGAAGCAGATGTTCTACCTAACGGGCATCTGTAAATGAATAACAGCACGGACTGGAATGGACAGCGAAAAAAAAACAATTAGTGTCATAAGTTAGATAATAGAGACTTGAAATAAAATTCAAGTTTCATTGTTGGATACAACTGCTAAGAAAACGAAAAGTCTATCGCAAACTTTCGATGTCACTGTTTTTTAGGCCAAATCACTCCTTCTGGATTTGATCTCCTTACTATTTATAAGAAATGTTGAATTACTTGATTTATAAATTTACATATTACGACAATTAATGAGCGCCAAAAAGGATCGGGAATCATGGAAAGCTATGTTCACCAACATCCTGAAGGTAAAGAGCACATAGAAAAAAAAATAGCTGGCACGTTGAGAAGACTTAATCTCGTGAAAACCCAGCGAGCTAATCTTCAAAAGAAAGAGGACAAGATTAAACAGAAAAGAAAACGAAAAAATAGTTAGCCATGAACAATAACTATTAATGGACAATAATAATAGTAATAGGGAAGATGTAACTGGAACGGTATTAATAGCAGTAGGACTAGCAGTTTTTCTTAATAATTGCTATGAAGAGAAAATAATTGAGGAACTATACAAAAATATTTCAATCTGTAATTCACAAACGAAAATTGCATTCAATTTTTTTTTATTGTTTAACGAAGAGCTCTTTAAAACAAAAATTCAAAAAAGCCTGATAAAATGTCTTTTGCAGTAAAATTTTGAATAGTTCTTTCAATATATTCTAATCACTGGGTTAAAAAGTACTGCAGATACCCTTGTTTTGTTTTGTTTTTTTCTATTATTTATTTTTTTAGACATCGTCGTAAATGACGGCGATATTGAAGAAGGCAGATGAAAAGCAAACGATAATTATGATTAAAGAAGAGCGGGAATTAAGAATTCTATACTGAATTTGATTATCTGAATACAAACGTAAAGGGAGAAGGAAAGCGAGGGAGGGTTATTTAAAGAGTGTGTATGTGTGTGTGTGTGTGTGTGTGTGTGTGAGTTGAACTAAAGCAAAAGAGATAGAATGAGATAAAGACTGAGTGGAAAAAGTAGCGATAATAAAGAAGGATTAGTAAGAGAGGCAGTGAGAAGTTATAAATATTGAGAGGAATGAGATTATATGGAGAGGAAATGAAAGGAGGAAGAAATAGAATATATATATATATATATATATATATATATATATATAGAGAGAGAGAGAGAGAGAGAGAGAGAGCGAGAGAGAGAAATACAGAGACACACAGAGAGTAAGGTGTATGGATAGCGAGGGGGAGTTAAAATACCGAAAGTCAATGGTAAAAAATTAGAGAAAAGTAGTAGTAGTAGTAGTAGTAGTAGTAGTAGTAGTAGTAGTAGTAAGAAGAAGAAGAAGAAGAAGAAGAAGGAGGAGGAGGAGGGGGAGGGCTACAAAGACGGGTAAGAAGAAGAGAGAGAAAAAAGAACGCCGGGGAAAAAAAAAAAGAGAAAGTTTAAGGGCTCTTCAAGTAAAGAGAAATAAGCATAAAATACACTGTGCGTACGAGAAGAGGCAACACTCTATAATCCTCCCGTGAAAGAAAGAGTTGGCAATGAAGATAGAGAAAAGAAAGAGAAGAATAAGAAATAGGAAAATGGAGGAAGAAGAAAAAGCGCGTGAAAAATAAGAAAGAGGAGAAAGAAAAAAATGTAGAAGGAAGATGAGTAGGAAGGAAGATGAGAGAACGAACATTCTGAGGAGGAAAGAAAGAGGAACACTAAAGAATGAAACAGGTAAAAGCGACAGGGTGAAAAAAGATTAAAAAGGAAAAAACATGAACAGAGAGAGCTGAGAAAAAAAAAAGATTAAAAAAAGAGAAATAGAATTAGCTAGAATATACAAGGAGGAAAAGGAAATTCTATAAACGTGACCGATTTTCCGAAAATGATAAAATCGTGTATAGAATTAAACTTGTTAAACTGTCAAAAAAATTAAAAAAAATAAACAGAAAAAAAAAAGTTCCGCAGGTGTAATTTACAGACAGATTTAATCGAGCAATTAATAATATGAAAATTATTGATATCAGACACGCAATATATTCACAAAAAGCTTAAACAGTTTTATTTGATTAATTCTGATTTCTCTGAGAAAAACTGACCATTCGCAAAGAAACTTTTTATTCCTTGTGATTCAGCATAATAGATATCTTAATTAAATAATGAACATTGAGATTCATTCAACGTGTATTGGCTTTGGCCACAATATCTTGTGACTGACGTAAGCTTTGTACAAGAGCGCCTACCGGAAAGTGGATGTGTCGAATGCTTGTCACGCAGTCAGGTTCTCTAATCTAGTGATTTCGATATCCAGTGTGTATCCTATTTGTATGAATCTGTTTCAGACATAAAATGTGATTAATATTATATTCTAGCAATAGTACCCGTTATTGACTGGGCTCGCCCCCTTTCCTTTTCTACGCAGTCTTTTCATTTTGAAGAGATATGAATATACAATGAAATAGAATTAAAATAATTGTCGTAATTATAGTATGTTGAAACGTTTATATATTTGGTAGTGGGAATTTTTTTTTTAAATTATAAGTCCATTTCTCCGTTATGTGCGAGGTTGGGATCTTCTGGTCAGAATGAAAGGCAGAATTAAAAATGCTGAAGACACCAACCAAGGAAACGAGTTGTTATTAAAAAAAAATTCAACTTGATCTAATTTATAGACTTTTGTTTAGATTGCTTTGGTTTGGTTAGTTTTATGGCATATCAGCCTCAATGGTTTATTTAATTCCGAAAATATTTTTATTGTTGGTAATAATTTTCCTCAAAAGTGTATTGCTTGTAATAATTTTTCTTCAAAACTGTATTGCTGGTAATATTTTATCCGTAAAAAATCTATTGCTGGCAATATTTTTTCTTCAAAAATGTATTGCTGGTAATAATTGTTTACAAAAATATATTGCTTCTAATATTACATCCGTAAAAAAATGTATTGCTGGCAATATTTTTTTTTCCTTAAAAATTTATTGCTGGTAATATTTTTTCTTCAAAAATGTATTGCTGGTAATATTTTCTCCTTCAAGAATGGTAATCATTTTGGTTCAAAGATGTATTGCAGGTAATAATTATTTCTTCAAAAGTTCCTTTCTGGTAATAATTTTTTACAAAAATGTATTGCTGATAATAAAACCTATATTAATACTTTCATAGATTTTTAAAGCCTGTTTGTAGGTTACCTACTTGTCCATAGCTTGTACCCTAGCAGGTGTTACCACGACGAGTCAGTGTGGAATTCGGAACACCAGAACATAAGAGGTGATTCCTAGCCGCTCAAAACCTCTTGATCAGAGGCCTTGCTGTTGGATGTAGCTTATCGTTTTACCCAAGACACATCATTTGAGGGGGTCTTACCCCTCTGTACAGGTGCTGTCGTCATATTTTGAAGCCCCAGCCGGCAGGACCTCTTTTGTTCTGATTTTATATTCGACTAATTTGCTAATGTACAGTAGTGATTAAAAATAATCCATGATTATGTCATAATATATATTTAACATTGTCTCACTGCCTTTTGCTCATGTGTGCTAATTGTTGATATTATTGTGGTCAATTTTCATACTGCTGTTACAGTGTAAACATGACCGCTCCACTAGTTGTATGCACCAAAGAAGAAGAAAGAGCAGTGATCCGATTTTTCTGGTGTTAGATGCTGAAATTTATCTGAGGTTTCTAACACAATACGGCGAAAGTGCGCTACTTATTAGATGTATTAGAGGATAGAGGAGTATAAAAGGAGTTGTACTAACGTGATACACGAAGAGTTATCATCAGTGAGGTAGCATGTTCTCTGCAGATTTAGATCACTGTTCTATTTCCTCCTTGTTACATATTGCTAGAGAGGCAGTCTTTTTTACAGTTACAGCAGCAAGCAGCCTATGTGATCAATCTCAAACTTCGAACATAACATAATTGTACCAAATATAAGCATCCATGAATAGAAGGCAGTGTAACAAATCTAAAGATATGTATGGCGAAAATCTGAATAATTTCGGTCTTGCCCGCATATATTTGTAACTGACGAGTAATGGATTCATTGAACCTTCTTCTTTTACATGCTGTGCCAGATCAAGACTTGGGCAATGAGGACTTTCCGTAACGTTGTATCATTTGTAGCTTTTGCAAGTATTTTTCTCCATTGCCACTTTCAGTCCCTGACCTGCCATCCATTTAAACAAGTTTGTTCTGACGGTGACGTTGCTTCTTGTTTCTCTCTGGTGCTTCTGCATTCAGTATGTCCCGAGAGTTTTAAATTCACCAACAATCCATTCCTGATTATTTGTCCCATGTATTTCAAATATATCACGGATTCTAAATACAAGTGTCCTTTTTTTTCCCTCTTTTTCTCAAAACTTCCTCGTTGCTCACATTATTCTCTCTATGATATTCTTTGAGTCATTCAGGAGAGTCACATCTCTGTTGCAACAAATCTCTGAATCTGTGATAGAATTGTCCAGCATTCACTGCTCTACAGATTGATATTACGTCGCAATCCAGAATATTCCCTTGTCTTTCAAACAAAATATTCCTGTTACATAGACTGGGCGATTTTTGCTTTGTTTTGTTTTAGTAGTAATACTTTTTACCTACACCGGTATCTTATCAAGTAGATAGCAACTTAACTGCTTCAAGTGAGACCTGAGGCTAAATACTGCATTTGCAAGCAGACAAGACGCACTCTTTACAAAGGTATATAAGAGACTACTCCCCATTGCAACGCATCTAAGCCCCATAGCTGTCAATTTAATTTTTTTGACGATGGTCCCCTAGTCATATAACCAATGCAGTGGATAGAGTGTTCTATTTTTTGTGAGTATCTATGATATATATATATATATATATATATATATATATATATATATATATATATATATATATATATATATATATATACATGTGTGTGTGTGTGTGTATGTGTGTAAAAATGTACATATCAGCATCTGGCAGAGTGGTTATAATGTTAAGTTTCTAACCATGAGACCTAAGATCATATTTCCCCATGACAAATTTGCCAAGGAGGTAACTCTTTGCTAATATTGGCCAAGGATAGTGAGCCCAGTATAAAGATATTTTGGGAAGAACCTAAAAAAAAATTAAAAAAAAAACACCACATAAGCCATCAATGACCTTGTTTACCGACTAAACACAGCAGATTATGAGATCTTTTCCAGTAATTGTAATTTACGTCTGCTCAACATATTTGCACTTGTAACCTCAGGCAACCTTGAAACCTTTCGTAACGATCCCAGCAAGTTAGCATAGCACTGTCCATTTTTGGTAAGAACATTTCAACTGAATGCCTTTTTTATCCCCGAAAAAGTGAATTCCATAAACATTATCTCTCGTAGTCAACATTCTGAACAAGGCCTTTACGTAAAATCCTTCGACCATGATGACTTATGACCGTATTACCATAGGCCACAACTGCTGCTAAATGATTCCGTCGATTAAATTTCACTCACGATGCTTGGGTCAACACGTGGTATCTTTGTCACTCACTTTTCAAAGGTGCCGCAAGCAGGGATCGCCTCTCCAATCGATAGCATGAAGGGGCCGTCTTCTTAACAAATCAACAATGGGGAGATTTGAACCCGAGTCTCATGTTCGGAATGATCTAACGACTCAGCATGGCATTTATATTATACAAGGTGTTTCAAATGAATACGCCAAAATCATTACGCTGTTTTTTCAGGTCTATAGCATTGTAGTTGACTGAATCAGTGGTTATTTGATAGAGTACTTATCAAAGTTTGATTGGGTGTCAGTTTCACCGCTTCTGGTGCAGCTGAATTGTGGGAAGATCAATCAAAATGGCGACTCCTCAGCAGAAGGCATTATGCGTGCTTGAATTCGCGAAACCAAACGCCATTGTCACGGTGCAGCGTGCTTTCAGAACAGAATTCGGCATTGATCCGCCCCATCGTGAGAGCATTCGACGGTGGGTTAAACAGTTTAAGGAGAGTGGGTGCCTGTGCAAAGGAAAGAGTCCTGGAAGACCACGTGTTACAGAGGAGCAAGTGGAGAGGATTCATGATGCATTTGAGAGCAGCCCACGTAAGTCCGTACGTCGAGCAAGTCTTCAGCTTGCCATCCTCATACCTCTGTCTGGCATGTGTTAAAGAGACGATTACACATGAAACCATACAAACTAAGTCTCGTCCAAGCACTTACTAATTATGACAAGGTGATGCGGAGGACATTCTGTGAGCCAATGCTGGAGATGGAGGAAGGTGATGAAACTCTCTTCACGTTTAGTTTTTAGTGACGAAGGGAATTTCCATTTGACAGGCACAGTCAATCGTCACAATGTGTGCATTTGGGGAACAGAGCACCCAAAACTGGCTATTCACTTTACTGCAAGCAGATTCGAATGACTTCATTTTTCAGCAAGATGGAGCACCACCCCATTGGCATCTCGGGGTTAGAGCTTATCTGAATGAAAACGTGCCTCAGCGATGGATTGGGAGGAGAGGTGCTAAAGACCTTGCATCCTGTGTTTGGACTGCCAGATCCCCGGACCTCACTGTGTGTGACTTTTTCTTGTGGGGGTATGTTAAAGACCAAGTTTATGTTCCAGCACTTCCAGCAAGTATCGATGACTTGAAAGATCGAATAACAGCTGCAATCAGCACGCTGGACCGTGACATGGTGAGGCGCGTTTGGGAGGAATTCTCATATCGGCTTGATGTTGACCGCGCTGTCGGTGTAGGCCACATTGAGCACTTATAAAACATGAAATGAAACTTGAATGTATATACAACACATGTGTTCATGCTAGAGGTTTGTAATTTTTTTCGTTTTTGACACATCACGTGATGATTTTGGCGTATTCTTTTTGAAACACCCTGTATATCCAACCAGACTTAAGTAAAGGTGGAGAACAACGATTACAAATTTTCTCCATATTGTATATATTTATATAGGTTAATGTAAAAAGACTTTATGTCAGTAGATATAAATCTCTCAAAATTATGGAATGTTTGCACTTGAATATATGATGTTTCCTTTTAGAACGTTGGATCTTCACAGCTTCCCGTCTTTTTTAATACTAATAAAGTCTTATCTATTTATAATATCTATATACCATTATTCTGTTATTTAAAGTACTGACGAAGCTGAATGGTTAGAACGTTTGCATTACGACCATGAGATCCAGGTTCGAATCTTATCATGGTTGATTTATAAGGAAGGTGACTTTTCGATGGTATCGGCCTGGGGAGGTGATCCTAGTGCGTGGCGCCATTGTTAAGTGCCTGAGAACCATATCAAGATTTGGCCCTAGCCTTGTTAGCGAAACTGGGTAGACGGAACTAATTGGGAGCTGTCGGTGGTTGAGTTAACACAAAGACACAAGTCATTGTGACGGAGGTTTTCTTCAGATCACACCAAATATTGCGTTCTATCCAAGAAAGTGTAATTAAGTTCTTGCTCAGCATATTTGGAGTATAGACGACAGGTGGCTATATGTGCGCTGAGCAGGCGTCTGCAACAGGGATTGGCTAGCTGCCCTATTAGACAGGCATAGTTCGATAGGAGCGACCAACTGCTACTTATTTACAGATACCCTTTGCATGGGTTACTTGCTGTTCTCCTATTTCGAGTATGCTGTAATAGTGTTAAATCTTCAACATCTTCTAGTTTCATATACCTAAGAGGTTTCGACTTCCTATATCTGATTGCTATCAGCAGTTTTTATTGCAGTTCTTATTCTACTTAAACCAACCTCGTTGCTCATATGTCTGCCCACGTTTTGTCGACGTTCGTCAATAGAACCGAATGTACTATTTCTTCAATTCTCTTCTTCAGACACGAGGAAATTGCGCAACATTTATTACCGCAGAAGAAATTAGATATCATAAGGAGGATAAACACTTTTTTTCTTTCTTTCTAAGGATATTTCCCCTAATTACTCTGTTTTGTTTTCCCTATCTTTTGCTGAACGCTATTTATTACTATTTCCCTATGCCTTCGTCTATCTGATTCAAGCGTCCCATCCTCTGTTCCTACATTACCTAGAATTGAATTAACAGGACACATGGCGCAGTGGATAAAGACGTTAGATTGATCCGGTGACAGGACCCAAAAGAGTGTGAGTTCAATACCCGGTTAAGGCAGTGGAGAACTTGGAAAGTAGAATTAACAGGAGATAACTGTGAACTGACATCCTTTAAGACATGACACGTGGAACTAGAACAGTCTACACCAGTGAACGAAATAAAGGGTTTGGATCGACATTCCAACCAACTGAAGAAGGCCGGAGCTTACAACGGCCGAAACAATGTAATAAATATGGCGTCAAAGATGAGGACAATAGTCCGAATAATGTAAATAGTGCACATAATACATCATCTCAGAAATATTGACAGCTACTATTAGGGTGGTGCAAACATAATGACGTAATAATGTCGTTTTTTGACGTAATTTGTAACGTAAAAAAGGACATTATTACGTCATTATTTTTGCACCAACCTAATAAATTAACATACCATTCTCTAATCTCATACATTATTCTCTAATTGTACTACATGAATCCGCCATCAATATAATACAAATGATAATGGTAATATTAGCTGTTGCCTTATAAGGAAATGTTTGGTGTTAATTGATCGAACTGTCAGTGGTGACGCTGGTTGAAATTTATAAAATCTTTCTCTTAAAATATTTTTTTTCAGAAAAAAAGCATAGGTATCTCAAATCCAGTAACTGTCTTCGCTCTTTCAAGTATCGTGAAACTAGAACAATCTACCCCAGTGAAAGAAATAAAGGGTTCCGTTCAACATTCCAACCACCTGAAGAAGGCCGGAGCGTACAACGGCCGAAACTTTGTAATAAATATGGCGACAAAGACGAATAATGTAAATAATATAAATTAACAGTTATTGACAAACGTTTAAGCAACATTTACCAAAATCACCCAGTCTCCCGGATTTTTAGGGTTTGTCTTTTTTCTTTTTTTTTTTTTTTTTGCGGCATATCAACCTTAATGAGTTATTTAATGCCGACAATTTTTTTTATTGCTGATATTTTTTTTTTTTTTAATTTATTGCTGGTAATTTATTTTTTCCTCAAAAATCTAATTCTGGGAATACTTTTTTCCTTCAAAAATCTATTTCTGGTAATATTTTTCCCTTCAGAAATCTATCACTGGTAATATAAATTTAAAAAAATAAAAATATATATATATATCTGGTAATTTTTTTTTTTTTAAGTTATGGCTGGTATTTAAAAAAAAAATTATAAAGCTGTTAGTTTATTTTTTTTCAAAATGTATTGCTAGTAATTTTTAAAAAAATGTATTTCTAGTTATATTTTTTTCAAAAATGTATTGCTGGTAATATTTTTTTCAAAAAATATATTTCTGTTAATATTTAAAAAAAAAATGTATAACTGGTAATAATATACTGCTGGTAATATTTTCTTCCTTCAAAAATATATTGCTGGTGATATTTTTTTTACAAATTATTTCTGTTATTAAAATCTATTTTTAGACTTTCATAGTACTTTGACCCAGTTTACAGGTGCAACCACCTCGGATCAAAGTGAACATGGGAACACCAGCAATTAAGATGGGTTCCATGCTCTTCGAAACCTCCTGATCAAAGGCCGTTCTGTCGGATGTAGTTTATCGTCTGACCCAGGACGCAATGAAGTATATCATCATAGCCAGGATGGCCGTTCCCCTGGGGAAGTTTCAGCTAATACACAAATTTACAATTCCAGTGGGGAGGAGAAAATAATATTATTCATCTTTAGAGTATAATTATTACACTGTGATCTCCAGGCAGAGACTACGTATTACCAACGATAATATATAGCAAGTGTTCTAGATTTTGCTTGACGATCACCTATTAAAAGAATCGTAGTATTAATTATGTTCTATTACCTTTCGCTTTCTTTTAACCAATAAGACAAGAAACCCTTGTTTGAATTCTATTTATCACGTGTCTCCATACCTCGTCTCTGCCTAAGCGAAGGCTATGAACGATCAAACAGTGCGTTGCACTGTTTCTTCTCTTAATTCGACGAAGATGTTGCATTTAAACATCACTAAATCTGCCCACGAAATCGTCATTTTTCGAATTACACATATATGTCCGCCATCAAATCAATGAAATTCTAGTTCATATTTTTCTGAGACTAAATATATTTGTCTGGAGTACTCTCATATTCCGTTTTAAGGGAATAAACACATAACACCAGGTGGATACTAGAAGAAAGGTTTATTGTACACAACAAGTACAATTAGAAATACGGTAGTTACACACACATAGGTCAATCTTGCCACTAGTTGGAAGGTCGGATGTGATTGCGTCGACTCACTATCTCTCCTCCTCTCCGTTCCTTCGTAGATTGTTGACTTTATAGGTACTCACTACCTATAGTGTAATTATCCATGGGGGTGAATGGTTATTCCATTACATCTAGTAGATTTTTAGATTCAACATTTCTAGAATTACCTAAGGTAAAACCTTATTTTTCTTTCGTTCACCAAAAAACGAATTAAATATTTTGTTTCCTTTGTATTTAAATTGATCTCACTAAAAAAAAACAAAATGTAGAGTTTTAACAGTTTTGAATTCAGTATTACATCCGCTTTCATAATGTTATATTGCTTATGATGAAATAAATATTGTGATTTTAAATATTCATTTTTTTAGTTTAAATAATCATAAAATCTGTTAGGTTTAAAAATTAAGGATTACTTGTATTAATTTTAAAAATCAATATGAGTGCGGGTCTCCTTTTATACAACGATAACTTTCTTTACTTGGAGCGATTTGATTTTATTTCCTCTCTTCAAATTTACCAACGAAACTATGAAACTTATATAGAGCTTCAGGTAACGATGACAATTTAGCTTCTGTTCTTTCTTTGCCGGGAAACTTATTTTAATTAGGTTTTGTTCATTTAAATAGAGAACTTCATTCGTACAGCAGTTTATTAAACGTTCTTGTACATACATGTAATGACAAATTCGTTAGGAACATGTGAAATTTAATAATTATTATTAGACGTTGCTCAGCGGTTTGATCTTGAAGAACGTTAATAAAAAATGAAAATTTATATCAACTCTTTAACGCGTCCTCTGGTGTTAAAACATCTCACTAAAAGTTACTCGTGACTTTAGATAAAAAGAAAAAAAAACACATTTCGTGGTGAAAAATTAATGAAATGAAAACTAACTTTTATTGTCATTTTTTTAAGGAGATATTTATTTAAAGGTCAGTCAATTATGTACCATGCGTGATACACGCTTAGGCGATCATGTATCTTTCGATAGATTTTTCCTCGCAGTAGGTTGCCATTTCTTTCTGCAGTAAAACCGTTGCCATCCAAGGCTAGAGAACCCGGTCTGTCCTGCTATTTACCTATAGCTGCGGGGGGGGGGGAGAAGAGGAGAATTCATACCTTTTTCAAGAATATTAGCACGTAAGGGTATGTAATGGATTTGGCTGGAATTCGAACTCAGCTCTCCGATTCCACAATCCGAGCAGCTATCCATTACTCCACCGTACCTCCTTACTGAAAGGTAACCATAGTTATTTACCCTCGAACTACTAGACTATAAAAAAAATAGTGAAACTTATGGACAGTAGAACTGCATTGAATAAAGCGTCACTATCAGCTCAAATGATCATATGTTTTACTTTACAAGGAAATTAGAGAAAAAGACTGCCTTCTTCTTGGAATGACGTTTACCTCTATTATATGCAAAGAGCTCAGAAATTCCAATCCTGCTTTACATGCACTCAAAATGGAGGGTTCGTAGATGTCGATAACCGGTGAAATTTTGGCCGCGAGAACTACGCAATTTTGTTTTCCTAAATACACACGTTTCATCTCCTAACATTTAACCGACATCTTGTCATATCATGGCATAGTGGGAAGGCGACAGATAATGAAATTATATTGTAGGTATCATTATGTCTTGTGTTCTAAACTTTGAGCAATTTCCGGCCGGCGATAATATGATACTAGTTAACTTACCAACTCCATTTATGTTCTTAAATAACTTCCTTAGATCGAGACTTTCATATGGAGGTAATGAGTTACTCTAAACACATTCAAAAATAGCTAAACTAAATTCTCAGATCGATAATCAAAATGGCATCGAGTAAATAAACACTGGAGATCTAAGCAAAGATCATACCTCAAAATTTGTGGATTTCAGTAGAACACTACAAATAAAGATGTTTTGCAAAATAACAGAAATCACTTAACACATATTTTCCCCAACATAAAAACTAAAATTTATAACACATGTAAATCGGAGTGAAGATATTGGCATGATGAAGATAGTGACCTGTCATACTGCTTCGAGCAAAAGGGTAGGAAGAAAGCCTACCTCATTTCCACTCGAACAGTTTCTTCCCACGGACCACTGTTCTGTGGAACAGACTCTGGAGGGGGAAGGGATGAATACCACTGAGGAAAGCGGAATTTGAACTCGGATCACCGATTCCCCGTCCCGCACTGATAATCGTTACACTATTCATAAAACGAAAGTGAATAGGGACTAAAAAAATAGGAAAATCTCCTTTGATGACATCCAGGAAGATACAGCTAATTTTTTGCCGACATTTAACGCGGAAAGAAAGCTTGGTGAATTTAACACTCATTGAGCTCAGCAAGAGCAAAAGAAGCAGGAACAACTAGTAACCTACTTGACTAATTTAGAAATAGATTGAGGTAAATTACCATAAATTAAAAGTTGTGAAAAAAATAATTCTGAGTGCAATAACAGTCAGGAAGATGGTGGAGAGCTATGGTTATGCATGGCCTAAAGAGAGAGAGAGAGAGTGTGTGTGTGTGTGTGTGTGTGTGTGTGTGTGTGTGTGTGAATGTGCCTGAATGTGTGTGTAAGAGAGAGTCAGTTTCAGTGTTGATAATACTTAAACCAATTATATATATAATTACAATCTCAATCTATTCAAGTCTAAAGCGTTATCTTCTATTCCTATCCATATCCATATCCATATAAACTACCTCTTACAAGCTATATCATGTAGTGATTTTCTAAGCTCGGCTTAGATGTGACACAAGTCCGAAAGTATGGGGCACCTAGTGAGGATCGAACTCACTACTCAGTCGTAATTGATCTGGCAAGACAAGCTTTCTAACCATTACACCACGTCGAGGTGCACAAAGGGATTTTCCAAGTGTAGCTTAGATGTGGCACAAGGACGAAATTAGGAGGCACCCAGTGAGGATCTAACTCACTACTCAGTCGTAATTGCTTTAGCGAGCCAAGATTGCTAACAATTACACCGCCTCGAGGTGCCCACAAGCTATCTCGTGTATCCCCCGAGGCTTGTACGGAGTGAACATTACTGTAAGAAAATGTACAGGAAAGGGTAATATTATTTATTGGACTTGAGAAATGTGTTTTCCAGAAAAATGATTTCGAGAACATTATATAAATAATAATTAAATATAATATAAATTGTAACGATAATAGCCATGGTTGCTCGCCCGTTGAATGATGAATGTTTCTTTATAAGGTAACGGGTTAATATTAATATTGCAATAACCCTGTAGCTTACGTATTCTACTCCTGAATAAACTACGCTACATGGATTATGCTATTTATTCCAACATCAGCGAGCAAAAGCAAGATACAATTTTCTACTTAGCTCATATGCACACGTGTGAGCCCTGCACTTAAAACCCGAGTCGATATTATGTGGGTGGTTTAAGCAAAAACATGACCAGGCGTACGAGGCTTCGTTTCTTAATTCAGTCGCTTATTATTAGAATGTTGGCTGTTTGTTTATTAATTACTTTCTATTTGGCAAACTTATTACCTTATTTTCTACTTAGAAGAGAAATATGTAGAGACAAATGTACCTGATCGTTAAAAAGTCATTTTAATAAATAAAACTACCGTCGATTTTCCTTTTAATATAATACAGAAGAAGCTTTGTCCGACGAATTGCAACCCTGCACCAGCACCTCAATCGGTGCACTTAAGTACCGTAATTCTCCATGTATAATACGCATTTTTTTTTCTAAAAAAAAATAATAAGCAACGCCAGGGAGTGCGTATTATGCACAGGTACAAAAGACTTTTTTAAAAATTGCCGTAAAATAAAATAAGAATTATCGTAACACTAAATTAGAATAATATTAGTCTATGTTTAAAACCGTTTTTTTTTTTTAAATAAGAGAACGAAACACTGACCGTAATGAAATTGGAAAGGGACAATTTATAGGGTTTGATTACCAAAAAAGGAGTGCGTATTATGCGTGCGTAGAAGCATTTTTCCACACTTTCAGCACAAGTCTAGGTGTGCGTATTATGGATGAAGGCGTTTCATGCATGATAAATTAAGGTAGGAAAATCTGTGGGATATGAGCGCTATGGTAACAGTTGTCGCGGTGTCAGGACAATTTTTAAATGGCCGTTGGCAATCCCAACGTTAAAAACCAGCTTGTGTCACAGCTTTCCACCGTGAGGAAGTGAGGAAGTAATAATCTATGAATAATTGCATAAAGATATATAGCTTCCCAAACTTTTTCCTACAGAGTCAAACATTAATTCGGTTCGGGCTTTATTTATATTGCCAGTATGTGCTCTCCGTGGGTAGAATACGATTTTTAATTCAAAATTTTTCGTCTAGTTGCCAGCACATATAGAAAATCTAATCTTCCCTGCGATTAAACCAACAGCTAGGAGTAAAATGATTGTTGCATAGCTTTTCCGTGTATTTTTGTAGCTTGGGAGTGGCTAAGTTCATTATTTGATGCCATGTCTGCTCTCCATATTAAACTCTATCTTACCACGTTGCATCCGAATAGGGCACGGATAAATATAATATCTTCTCATCTTTAATTGAACAAATCTGGAGACAGTGCCTCTCCTCGGGATGTCCTAAGGTTATTATCTGTGGCCTGAGTCATACCACATAATAGGGGAGTGCAAAACTGACTGGAATATTTTGTTACTCTTGTCCAACATACACCTAATCACCTACGTTAAAAGCATGTTTCCTGTATTCTGCACAAGAGGTCACCCGTCTAAATGCATAATATTTCAAGCTTTTGGGCATGAAGCACACCAAGCAACAATGTCCCATTGCTGGGAATCGGAACCGCAGACAGTAATTCTTTCTGACGAGAGGTATAGGTTTAATTCTGTTTTAATTCGCAAACGTTTCATAAATGATGTACAGCAGAGAAGAGCTGACGTGTTTTGGGACGCTGGTCTTCACTTTAAATTCGGTCATGTGACACATTCTCTTTGAATTCATTACAGGGAAAGAACCATCACTTGCCGATCTGAAATGGAGCAAACCGATGTCTAAGACATAATAAGATATAATGCTGTTAATACCCTACAACCATATTACAGAAATAATCTTGAACATTCCTGTCAGGCAGATATTTACTTGGATACATTTTCTTACAAATCCCAACGATGTGGATAGACGATAAGGAGCGATCCCATTAACCAATTGTGTTGCTAACCCAAATTAGCACATTAATAATTAAACAAGTGAAATATTGTTATCTTATCTGGTTAAAGGAATTCGGTTAATTATCTAACTTGTCTCATAAATCATTTGTGTTTGTTTGCTTTCATACCATATACAAATTTACAGATACCTTTTTTACTTTTTATGTTCGTTAAATAATTGTTCAGGTCACTCAGTGACTGCAACTAATACCATTTAGCAAAATAATATCTGCGATTGGCGACCAAAATCGTTCCTACACCTGTTTTTTTATGCGAAGTATGTTTGGAGACTGTAGATTTAAAAGTAAGGTCTGTTAAATGGTGGCAGAATCTTCTTTTAGTGTTAGCCATTTAACAACATAGGAGAAACATGGTTTCGTATTTCTGTATACAGACAGAAGCGTGATGACAAGGCACCAGGAGCTGGAAGGTTTTCTAGGCTTTATCAACGAACAGGGGTGGAAGTTCCCCAAACGCATGGAATCAAAGATCACATGTCAGTGACTAATGTGAGTTTACAAATAGGAAGAAAGAAGCTGTAGTTTGACCAGGAAATGGATGGACTCCACTTGATGTTGTTGCCTATGACATGCTAACCATGAATGCATAGCTGTTCAGTTTTTAATCCAGATGTGTTGGGAACTGATTGAGTGATCAGTTGTGCAACGACCTCATGAGAAATCATGTTGATGGGACAAATGATGAGATGCAGAATAAAGAGGAGGTTAAATTACGTACAATTTTTAATAAACTTTTCCCAGGAATTATTGAGTAACTTATGCAATAATAAATACAAACCCATTTCACGGTTAACTACCTGTGAAAATCTCTGGAACAGCCATGTTAAAACCACCTCCAATTATAGCAGTAGTATAATTGGATTTCTATGATTTTCGTGTTGTTACTTCGCTCAGGAATTTTGTTTATTACTGGAAGAAGTGTAAAAGAAAAATTACCTTGCACGCTAAACAATTTGCTATTTATTAACAATAAGCGAATGCTGTTCAAATTTCTTTTGAAGTAGATTATCAATTAATCATCCATTTTCGACGATGGATCCTTTCATCGTAACATAATGTGAAGTCCTTTTTGCTTACGTAAAAAAAAAACCCAGCAGAACAAAAGCATGCTATGTTCCCAAGCGATAATGGAGAAATTTTAAATCTTTCCTGTAGCTTCAAGTACTTTTTACTTGCTAATAACTGAATCCGAATCCATGAAACGCTTAAGTGTTTGCGGAAAACTGTTCAAGATATTGAGTAAGGAGCTTCATAAGATGAGTTAGGAAATAGGATTGAGGCTTCATTAACTGATTTGCTTCATTCAGTTCCTAAAATAAATGAATCTATTTGTTCACCACGCTGATTCGTTTGACTCGATACATTAATTGAGGAAGATGGAGAAATAGGTACAATTCCTCATTGTGTTTTCGCAACTTGTTTGGCGATTTTTCCTCCGTCTTCTTCTTCTTCTTCTTCTTCTTCTTCTTCTTCTTCTTATTATTATTATTATTATTATTATTATTATTATATTCTTCTTGTATTTCTTCTTATTATTATTACTATTATTATTATTGTTCTATTCTACTTCTTGTATTTCTTCTTATTATTATTATTACTATTCTTCTTATTATTATTATTTCTCTTCTTCTTCTTCTTATTATTATTATTATTCGATTCTCCTTCTTGTTATTGTTATTATTGATGTTATTCTATTCTTATTATTATTATCATTATTGTTATTGTTGTTATTATTATTCTAATATTCTTCTTTTTCTTCTTCTTATTATTACTATTATTATTATTCTATTCTTCTTCTTGTATTTCTTCTTTTTTCATCTTTATTATTATTATTACTATTATTATTATTATTATTATTATTATTATTATTATAATTATTCTATTCTTCTTCTTATATTTCTTCTTATTATTATTATAATTACTATTATTATATTCTTCTTATTCTTCTATTGTTATTATTACTATTCTTCTTCTTCTTCTTCTTATTATTATTATTATTCTATTCTCCTTCTTCTTGTTATTGTTGTTGTTATTCTATTCTTCTTCTTATTATTATTATTATTATTACTATTATTCTATTCTTCTTGTATTTCTTCTTTTTTACTTCTTATTACTATTATTATATTCTTCTTCAATTATTATTACTGTTATTATTATTTTGTTCTTCTTGTTATTGTTATTGTTGTTGTTGTCGTTGTTATTCTATTCTTCTTATTATTATTATCATTATAATTATTGTTATTGTTGTTTTTATTATTCTAATATTCTTCTTCTTCTTCTTCTTCTTCTTCTTCTTCTTTTTCTTCTGTGAGGTTTAAAATTTCCAAGCATTCCTTCCTCATTATGTGTTTAAGTGCATTAAATTTTCCCGAGAAAACGAGAAATTGAAACCTTAAAAACTTTGACCCTATTTTTGTTTTATTAGTGTTGTTGTTTCCCTTGCCCTATTCACTAAAATAAGTACCAATGCATTCATTAAATACACGAACTTTTATTTAGATTTTTTGTCAGGGTCTATTTAACTGAAAATGTTATTTAAAAAAAAGAAGATTTTTCAAAGGTTTTCAGATCTTAGAACATTTTGATAGATCAAATCACTAAAATTAAATCTTCTCTCATTTAAAGCTTTTATTCTTTTTTCTTAACACGTATTTAAATTTGAAACAAGTTAATGTATACTTTGATATAATTAGATATTCCAGAATATGCTGAACGATATTTAGCCAGAATCTACCAGAAGATTGTTCGATTGCCGCAGTGAAAATGACGCTTGACGTTAATCCATACTTAGGCGGCTCATCTTGGAAATGTATGAGTCCGATTCGCGCTTGTTACGCTTAGTATCATTTTCTTTTAAGGGCTTCTGCTTTAGATCAGATATGCATTTCAAATCTTAGAGAGTTTTAATGATACTAAAATTATTTCTTACGTGCCATAATTAAAGCGGTTTCGATCATTATTACCTACTAAGCTGTTCTGAGAAATAAACTATAGGTTCCATTTGTTAAATAATTTTAGTTGTTTCTTTTGTCCTGTGAGATGATGTGACCTGATTTCGTTCTAAAATTAAAAGCCCACATCAATACGTATTGGTAATGACAACATTGATGTATTTGGAATTCCCAGAACGAGGCTGACTTCCTTTCTGTCCTGTCGCATCCGAAGTCGAAACGCGAATGTTCCTCCATATACATATCATTTATAAGATGAAAGAATGTGTCGTCATCTAGTACACCTGGGTATGTCACACGTGTATTTCTAAGACACAACATTATCCGATTCTTATAACTGTTGTCAGGCAGCTCACAGTACATTCGAGTCCCACCCCCGGGTATTATGTGAGAGGTGCGATCAAAATTTTAAACAACCACAAGATTTTGTGGTTGTCTAAAATTTATAACATCAGGACAACCTTCAAAAGCTTGACGACACTTTGTAAATATCTCTTCCGAGTAAGATCCCCCATAGAGGAGAACATGACTAAAGACTGCATGTATGCTATCCCGTGCAGCTGCGGAAAGAATTATAAAGGGGAGACAGGTCACCCCCTTATGGTAAGGCTTCAAGAACACCAGAAAGCTGTAACACGAGGAGAAGTGGAAAAATTAGGCGTGGCTGACCACATATGGAGAGAGAAAGATCACTGTGGAATCAGGTTGAGATCATAGACAAGGAACACCACTGGAAAATTCGTAAACTTAAGGAATCAGCACATATGCTAGTCCACAAAAATCTGAGTCGACCAAGCGTAGATATGAATACAATATGTGATCAAGTAATATGGAGTAACAGAGAAAAGCGTTAATAACAACAAAAGTTGCAATATGAGCTCTGTTAAAAAACATGAAATGATGACAGCAAAAATTGCAATATGAGCACCGGTAAAAATCGTTGCTGAAGACATTAGGTTTATAATACCCAGAAATTCATACACAGATCTTCTCAAGGACACAGGGCAGAGGGGATAAAGGCGTCGGTTAGATCCAGTGAGAGTACCCAGAGAGTGTGAGTTCAATACTCAGTTAAGGCATCCAATAAACATGGCAGTGACACGTCGAATCAGTAATAAAGAGTACCAGTAATAAGGAATACCAGTAAGCAAAATAAAGTTCGACATTCCAACCACCCGAAGAAAATCGGAGCGTACAGCGGCCGAATAGTTGTAATAAATATGGCGACAAAGATGAGGACAATAGTCCGAATAATGTAAATAATGTCCATAATACCTCATCTTAGAAATATAGACAGATACCCAAGATTTGAATTTCCCCTGATTAAGACGTTGACTATGAAAACACAACAGCACAGCATTGACATTTCGACGTTTAGGGTACAATACATAGAAGACGAAGTAATAGTGCAATTTGATCACAGACTAAATTAACTTTTTTGCACGATGTATGACATAAAACAAGGTTGATTCGCATACGCATATGTGTTGGTAAATAAAAATTATACGAAATCCCCACACTTTGTGCTGCCAAAAAAATGTTCACCCACGTATTTAACTTTTACGAAAATCTGAAAAATCTAGTATTTTATAGCGTCTCCCCATGATAAAATTTTTTCATGTGGTGGCCTCACATTCTTACTTTTGAAAGGATACTGACTTGTACCAAAAATACCTCACATATCCGAGAAAAAAAATGTAGACTTCCGCGCAAGCAATATTTGAAGTAGAAGGCTGGACCAAAGCCCTAAAATATTCCAGTTTTCTTTGAATTTATCTTTGGGAATATTTCTGTTAGTAGATATTAACCCTAACGTATTGCCATGAGTGTTTACTCATTAGCCGGGAGATGCATTCCCCTGAATGGAATTTAATAGTTTATGCCTCATGATAAAAAGCTCGAGAAGAGATATATACAGGAAACTATCTAATCTAAAGTTCGGCTCAAGTTCAAGGATGCATGCCTTTGTGGGATCAGGGTCCAAACATTCCCCTGCATCGGGACTCCTCAAACTTTTCAGATGTCAGATAATGACTCTTATTTCCTCTCAATCATGCGTTATTTTATCGGGAACGCCCAAAGACTGACATTAAGTATTTAATATTTTGACCCAGAGCTAAATTGACGAGCGACGTACACTAGTAAGCATTTATAAGCGTAGCGCTATATTTCTGTAGCCTTGTGCCACTTTAACATATGTTTAGCAAACATTTACAGGCTCTTAAAAATTTCTACATCCTTGGTAGTTAAATATACGTATATAATTTTTGTGTTATTTATTCGCTTGAGGAAATCTATTTTGCTTTGGGAATCGTTCCTCTGAACATTTCTCGGATTAACTTTAGTTCAGCCCAACCACAAAGAAATGTTCAAGTCATCCGCCCATAGCCGACAGGGAAATGAAATATTTTCATGCACTGGAAAATATACATATTTTATATATTTAGAAATGTTTTCTTACACCCAATTCTTATATTTATGTATCTTGCGGGCACACTGAATTTGTATACACATAATCTTGAAATAGCCAAAGTTCTAACCGCCATATTTGCACATTTCAACACGCTGCCAAATTCACTGATCACATGTTTCAGATTTCCTTAAGGAACTTATTCATTTTTTTTTTAAAAAGGCAGATTTTGTGTCCAACCGTTTCAATATTTCTATTCACACCGATTCAATTTTGGATAGTTTTTACTTTCTTGTAAATACGTGGAGATGTTGAAAAATACACGGTCCAACCAAAAATCCCTTTCTAAAATAAATTCCGGTATTTTTTGGGGTTTTTTTTACAGTGGCCTGAAAAAATTGTTATACACTTCTTTATATTAAACATTAAACGTCGTCAAATGAACGCAAGTAAAACACTGCCAATTGGGCAAAAAATAAAAGAAAAAATAATTGGTAGATTAATAATTAGTTTAGATTTGACTGAGGATGAATTCTATCAAACAAACCGGTCTCTCGAAAGTCCTCCTCATAGCCCTGTTCCAAACCCAACATAAAATCAGTCTTTAACTACTCTACCTAGGTGTTTTATATTTATTCACCTGAAGAACTTGCCCAGATTTCTAATTTGCTACGTGGTGGGTGACCGCTTGAGATTATCAGGTACTATAACTATGGAAGTGCAGGTGATGTAATCTATACCGACAGAGAATTGGAAATCGGAGAGCTGAGTTCAAATTCTAGTCGGGTTATATTCACTTACACGCAAATATCCTTGGGAAAGGCATGTATCCACCCTCCTTCAAGATAAGTCTTTAGTTATTAGATCTTGTATCAGTAAATCATTATTATCTCCCAAATATCTTAGTGTATAAAAATACTTTCTGGTCGTAAATAACCTGCAAAGACTAGTAAATCTTTAATGTTTATCAATCATCTGAACATTTGTCTAACTAAAAAAATAATTTCTGCTGATCGAAAATTTTGTCAGATTTTGGGAAATATATCCCAGCGAGAGCGTTTCAGCACGGCCAATTATTACTTTTATAACGTTGTAAGATTTCTAAATGTTTGTTAATATTATAAAGTTTACTCTTATGTTACCATTACTGATCTCTAAATAGGATATTTGATAATAAATACGTTATCACCTTAAAAACATCAAAAGTCTTTGACAAGGTGTTGCATAGGGGGCCTTCCATAACAACTCTTTAGCTGTGTAACATTAATAAGAGTCTGGGATATCGTCAAGTCCTTCCTATCAGGTTAGGGGTCCTTGAAAGTCATTTCCAATGATCAGCTACTGAAGACTATGATATCAATGCAGGCGTCAAAGAAAAAAAGCCGCTCCTTAGTCCTTCTATTTATTTGGCTTTATATTAGCGAACTACGTAAAAAAATATTCAGATCACTAGTGGATACCTATACAGAATCGACCATCGTGTATGGGTGCACCTCTACAAATCTAGTAGCCCAGAGACTAGCAGCTGATCATCTTGCTGGATAGTCCCCTTGTTCTGGGGATCTCTTGGTTGATGGGGTCGATTCCATACGTTGTATCATCTCAAGCTCGTCTTCTCCCGGCTGCTGTTTTTTTTTTTGTTTTTTTGTTTTTTTTTTGTTTTTGTTTTGTTTTTTATATTTAGGCAATAAATGAGAATTTCAGCAAAAGGCAGCTTATTATTTTGTAGAGAATTTCATTTTCCCCTGACTTCCTCATTTCGGTCTTTGAGGTCAGATATGAGGAAAACAAAAGTGAATCGTTTTTAACTGGTTAAAACTAGCCTCGGAATATTAGAGGTATAGAAAGGGTTTTCAGGGAGTTAAGTTTTATACGAATGAGACTTGGTTATTTCGTGTCTCGGGGAACTTGCCCCCCAGTGGGAGTGATAGAGCTGGAGCCGATTACGTCGAATCAAGTATAGCTCATCAGCAGAATAAGTTTTGTCTGCCATAAAGCCAAAATATTTCGGCCTACAGTGAATAATGAACAGAGTAAAAAAATCATTAGAAGTGATATTTTCAAACGGTTATTTTTCTGTGGAATCGTTGACTGAAGATGCTTGTGTATATTTTTCTACTCCATACGAGGACACGGCTAAAATAGACGGTTTCACTGTAGGCGTATCTGTATAACCGATTGATACGGCACAAGAATTAATGTCGAATATTTTTATTCGTCATTTAAGACACAAGTTTCTGTCAAAATTATTTTGATAATTCAAGCTTTAATTAATAGTTCTAACAAATTACATATCAAAATCGTTTATAGATCAAAAGATACCACGTTATATTCTCTTTTATGTCTATCGTATCGTACCAGAAACTCAATTCCACGCCTATACCACCTGGTTTGGTTTCGCGTCAATAAAACACCCTTCAGCAATTTTTAACCTCATTTACAAATGTTGAATCTCAGTTGGCGCAGAAAATCAGCGATGGCTCGGACAAGGTCGTAATCATTTGGTTCAAGTTCTGAAATAGTGCAGACTGGTTGAGGCAGCATTTCTAGGCCATCAAGTCCCTCATGTTTGTTATATTGGCTTTGTGCGTTGGAGAATTGTCATGGTGTAGGAGTGTGCCGCTTCGATCGACCAATGCTGATCTTTCAAATCATTATATATTCGCTGTATTAGATACTATCTGTGGTGTATGAAGGTCAGCGTTCACAAAATGACCATCTGGGACAAGATCAAAGTGAAACACCCCATCAGATAAAGATTTTCATATAGATGTCGGACATGTCGTGTGGCAGCAATGTCTTCCGAACGGATAAGGCGGACAGGAAGTGAAAGCTTCTATATCAATGTAGATATCATAATCTTAGGGTATCTGAAATAGGAATTGAACAATAATACATGAAATATTCGAACTTTAGATTCAGTTTTTCTTCTCGTTTTCAGCAGTCCGACATTTAATTGCTATAGGCGATACTTCTTTTTTTTTTAATTATTTCACCCCAAGCCAAGTGGGAATGCCACCAATATGCAGGGTGCCACAGGACGTGAAAATGAGAGAAAAAAATTGGCGTAAAGGATTAAAAAAAGGACAAAAGATGAACGGGATTCAAGAAGATAGATGATAGCGAGCAACGTAGCATTTTTGAAGGTTGTAGCTATCGGGGACGCAAGTAAAAGTAAGGGAGTTCCATGGGTACTAAGTGTGAGATAAGAAATTGTTGGAATAGAAGCGGCGGTTGCACTTACCTATTTCAAGAGTAAACGCATGGGACTGAGATGCCAATCTAGTAGCACACATAAATTCATGTATTAGGGACACTTGTCAGAGCAGTTGCCATGAAAATATTTGTCGAAAAGATAAAGGTAAACGACGTCTCGGTGGAGAGAAAATGACTGAAGTCAAGATGGCAAGTCAAGGTTGGTAACATTACAGATCATTTTTCATTCGATTTATGACTAGCTAGGCATAAGACTTTCCCGTAGTATTAGGTTGGTGCAAAAATAATGACGTAATAATGTCGTTTTATGACGTATTTTTAACGTCAAAAAACGGCATTATTACGTCATTATTTTTGCACCAACCTAATAGATTGCTGTTTGTTTTTTTTTTCTTCGATAGACTGGTTGACAAGCAAGGTTACAGAAATCCAGTCTATATTGACATTCAACCCGTAGTCTTTGGAAGAAATGTTAGAATCATACCTAGCCCAATTTGAACTTGGCTCACTCAGTTTTCATTCTGAGACGTTATCCATTACGATACAAGGTAAGCTTCATTTTACCGTTTCCAAGTTTGCCATAATTATTATGTACTTGATGGGAAATAGTATAATGAGGCTAACGGTAATAACTATGATATTAGTAAACTGAGAATATTTTCATCTTCTTCTTATATATGTGTTATGTACTTTTAGGTCATGTACGATCAAAAAATACTATTTTTTTTTATTTCTTAGACACCATTGTCTTTTGCTATCATTCCAAGTTCTTGTTCTCTCATCCACTTGGTAGTTTACACGCCATTTTCCATTGTCACTCTTGCTTTCCTTACATCTTGTGGGTGTCATATTTTCTATACATTCTTTCCTCGTTACGTGTGTTAGAAAATGCAGCTCTCATTTTCTTATTGATACAGTGAAACAGTCTGTTTGTTGATGACAATAATACGCCGATGGAAAATTTAATTCCGGTCGAGCACTCTTGGAAAGAAGCGCGAATTTGTAAACAATGATTAATATTGCAAATACTGCAAAGCTCTTCCATGAATTGAGCCCTCTCGGTCATTGGAGTGTTTATTCGAAGACTAAGTATGAACAAGTTAGCCTTCCTATCAACTGGGCGTTGATAATTCAGGGGTAGAATATCCGACTGACGGCAAATCAGTTGGTTTTCTATCCCAGCTTGAGACAATAGGATGTCTAGACACACTGATAAGCTGTGATATAGCGAAATATTCTGAGGATTACAATATATATATATATATATATATATATATATATATATATGCATGTATGTGTTTATGTGTATTTAGGCAGCAACCCACCTTCCATGCACATTTCATTGAATACAACGGACAAGGTGCTTTGATTTAGTTTTTTATACAATTGCGCATGTGATCTAATTTTTTTTCAGATTATAAATTATATACAAGTCTCCGAATGTTCTTCTTTTCCGAGCGCCAGTTGACATATTTCAGCAAGACTCGGCTCCATCCCACAAGGCGCTACGAACACAAGAATGGATGACTGACCATTTGTACGACCACATCAAACCAAAAAGTTGACCTCCTAACTCTCCAGATCTCAATCCACTAGACTATTATGTGTGGAACGTTGTTGAGAAGGAGTGTAATAAACAGACGCATAACACCAAAGACCCTCTTAAAGCTACAATAGTTCGAGTATGTCTGACATAAAAAAGGAGCAATTTATCAGAATTTGCAACTGATTTCGACCTCGTGTAAAGGCAGTTATTGATTCTAGTGGTATTTTTATTGAATAAAATTAAATAATAATTAGCTAAATTTAATGTTTACTTGTTTGTAATCAAATATAATTATATTTATTTGTTGAGCAAGGTTTTTAATAATCCATAAAATCTGTCCTCAGATACCATATATATATATATATCCTTTTTGCGTCCTTTTCACTTAAAACGTCGGTGCTTAAAGACCCGTTTATATTATTCTCAACATCTTACTACACAACCAAAATATTCGGCGGTTGATTTTTTTTTTGACATATCTGAACTGGGTTATTTCCGTAGCTATTCTTTCAATATAAATATTAATCGTCATTTTTGATGAATGTTCTGCGGCATCTGTTGGATTAATCTTTCACTGTGTGTTTCTGATTACAACAAGCAGCATATTATATATTATATATTAAAATAAACAAGCAGTATCCCTTTAGTATATAATCAACTATAGATTTCGTTTCGTTAATATGTATGAATTGCTATGTGAAAGGTTTTCGAATTTCCACATGCAAACTTTATTGCAGTTTGCTAATTCAGTGTTTTTCTTGATTTTTTTTGTTTTTTAATCATTTCATTCCAATCAAGGCAATAAAGCCACTAAGATGCAAGAAGTTGTTGAGTGTTAGAGAATTTGAGAAAATTATAAAGGTAATAAACGATAGATAAAAACGATTGTCAGTGCCTTTAATTTATTGAAGATCAATGTTGACTAAAAAGCAACAAGCCTAAGGGGAGTTCCCCAACAGCATAATCATTTCCTTATACTTCCCCGCTTGAATAAGAAGGTCAGTTTGATATCCCCATACGCATTTTTTAACATAGTTTTACATAAACAAGGCAATAAATCCACTAAGCCGCAACGAGTTACTGAATGTTACAGAATACCATAAAAATATTATTAAGGAGAGAAAACAATAAAAGAACAGGAATTAAGAAAACGGAAGATAATGATTGACATTGCATTTACATTTTTGAAGATCAAAGTTAACTGGGAAACAAGAATCCAGAAGAAAGTGTCACAAGAGAGAAGTGCGACAGAAGAAACTCTTAGATACAATTTATGGTTATATATAACCATTAAAACTGGTGAGACCTTTCCGCTAATCCAGTACTGCGCTTAAATCCATGAAATCCAGTGACCACAGAGCGAAGTTTAGTAGAAGAATAAACATGAAAGTAGTATACAGAAAACATACAGTGAAGTTACGCTGCGGTAGTTGGAATGTGACTGAAGCGGATATGCCAGATTAGGACCAAGTATATTGAAGATTCTTCTTTGGATTTTATCAAGTATCTCTAAATAGATGACAGGAGCATCAGACAAGATATGGCAGCAATACGGAAAGCAAGACGTATTAGGTTGGTGCAAAAATAATGACGTTGTTTCTTGTCGTATTTTTAACGTCAAAAACGACATTATTACGTAATTATTTTTTCACCAACCTAATATAAACAATTAAGATGAATTATGGCGAGAATAATTGCCTCACTCCTAGTCTGGTTGCTATTTCAAGCATGTCATGCTATTTGCTTCATAGCGGAGGGAAATTTGAACGAATTCAAGCCTTCCCCAATATAATTTTAGCAAAATTGGATGCAACAGAATAGGCGGAAATATCAGACTGGATAACGTTTTGTGCTTACTTTATTATTAAATTCATTTAAGGTGTGGTTTAATTGATAACGACTCGAAATGAAACATTAAGTAACAAAGTTCGAATTACAGTTCATCTCTTTACATTCACATGAGCAAATAACCTTAGGGAAAAGGCCTTTTTTATTCTACAGCTATAAGGTTTGGCAGTACATGACGCGTCATATAGATTTGGTTGGCAACCAGTTTGCTGTAGAAATAAACGGCAGCTTGATGGGAGAAAAAATCTGCCTAATCATTTATGAATCGAAAGAGATAGGATCGCCCAAGAGTGCATCACGTATGACATTTATTTTAGAAGACAGTAATATACCTATGTGTCCAAGACAGATGTCGTGTAGACTGTTTCTCTAAGCTTGAATTGCAGAATGTCGAGAAATAATAATCTGAACTGTCGTGGAGTTACAAGAAATGACTGCGAAGAAGCCATGGCAATTCATAGACAATAAAAAATGAGGAGATCAATGATCACCTATTTACTGGTGGAATATTGGATTTCACTTCGTAATGGAATAAAATTTAAAGAAATGTAAAAACAATAACATGAAGAACAAAAAAGTAATCTGCAATTTGGTTTAAATAAAGGAAAAGGATTTCGAAGCTGAGAAAATTCAGTAAAATTAAATATAACCTGTATAAATAAATTCAATTGTCTTAATTCAATTTATTTAGATTTTAGATTAACCTTCTGAAGAATCCAATTGAATATTATCCGAGAGAAATTATAGACACTTTAATAGGTTTAAAGTCACAGTGCATCCTATATCATATTACGTATTGTTTCTGGTTTGTTTATTTTCTCTCTTTTTATTTTATTTAAGTCAAAACCAATAGCTATTGTAACGTAGTAATAGTCAGTGATATACTTTTACTTTTTTAGTACGCTGTCGCTTATATTACAGCATGGTACTATCAATTTCAAATCTAACTTGTTTCTCTATATCATAGGCTACTTTTACTAATATATATATATATATATATATATATATATATATATATATATATATATATATATATATATATATATGTATATATATATATACCAGCAAGCAGGAATATTTCTTCTCCTGGTGATGGCCATTTTGGCCGGAACTAGTGGAGGAATCTAAATGAAATTATAATAAAAAAAAACGAAAGAATATTAATCTACAACCCAGTGTTTCTGAAGATTTTAATTTTTTAATATATATATATATATATATATATATATATATATATATATATATATATATATATATATATATATATATATATATTCACTTCTAAATGTCAGCTGCAAAGAAAGTTGGTTTCCTGTGTCGTTCTAGACTATCTTTTCTCTCCAGAATCTATCTTACATATTTATAGGTTTTATCATTCGACTAGCTTAGAATATTGCGGCAACATAGAGTCTGATGCTTCTGGTTTAAATTTAGATATCCTTGATAAAATCCAAAGAAGAATCAGAAATATTATTGTCCCTGATCTGGTGATTCGGTTTCAGTCACTTTCATACCATCGTAAGCTTGTCTCCTTGTATCTTTCTATAAATACTTTCATGTTACTTGTTCGGATAAGCTCATCGTCATAGTACATATACTTTATAAATTTCAATTTATAGATGTGTTGGCTAGATGCAACCGTAATTATTATGTTAGCAGTTTCTCTTCACGCACTTCTCATTTGTGGAATGTCTTTTCGGTTCCATATTTTCCAGTCAGCTTTACTATTCCAAAGATTAAATACAATGTAATTCGCTATATATTGTCCACTTGGATACGCTTCTTTTGTTCTCGCTACTTAGTAATGTTTCCATTTACTGGTACTTCAACAGCCCGAAACCAATTGTGTCATAATTGATTAAGTGACTTGCATGAGGTGATCGCGACTTTAAAACAAAAGTTAAAGAAGTGGATTTATATTTAATTCAATATGTTTAATATATCAAACATTATTTTTATTGGGTAACTGTGTTTGAAATAGACGCCACCGTCTGTGACGCTCCTGTGGCCGTTTGAAGTAAAACTCTCCGGATGAAACTGTTTTTTTTTCCTGTCGTGAAGGAAACAGGTTCGGACTGTGCCGAAGAGCACATTTTCTATATTAAGATTTGTCAAAACGATAGACGTAATACACACTTTTTAATATGATATAAAATAAACTAGTCGTCGATTTCAAACACGGGTATCCACTAAAAATAATGATTATGTATTTTAATTTAAACACAGTGTAATAAAAATTAATATAAAGGGTTTCACTCTTTCCATATTACCCACTTTTTCGACAGAGAAATTAATTTCAACTTATTTAATTTGTATGTCTAGGTTCGTTTGCGAGTGTGCATGTATAGTTTGATTCAATGATAGATTTTAATGTATTTCTAGGAAATAAAATTAAAAAATAAAAAATATTATTTTATTACTGAAGCGTTCAATAAATCTGATAATCATCTGATTTTTAGAACATAAAAAAAATTGAAGGATTTTTGTCCATCAATTAGTCAAAAAAACGCTATTTATCATAATTTTTCGGACGTTGTAAACTCCGGCCTTCTTTGGGTGGTTGGAATGTCGAATTGAACCATTTATTTCGTTCACTGGTGTAGACTGTTCTAGTTCTCCGTGCCATTTTTAATTGATGACAGTTATCCAAACGTGGAAGTAGAGCAGTCTACCACAGTGAGCAAAATAAAAAGTTCAGTTCGACATTCCAACCACCTGAAGAAGACCGGTGCTTACAACGGCCAAAAAGTTGTAATAAATATGCTGACAAAGATGTGGACAATAGTCTGAATAATGTAAATAGTGTACACAATACCTCATCTCAGAAATATTGACAGATAGTCAATAGAACATTGCATTTACTGTAATGGGATAAAAAATGCCCCGTCCAACCAAATATTATGGTCATAATCTGAGTGGATGCATTACAGATTAGAATATAATTGCAATTTAATATTTACTGCAGAAAATAAAAGGGTGGCCAAGACAATAAAAAAAAAGAAACAAGATATTTTAGTTTTACAATATGATGAAAAAAAATAATCTAGATATATAAAAAAATAATTTGAACACTACATCTGACATTTGTGTTATTGTTCTATATCAAGGTACGAAATTTCTATACTTTCCGTTTCTTTCAAATAACTGTAATGAAATCTCATCGCAAAATGACCTTACAAGTGCTAATATATCACGGGATCTGCGAAAAAAGAATCATTCAAAGCGAGTCATGTTATTTAATTTCTACGGCGTGGTTACTTTTGTAAATCCTTTATAAAATTCTTAACATGTCATGGAATATCAATTTGTTAAGAAAGAAATGTCATATCTAATGGAATACGTAGTAGATGCGTTGAAAACCCTATTAATAGACGCGAAATATTTTCAGCTTTTGGACCCGCGTAAAAATTCTGGGAGCATGCGTAGAGCGAATTCCATGACGCTAATACTCTGTCATACAGTGCCGAGTTCGGAATTTGCACCCTGAGAAGATACGCATATGACTTAGAAAAAACAAACTCTTTAACTCACCAACAGGGTAAGTTGGGAAATCATAGTAGAAAGCATTCCACTTCATGGGAAACTATAAGATTAGCATGCATGTGTACTAATCCTTTGCTGTAATATATATATATATATATATATATATATATATATATATACATATATATATATATATATATATATATATATATATATATATATATATATATATATATATATATATCAGTTGTTTAAAAAAACGATAGATTTTTAAATTGTTTTTTGTTGAAATTATGACTTTTTTTAAAAATGTCTTAGAACATTCCCTACATTAATGTCATCGTCAGAATAAAAATGTCTATCTCATTTCGTTCATTCTGTTCTTTATCTATTGTCTCAAGTAATTCAACACTTGCAGAATTTCGTCGTCAATACACGACACCATTCCCAAACTCAGACGATGACACCAATCCCAACTCGACAATCAAATCTAACACAACAACATCAGTCTCTCTGCTGTGCAAATATGCTCAGCTATTATTAACCCACATATGTCTGGTTTAATTAACTCGTTGCTTTCCTGACTCTGGCTCGCCAGAAAACACCAATGGGGACTTGAACTACAAACAAAATATTGATACGTCAGAAGCGAATGGAGAAAAATTTTACATAAAATGGTTGATTATGTTGACAAATGCAAATATAAGAGATTGACAAATCGATTGAAGGGAACAATTGTCGGGGAAAATATCACATTAAATAAGATTATATTGTTTGTCAGCACGATTTACCAGTTTTAATACATTAAGAACGCAAGTTGTTTCATATTGGATAGTGTAGATATTCATATCGACATTACAATTAATTCAAATCACTTAAAAGAAACATCACATATGTGAATTAACGTTTCATACTACGAACATTAAAACTTTGCCCAATGATATAAAATAAGAATCGTTAACAAAAGAAGAAATATATGAGTAGGTAGCGTTAACATTCACACAATGATGGAGTAAAAACAAGATATAATGTCCTCTTGCTGAGATATGACAAACATACAGTATTTACTAATGTATTTATGCGAATGGGGACATACCTATTATCGTCCGTAGATATGCGTCAATAGGTAACTTCATGAAAATCGATAGTACGACAAGAACGGTCTGAAAATTAATGAAAAAAAAATTCCTCGTCTTAAATGTATATTTCATTATTGAGAAGAAACACTAAAGTATTTTTTGAATTTTTTTACTCATGCTTAACATGTCCAAAATTTTAGTTACAAATCTTGTTTACGAAATAACGGAAAAAAACTCGATTTAAGCCATTTTTTAAATTTTTAAAAATAAGTTAAATTCTTCGTTTAAAACTCGTTTAAAACTCGTTTAAAAATTAAGTATACGTATTTCAAAATTTATTCGAAAATTTTAGAAAATTTGAAGTTTATTTAAAATAATTTAAAAGAAACTTTTACTTACTTTCTTCGTAGAAAAATGTTTTTTAAAATAAAAGAGAGCCGATTTGAACCACGCGTGAACTGACAAGTGCAAATTGATGCCGTCTATCAATATCATATTTTTTTAAGCGGACCTGCTTAAGTACTACCTTGTAATAATTAAAGTAAAAAAAAACTTTCGCCATTTCGTTTTTTTTTTTTTTTTTTTTTTTAAGTACTGTACCATAAGTTTGTTGATACTATCTGGAGAAATTATAAATACTATAAAAAAAAAATAAGATACAAGTTATCCACTGCTGACGTTTTTTTATTTATTGCACGCACGATACTTCCGGCTTCCGTAGATTTCATTTGGTAAAACTTATTGACACAAATTAATTCTTTTAAAATATGAGGGCTCGTTAGTTTGTAATAAGCTTTGGAAATTATAATCTGTAAATATATATCTACTTAAAACAGCATTCGTTAAGTTCTACAAGCTTTTCCATAATTTTAGAAGAATTAATAACATAATGTAAAAATAAAAATAAATATTACAAATAACAAATAATTGTAGGTAATTGTTTTAAAAATTCATTTTTCATCGAAATATCTTTTTGCTTTCAGACAATATTGTCCATGTTTATTGGAATAAATAAAAGAAAGTAAAAGCTTTTGAAATTAAAAAATATTTTTGTTTTATTGAGTTTTGTATATTACTCTTCAGAGACGATTTTCAGGTAGAGGGGTTCCAACTAAAAAAAAAACAAAAACATGATTTGGTTTCCTCAAAGCATTGTGCTTTTAACTAATATAATCACTAATCTCCTCAAAATTGAAATTATAGAGTTTTCTTACAATTAGTTAGAGGGGGTAATACATATGAAAAAAAAATCTGCCAGGACTTAACTAAAAATAAAAGATATTTATAATAAGTTCCATCATTTGTGAATACTTTCTGCAAGTTTCGCTAAAATCCGACAATTATTTTCATTTTTGCAAGATTTTCCAAATTAATGTGTGTCAAACAGGAAAAAAACGCGCTAAAATTTTATGTTATCAGCCCAGTTCATAAAAAGAGAAACAAGGTTTTTTTAATCAAAATTTACAATGTTCTAAAAAAGAAGGAATTTTTTTTTAAAATAACTAAAAAATACTTTGATCTTTCCTCTCAATAATAACATAAGCATTTAGACGCTAAAATTTAGTTTTCATCAACTTTAGCGTCTTTTTCATCATGCTATGCGATCTCATGAAAGTACCTATGCTACAACAAACATATAATCCTAAAATCTTTTTTGAGTACTGAAAAAGATTTAATAAATTGTTAGATTGTTAAAAAAAAAGAACATTTTTAACATGTTTATGAATGTGTTAGAAATGGTTTTTCACTCAAACAAGGAAACAATACAATAAGTCGCAAGGTGTTACTGAATGTGAAAAGGATAAAAGAAAGAGAATTCAGAAGATAAAAAATTAACGATTGAAATTCTATTTAAATTTTTTAGGATCAACGTTGAGTGGAAAGCAAGAGAAACCAGAAGAGAATTCTACACTCGAGAAGTTCGAGAGAGAAAATTGCTAGCATAGAACTTAGAAATATATCTGGGTATTTCAACTGTAAAATTATGAGATCAAGCTGACAAACTAATATTGTGCTTAAATTCTTGAAACCGAGGCACAAAAGAGGAAATCTCAAGAGAAAGGTTGAGGAGAAAATGTTACTTAAAAATCGTCGGGCCTGACGATTGCGGCTAGCATGAAACAGACTGTCGCCTCTAAGTGTTGACTTCTATGTTATCTTTTATATATGCATATATATATATATATATATATATATATATATATATATATATATATATATATGTATACATATATATATATATATGTGTATATATATATATATATATATATATATATATACACATATATATATGTGTGTGTGTGTGTGTGTATGCGCGCGCGCGTGTGTGTGTGTGTGCAGAACCATTCTACTAGAAATATTTTTTTTAATATATTTTTTTTAGATTTTCTAATGTTTTTTATAGTTCTCATTTAAGGAAAGTCCCAGATTTTAGTTTGTATTTGATAGTGTTACTGTTCAGCCTCAGTGTATTTTTATATTTATTTAATATATATTTAATCCAAATTAACAAACAAATACACGCACGCACGCGCGCACACACACACACACACACACACACACACACACATATATATATATATATATATATATATATATATATATATATATATATATATATATATATATATGTATGTATGTATATATGACTAAAATAAATCCTAAAGAGCCAGGAAAACCTACCTAGGTTACACCTAAACGGATCTTAAGGTTATGCCGGCTAAAAAGGACATGAAAAAAATTTTTATTGATAAAACCATAAATAACTATTAATTATAAAACCACGTGACAGAAGAAGACAAAAAAATACCAGTGTCTTTTCCAATAATAAGGATTTACTATGGACATATTTCGCACTTTTCGGATGTTTTTAGTTCCTTCTGTTTTTTTCCGATTTTTTCCTCGGCTACCGATTTGTTTCGGCATATCCACAAGTTGAGATATCTGGGTTTTTTTTTTTACCAAGCGAGTATTACTATTTGTATATATATATATATATATATATATATATATATATATATATATATATATATATATATATATATATAAAGAAATACAGATTTAATGTGTGGTATATTTATGGGATAAGGTGCTCAGTATCAGGATAGAGCATATGTAAATATCAAAGTGGATACTGAAGTCAACACCCAGAGCCTCTGAGTGTTGACTTGAATATTCACTTATATATATATATATATATATATATATATATATATATATATATATGTGTGTGTGTGTGTGTGTGTGTGTGTGCGTGTTTGTGTGTCTGTGTTTTTCTATGCGTGTTATTTGTGATCAAATATCCATGGTAATCGGAAAGAATAGATAATTGTGATACTCGCGGACAAATGAATTGTGAACACTAGTATTGATTGATAGGACATATGTATGTGAGGTCTGCTTAACCAATGAAAAACGAACGACACAAAAATTCAAATATCAGATTTTTCTTTCTCCTCTCTAGTTCATTTTCTGATGAAGTTTTAATAAAAACGAACCATATTAAATTTGTAAACGTTTAATATTTCTCTTTATCCAATTATGTGCATATATAAACAAGTGTTTCTAAACAGTACCGACAAAAGCTATCTGCCCATTTTTGTTATAGTCAGTTATGCGCCATGCATGATTATGATACAGGACTGACGAGGTAGATGTTTCTTTTACCCGCAGTAGGTTGTCATTTCTTATAGACCATTTGCCATCCAAGGCTATAGAACCCGATCTCCCATAGCTGGAAAGAGAAGTGGATTCATATTAAACCGCTCAATATCATGTACAGAGCGTATGTAAATATAGAATTGGACCCCAAGCAGCGAAACTTTGTTTCATGTATGTTAAAATTTATTAGCACGTAAGTTAATGTAATGGATCCGAACCCGGCCCTCCGATTCCTTAATCCGAGCCGCTATCCATTACTCCACCGTGCCGTCTTTGTAGATACTCTTTCTAAATAATTAGAAAATTAGTATTAACTTTCCTAAGATGATTTATTGTATGAATCCGAATACTTTTGAGTGTCACTATTTTCGAAATCAGGAATTGCGTGCTATTAATTCTGCATTTTTAACAAATTCCTGTGTTTCTAAGCTTGCTGGAAGCAATTTCAAGTAACGTCATCTACAACTATCAAATTGATTTTCCATTTCTATTTTTTTACACACGTCTTTACGCAATCTCCTATGACGAAAGATAACATATTTAATCTTGTATTAATAATAAACTTATTAATTATAAATTTACTAATTATAAACAAGATGAAAAGGTCGTTATAATATAATTCGACAGTATATAAGAGTTATTAATCCGAACATATATCTTGGATCTGTCCATATTTCTCTGCCCCAGGGCTCCGTCCCTGGCCTGATGGTAACACGGCCACGGCTTGGACCGGCTCTGACCGGCTTGGACAAGCTATGACCAGCTATGACCAGCTAAGACCAGCTATGACTAGTTTAGACCAGCTTGGAAAGCATATTGCCAGCTAAGACCAGCTTAGACCGGCGGCCCGAGTGAAAACACTCAGATCCCCACGTTAAAAACTAACCTTGTGTCACAACCTGACTCAGTAGGGGGAGGGTAAGTAAATATTCTTTTATCTTAGATTTGTTATTTATTACATTAAATTCAAAACGTCTAATTTAATATTTAGAAATAATTCATCACCTCAAAAATTCACACTGTGCAAAAAAACATTAATGTTGGTTTTGAAAATAATAAAACAATTGAATTTGAAAACTAATAAACAAAGTAACAAGATTAAATACTTATATTGGCCATACGTGCAATACCTTCTCTCAGGTGACCTGTCCCTTGTTTTGACACAATTTAGTGAACTTCGCGTACACATATCGTTTTAAGGTCGGCGAGATATATCCGAGTTAAAATTGGTTAAGTATCAGGTTGGTTGGTTGGTTGGTTGGGTTTTATGCCATTTCAACCACTGTGGGTCATTTAATGCCAAATTAAGGTGTATATATATATATATATATATATATATATATATATATATATATATATATATATATACACATATATATATATATATATATGTTTATATATACACACATATATATACATACACATATACCTATACATATATTAAATATACAGTACTATTAAACATATAGCTGGCAACATTTTTTCAAAAACGCATACCTGGCAACATTATTGTTTCAAAAACACATAGCTGACAACATTATTTTTTTCAAAAAACGTATAGCTGGCAACATTATTCTTTCCACAAAACGTATAGCTGGCAACATTATTTTTTCAAAAACATATAGCTGGCAACATTATTGTTTCAACAACGCATAGCTGGCAACATTATTTTTTCCGAAAAACGTATAGCTAGCAACATTATTGTTTCAAAAAGGCATACCTGGCAACATTATTGTCTCAAAAATATATAGATAGCAACATTATTTTTATCAAAAAACGTATAGCTGGGAACATTATTGTTTCACAAAGGCATACCTGGCAACATTATTGTCTCAAAAATATATAGCTAGCAACATTATTTTTATCAAAAAACGTATAGCTGGTAACATTATTTTTCCGAAAACATTATCTGAAGCCTTGTTGTTGAACGTAGTTTATCGTCATAGCCAGGACGCTTATGTATCAGGTGAAGAGCGTATGCAAATATAAAAGGGGACAACAAGTAGCGAAAGTTTGTTTTTTCATGTATATTTCAAAATATTTAATAGAAGTCATGTGTGCAGCCGTAGTTTGTTAATTTGTTCATTATTTACGTAAAGTCTTTACTTACTTGTCTATATTTTTGGTTTATATAATATTATTTATATTTATCATTTTATTTTACATTTTCCGGAGGTTTATTATCTAATTATTGATTTTTGTCTAAAATATATTATATTATATGCGATGCTTATACTGAATTTTAAAAGGTATTCATTTTTATTTTTCGATTTGTAAGTAACGTAGTAAGACTTTATTTCGGGTTTGCATTTTGCGATAAGATCTGATCGTTTATTTAATAATTTCTGTTGGTCTGAGAATATGATTGTAGTTTTTTTCTTCTACAGACTATACTGTTTTATATACTGGTCAATTCCAATGATGTGTTCTTTATTAAGCATGATATTTTTGTTGTAATTTTTGTTTTTAAATTTCCCACATCTGTTTAGAAAGGATTGTGCTATTCGGGTATTTACTATTTGTAATTTTTCTTTTATGTGCGTAACTTCTTTTTTTCCAATAACATTCAGATAGTCCTATGTATATTTTTTCGTTAGCAGGTACTTTTACCGTGCCTTGTTATATTTCATTGTTTTGCATACAATTGTCACTTGAAGGACATTCGTTTCTAGCTCTGTAGTTACACATTGATTTGTGAGTATGGTTTTTTGGTTATTTTTCTCTTGTGCATTTTTATTATCTCTCTTCACTTCTAAGGGTAAATGTAACCGATTTTTATTGTATTTCGTTGACTATTTCGTAGAGTATTGTAGATTGGGATTAATTTTAGTGTATGAGTGTAATTAACATGTTTCCCGCCTTTGATTTTACGTCTTTTGTACGTGTTTTACAAGTAATTGATAGTATACATGCGATTAGGTTTACAAATTAACAAGTGGTCTTGATTTTATTTAAGATCGCTTACAAATATGTTAAACCAAATCCCAGTTATCATGTATCAAACATTGTTTCTTACTCATATATATATATATATATATATATATATATATATACGATAAACGTATTGAATAAATTAAGTTTTATTGTTACGAAATAATGTAACCACAATATGTGATTGGGTTATAAAAAATGAAAATTTGAGGAGATATACTTATGTTTGAAATACAGACATATAACAGATATAATAAATAGGAGTTATTTAGCAGATGTTACGAAATTTGTATTCTCGTCTAGCTAAAACGACTTTCTCAAAAAGTGAAAACTTTAGTTGACAAAATGATTTACGTTCTTTGTTGCAATTCTCAATAACAATGTTTTGTTTTTTTTTTAATAGGAAGTGCTACAGAAATCGTGTTTGCGACGATGAGAGCGATATGGGATGGATGCATGCTGTATATGGTGAGTGTTTTTCGTCTCCAAAGCGTGTCTTTTATTTTTTTTAAGCGTTTCAACCCAAGCAAGGCGGGAAGCCACTAGCACCCAAGAGGTTAGAGAGAGTTGGAGCGAGAGCAAAGAAGAGTGATAGGGGAATGGATGAAGAGAAGGTTAGGGGATAGATCAAGTCATCTGGAGACGTCGATTGACATTACATTTAAATAGTAGCTTTCAGGAAAACAAGAAATAGGTAGGAAATTCCACAGGGGATAAGGGCGAAATATTAAGCTACTGGAGCAGAAGAGACGGGCACATTTAACAGTTTCGACAGTGAAACGGTGAGAGCGAGATGGCAGCATGTTTGAACGCGTAATCCATGAAGGCTGGGAACCAGCGAAATACCTCATCGGAGCAGTTACCGTGAAAGTATTTGTTAAAAAAACAACTGAGATATGGCGTCGGCACGTCTGTGAGAGAGTGACATGCCATATATAATAAAGTTAATATCTCGTTATCTCATAAAGGAAAATTGAACAGAAAATAAAATCCGGCAATGGATAAGAAAATAATAGAAAAAACAGAAATAATTATGTTCCGCTTAAACCATTTAAATAATTTATTAGTAGTATCTCTTTTAAGGATCTGCTTTTTTTGTATAAGTGTCGTGTACCTTAAGGGTTTGGCCTGTTAATGCGTCCTCACAATTTCATGTCCTTTGATCTATTAAATTTGAGTCTTCATGCGATCTATATTAATCCCTGTTCTTGCCAACTTTTTTTTCGTAATCTTTTTAATTAGGTAATATTCAGCTTTCTTGTGTCCCTCTAGCCTTCAATAAAATTTCCAAACGCACTTTAATCATTATGGCCCTAAGAAGTTCAACTCTCGCTTTCTGATGATAAGTATGATTGTCCTTATTTTGCATCTTCCTTGTAGACTTCGTTGTTACTCACATGTCTAATCCATAGTATTCTCAGCATCCTTCTGAAGAGACATATTTTTGTTACCGGAAGTTTCTTAATCTCTGAGGTGATTATCTTGCATTGACTGCCTAATAGCAGAACATGAAAGTTAGAAAGGCTTACTGAATGAAATGGTAACCTTTATAACATCAACAAAATACAAGACTCGCCAGCGGCCTGAAGTAGGTAAACCACTGTTTGTAGCGGACTACTTAAGATATTACCCTGACGTACAATAATGTCCAACGTATTCATGAGGATTGGGACATTGCCCATTAATGTTTATAAGTACGGTATACAATACATTTCAATACTTTTTCTTTGTTTCTAATGAAAATATCCTGTTTCATAATACGTTGCTTGGCATTTGGGAGGCACATTTTGCGATCACAAAACACAGTCGGATTTCGCTATCATATTATTCGTCCTCGGATCAAACACTTCCTCGAATTTTTTTTACCTGATTTTATTTCTTCAAACTGGTAATTTGAATATTGGGATCTGCTTCTTTTAGATAACCGGAAATTCTACATTCTTACGATTAATGTTTAGTCCTTTCTTCTCGCTTTCCTTCACTAGAATCTCTAGGTGTTCCTGTAGTTTCCTTTTTGTGTCTTCTGTCAACACTGTGTCTTCTGCATATCTAATGTTGTTTGCCGTTAATAATGAATCATCGTGGGACTTCTAATTCTCTCAGAATCGTCTCACTGTGTGAGTTGAATAAGTCCGGCGAGAAGAGGCATCCTTGTCTTACACGCCTTTCTATATTTCTAAATTCATTTTATGATGTCACAGAACACTCGTTGCTACGTTTTTGATGTCCACGAATACTCGTTCTCACTTTTGTAATGCTCGCTTGTAGTAGAGACTTTGTAATCGCAAATACAAATATAGTACGCCGTTGAACAACGCTAGTGTCAGACGCCCTCGAATATCACTCGCACAGTTAGTACTTGCTCGATAATACTCGCTCAAAGTAGTAATTACCGAATAGTGACCTGAATAGAGAAATAGTATAGTAAGTAAATGAGATAATAGCGGTCCGTATAGTAATAGAGGATAGAGTAGAAATAGCGATCCATCAGACATCACTCGACTTGCTACTTATGAGTTTCCTCTATGGTTACGTGATCTACTTAATTCAATATTGAGATCGTCTGTATTTGCTCACTGGCGATCTATTTTCAAACTCAAGTGTCGACAGCGACATTTTATTCTTACATAACTATTTATTAAATATATTTTTCTCTACGTATGCATATAGTTTGCTCGTAGTATAAGTTCTTGAATGTCTAATGTATTTCAAAAATATATGAAGCTTATCTAGCAGTTACAACAGTTGTTTGTGACGTCATTTATCAAACGTTTCCCGCATAGTTTGTAAGACATAGGCATATAGTATCTGCATTTATATTGCGCGTTCTGATAATTTTCTGAATAGAAATATTGCATTCCTTGTTCCAGTGTCTTTAACAGAACTGCACCTTTCTTGTCCTATTCCCAAACAAAATCTGTTCTGCATTCTATTCATCAGAATTCGAATGATATGTTTTCTGGCTCATTAGTTTGATTGTCCGTTGCAGTTCACATTTCAATGAGTTTGGTTCATTACACTGTAGTACTCATATAAATATAAGTATAGTTTAAATTTTTTACCGATAACTATTGGTTAATACCAACTTTATTGATGAAAATTGTTTGCAGAGTAAAATCCGGCATCGTTGTGTAATGCGTATCTGTTTAATAAAATAAAATTAGATGACAAAGATAATAGGATCATGGGAAATTGCATATGCTTTAGGCTAAATAATGGTGTCTTTATTTGTAAACTTCAGTAAACTGGTTGGTAATTTCGAAAGAGGAATATTGATATTTCTTTAGTGTAGCATAGTTCACCATAAGGCTAAATTGAAAGTAATTGGCAAATAATTTTCTGTTACGTCAATTCTCTAAGTGGAAAAGACTTTGTCGTCGCCTCCCAAAATAGATATCAATTTTGACCGAATCGGAAAGTTCAGTATCAAAAGTGTTCGCCGACAACAGCCGCGGTATAGAAGACATGTGTCCTCTAATAGCCAGAAATACAATGACGAAAATCGCTTTCTGTGCACATTTGCTCCAGGGATCCGATTTGACTCAAATAAAAGGAAAGAAATCATTTGGATTTATAAACAAACACACACAATCTCTTCAGATGATCATATAACCTCATCTGAAAAGATCATATACGTATCAATATCTATTCAAAGCTTCTTCTGCTACGTGTTGCAACCATTCAGAGTGTGGAGGATCATTGGTCTCCACAATCTCCTATTCATTGTATTCCTTTGCCCAACGTTTGTCACTTTGCCAAACTTCCTGCCACCTTTCTACTATCCATTCACACAATTATTATTATTATTATTATTATTATTATTATTATTATTATTATTATTATTATGAACTCACAAGTATGATATTGACACTAATGGACCCGTACTGTCAAAGTTGACGGCAAGAAGGAATATATTATAAGTAATATAGATTATATTAATTTCGTTTAATGCAATTAATTTTTTTTTTTTTTGTGAAACAATTGAGGGATAGTGAGCAAAATATCGATGACCCATCCGCCCAAATTCAAGTTATATTTGTTTTTTTGGAAAAAAAAAGAACTTTAGTTAAATAAAAATTATGAGACCGATATGAGTTACGGGCAAAGTTAGTCATGTTAAATATTGTCTTACAAATTTAACTTTATTTTATTTCCTTTTTAGTGATAAAGAGGAAGAAATAAACAACTATAATTTATGTATGTACGAAAGAAACAATGAAAAATTGTTATATGTTTCCTTTTATTTCTGTTCAAAAATAAATATAACTTCAATGTGGTCGGGTGGGTCATCGGTTGTGTAAAAGTGTCTGTACGTGTTCCTTAGTAGTAACGGGATATATATATATATATATATATATATATATATATATATATATATATATATATATATATATATATGTTATGGGGTCCACCCTTTTTCATATAAGTGGACTCTACCAGTGTTACTTGGACTGCTGCCGTTAAATACCCAGAGTTACAGTCGGTAGTCGGAAGTCGGATAGTGAGACGATATACGGAGAGTGAGACAATATACGAACGGATATAGTGTGAGGTAACCTCTTGTAGAAGTCAGTTACATGCACGTAGACTCTAAAGAAGTCCTACTTCGAGACTGTATATATCTATCTGTATTTGCTACTAACCACGTTCCTGGACTTACTAACAGTATTACTCTTTGTATGATTGTGTAAATACATTTTATTTCTTATAATTAATTATTGCGTTTGTCATTCTTTGGAGATCGAATTCATCTCGGAATCCACAACAACTTGGCGAACGAAGATTCGAAACTCACGCGGGAAAAGAAAAACTTTTCGTACGCCTAACCACAACAAAAAAAAAAGAAATAGAAAAATCCTTCCCTCGTCGTCCACAACAAATTAGCTACAAACAATTTCGAGGAGTAAAAATACATAAAATTGAGTTGTCATGGAAGATTTTTAAAATATGTTGGTAGAACTGATAAAACACCAAAATGAGCAACAATTACAGATGCAAAAATACCAAAATGATCAACATGATTTTTCTTGTAGCTGTAACAGCTACAAGAAAAATGGCAAAAGCAAATATTTCAAACGCAAAAGGAAAATCAAGATAGACAAACAGAGCTCCAGGAACTAATATTGAAAGTAGAGGGCAACAAGCAATTAGATATTGAAAAAGAAGCAACATTTTCGCAAGACGCATTGTGGAATACCATAGAGATTTTCAAATATTTTCTAGATGAGGACAAAAATTTTGCAGATTACTTCAGAAGACATGAAGACATCTTTAACATAGACTGTCAAAATTGGACAGAAGCAAAAAAGCTACGTCTACTGCTTAGAAAATTAGGAACTGAAGAATATACAAAGTTCGTGGATTATATCTTGCCAAAAAAGATGAACGAATTAAAATTTGACGAAGCTGTGACATATCTTAAAGAAATCTTCAGCCCCAAAACATCAGGAAGTGGAAATGCCTTAACCTGGTAAAGGGCGATAATGAGAATTATTCCATGTTTGCCGCAATCGTAAATAAACATTGTGACGACTTCAAACTAGCGGAATTAACCTCGGACAATTTCAAATGTCTCATCTTTGTTCAAGGGCTAGTTTCTACAAAAGATAGCGAAATTCGTAGAAGAATACTTGCGAAATTACAAAATGAACCGGGTCTAACATTACAGCCATTATCGGAAGATTGCCAGAGATGTTTATGTATAAAGAAAGACGCAAAGGACACTGAAGAATCAGCTGTTTCTCATATACGTAAGTTAAACAAAAGTCTACGTTCTTCCCCCTCCCCGGAAAGAAAACTAAAATTTTACGACAAAGAAAAAAGATTCTCACCCTCTCCGGAAAGAAAAATAAAATTTTATGATAAGAGAAAAAGTACAACATACAGGACAAATTATGACGAATATCGAAACAAATATAAGCCCCCTCCATCAGCATGTTATCGATGTGAAGGATTACATTGGAACAAGGATTGTCGCTTCAGATATAAAAAATGTCTTGAATGTGGAAAAAAAGGCCACAAGGCATCCCAATGTAGAAATAGGAAAGATACTAATAGAATAAGAGCTACAAGGATGAATAACGATGACAACACCAATGTAAGGAAATATGTGGAACTGGAAATTTTAAATAAAAAGATGAAATTACAACTGGATTCGGGTTCCGACCTCACGATAATCAACTTACAGACATGGAAAAACTCAACAGACCTAACATGTTACACACTCAAAAAATTGCCAAGTCGGTTACGGGCAAACGAACAAAACTTGAGGGAGAAATAATCGTGAATGTTAAATTTCACGCAAAACAAAAAACTTAAGACATACGTCATGAAAGATACTGAAAATTTAGTAGGTATTGACTGGATGCAGAAATTCAACGTTTGGGACCTACCTATAAACTCGTTTTGCAAAAAGTTAGAGGTTGAACGATCAGATACTATAAAATTGAAGGAGGAATTATATAATCAATTTCCTGAGGTATTTTCAAGCGGGTTGGGACGATGCAACAAATTTAAGGCCAAAATAGAATTAAAAGAAAACTTCCAACCAATTTTTAGAAAGAAGCGAAATGTACCGTTTGCTACTATAGAAAAAATAGATAAAGAATTGGAGAGATTTGAACAAACTGGGATTCTATCAAAAACAGAGTTTAGAGAGTGGGCAGCGCCGGTGATTTACGTAAAAAGAAGTCAGGAGAAATTCGCGTATGCGTAGATTTTTCGACGGGACTCAACAAGGCAATAAAAGACCACCATTACCCACTACCGAGCCCAGAGGAGATACTTACAAAGCTCAACAGCGGTAAGATATTGTCAAAAATATATCTTAGTGAGGCTTATCTACACATCCCTGTACAAGAAGACAGTACGAAAATCCTTTGCATTAATACGCACAAAGGGTTGTACAAGTTCAACAGACTAACATTTGGAGTAAAAGTTGCACCTGCAATTTTTCAGCAAAGGATGCTATGGATACAATCTTTGAAGCGTTTGAGATACAAAGACCGCAAGAAGATAGAGTAATGAGAAGGTCAAACAGGAAAAGAAAATTCGACGAACCCCTAATCATCAATCATAAGAGATAAAAATATTAACTCCCCCACAAAAAGGGATCTAAGGAGGGGGTTGTTATGGTTGATAAGTTCAGGGAAAATCTACTTTCCTATGGAAGAAATGATCATCTGTATGAGGTAAATTGTGTGAATCGCATTAATTGTTATTCACACACACACATACACATACCCGTATATATATATATATATATATATATATATATATATATATATATATATATATATATATATATATATATATCTCCACTCACCTGCTGACATTGTTGTTTTCACGACTGACTGAATTTGGCGATGATTTTCTCTTGTTAATGCTGAAGTTGGAACCGTTCTATCATATCTTTATTTATTACGAAGGACATTATTACATGAAGAAAAATTATATCAATCTGTAAAAAAAATATTTGATAATGCTTATGAAAGCGAAAGGCATAGAGAAAACATTGGGCAAACGTTTCATGGAAACAAAACAAAAACAATCCAGACTAAAAAATATATTCGCTGGATTACAACCGAACATGCATAAATAAGAAATTGTGAACTATATATATATATATATATATATATATATATATATATATATATATATATATATATATATATATAACATGTGTATTTTGTATATTCGTATTTATTTAGTAATATTTCTGTAATATCGTATGCAGGTTAGAGAGACAAGAAGAAATAAAGAACAACTGTCGAACACCTATAACTAGTAAGACCTGTGGCTATTCAGGACACGGAGAACTGTAATATGTCTACTACTACACAGATAGATTGCAAAACATACTAAGTTCATTGAATTTCGGCGCGTAATTTTAATTACAGTTTATCATATGGTATTATAATAATAGTTTGCCGCTCGTATCCAAGAAAGGATGTCAACGAAAGCGGTCACACTTGCAAACACCTGCTCAGACACATTTTGTTTGTTCCTGCAACTATGCTATGACGTTAGTTACAATTTCTGGGAGTGCATCATCTTGCGTGATCAACAAGGAAAACGCTGGCTTGTAACTTCGCGCAAGCACAACCATCGGCGGCTCCAGTTAGCTCCGTCATAGTCAACTAGGATTTTCATGCACTTTCCAAATGTTCGACTGAAAAAATGGAGTTGATGAGATTCGAACACTGGTATTATTGTGAGAAAGCAAACTTTTTAACCACTCAGCCTCTGGCGCTAATCAATTTATTAGCTTCTAATACAGGTAATCTAGTTTTGATATGGATTTCGGATATCAAAATTTAACTCAGCTTTTGTAACTATAGCAAACCAGTGACGATGAAAATGCTCGGAAAGTATAGTCGCGCAGTTACATTATAAGTGGAATAAAATATGTCTAAATATTAAAAAGAGAAACGTAATAAAATGTATTCGCAATGTCAAATGCTCGTAATGGAAAATTCTTTTGAATTCCTTTCTGAAAGAATCTGCGAATCTAGAATAAATTAAATTGAAAAGAGAAGATACGGCGCCTACAGTACTGGAATTACTTCCATTGCGCACAATAAAAAAATTGCTTAAACATATACAGAAATTCGACATAATAAGTGTAAAGGATACCAGGGCTTTATATGAATTGAAATAGTGTTAATTAAAAAGAGTGCATCGCCATGAAAACGTTAAAATAATATTTAAAAAAAAAAAAAATAACATATTCTAATATTTGGGAAATAGGATTGTAAATGTATTTAACAACTGGCTGATAAATTTAAACTATTAAAGAATTCTAGTTATATGTCAAAATATGTATTGCCAAAATTTAAGTTTCAGAAAGGCCATTTGTCACATGTCTTTCTATAAACGGAAAAATGAAAAGTTTCATATTTTAACAATGTCCGAAATTTTAAGTCAACATTAGAGCCATCACATATCATATTTGCAGGTCGCGGACACGCAGTTACGGAAGTTTAAATGTCTGTGTTTTGAGAGAGATACGGTAAGTGCGACACTGAGATCCGTACGATGGCCAAGGGCACATTCCAAAAGCTGGCCAGATTATTGCGAAACAGTAACAAAGAAAAGAGTAGTGGGCTTTTACGTTACATCTGTCCACCTTTACGGCAGCGAATGTTGGACAGTCACTTCAAATTTGAGAAGAGACTCGAGGCGACGGGGATGTGGTTCTGCAGAAGGATGTTGAGGGTATCATGAGCCGAGAGTGTTAGCAACGATGAGGATTCAAACAAGGAGGAGGTTTATACTTAACATCAGGAAGAGGCAGCTGAAATTTCCAGGACACGTAATGAGAATGGAGGGCTTGAAGTATCTTATATTCACAGGTCGAATAGAAGGAAAGAGAGACAGGGGGAAGTAACGTATGTTATACCTGGCGGGATTAAACAAGTTGATGACAGAACGTGGTCTGAGAGAGGTGGCATAGGGTCAAAACTTATTGAGAGTTACAAGGGATAGGCGGAAGTGGAGAGCTGTGATTGCCTACGTCCTGAAAAGATACAGCATATAAAAAGAAAGATATATTATATTAATTTACAGTATGAATGATAAATTTAGTTTTGAATGACCTCGCCGAATCGATACGCATATACTATTTACATTATTCAGACTATTGTCTTCACCTTTGTCGCCATCTTTATCACAACGTTTCGGCCGTTATACGCTCCGGCCTTCTTCAGGTGGTTGGAATATCGAACTGAACCCTTTATTTAGCTCACTTGGGTAGAATGATCTAGTTCCACGTGCCATGTCTAGTTCCAAGTGCCAGTGAGCGAAATAAAGGGTTCATTTCAACATTCACACCACCTGAAAAAGGCCGGAGAGTGCAACGGTCGAAACGTTGTGATAAACATGGCGACAAAGATGGGGTCAATAGTCCGAATAATGTAAATAGTGTACATAATACCTCATTTAAGAAATATAGATATATACTCATCTAGCTGGATTAAAACTCAATTTCAGTGTTCCAAAAATACTTTGACTGTTACGGTCGAAAATACTTGTACAAACAACAACAAAGCCATGAACACGTTTTCGATATACAATAAGTTATTCGAAAATTAGACAAATGCACATAAATCTTGGCTGCTTGATTTAATATATATATATATATATATATATATATATATATATATATATATATATATATATATAGTTCACGCAATATTATATGTTTGCATCATATTTGTTCTCTAAAGCTTTTAGTATTAGATGCATTTATTAATTACATTATGTGTTTGTAAATATTTGCTCCTGCACGAACATCTTTGTTGAGAACTGTTTTATGCCTGCAAACATTTTAACGTAAATCGATTTGACTGAAAAGTTTAATACAACTTCAGGCAATGAAGATTTAGTTTGATATTGACTGAGTGGTTTTGTCCAGAGTCCCAGACATTTTTAAACAAAGAATAAAAATATTCAGTTCACATACAACTTTTTTGAGCGCTAATAATGATTGTATTATTTTTCAGAAAAAAAAAAAAAAAGATTTAAATTACGTTAACAGTTTTTTTCTCATCCGAAAATACTGCACTGTTTCGGGGAAAATGTCCTTATTCTTTCTAACCGTTATTTATCTAACAATTTTTAGAACAGTGATTATAGAAAACATTATTGGTTTTACCAAATATAAGTTGGCCATCTCCGTTATATCGATAGTTGCTAAATATATTTACGTAAAAATTTAAATTAATAAATAAAAGCATTTACTGAGAATACTTAAGCACGCCAACGGCGGTTTTATATTCTAGGAAGAAAACATTCTAACAAGTGAAAACATGTGTTACATGCCTTCTCCCCGATCCTGAAATGGAAAATTGGTGGGTGTTATAGATATTGTATTTACTCAAAATTTCATTATGTCATGTTGCAACAATCTGCATTTTAGCCACGTTTACGGAAAGTATATTATTTCACGACGTCAATTACAACAATGTAAATGCTAGGCTTCAGGGACTGAAAGTTAATGTTCGAACAACCATCGAAATGCAGTCCATACTAACTAAGGAATGGAAAAACATTGCATTATAATTACGCATATTATAATGGGTTAATATATATTCATTTAAAAAGCATCATGAAAAAGACGAAAGGAAAATCACTTACAAACTAAGTTAAAAAATCGAATGCAATTAGAGCTAATGTAAATAGTGTTAACTGTTAATAATAAAACTGGTAGTGACTTGCATAAGATCTCTTTTAAAAACTAAGCAAAGTATTAAGAAATACTATATTTTTATTAGGTTGGTGCAAAAATAATGTCGGTTTTTGACGTATTTTTAACGTGAAAAACCGACATTATTTTTGCACCAACCTAATATTAGAAATAAAAGAATTTAGGATTGAACAATTACGTAATATCGGTGCACCTACAGGACAAATTCATCACAGATGTAGAGACTCGCAGAAACAGATATATGATTCTTCAGAATGATGCTGAGAAGACAATGAACATGTGTTGTGTTGCCCTCCCTCTAAAGAGTGTAGTTTCCTCATTTTTAAACATCGTAAACTAACAGTTAATATTATCGTTCTTTTATTATTAATTAAAAGTTTTAATTCTGTTTGTTCCTAAGTCATAACAGCTTCATGTTTTTTTTTTGTTTTTTTTTTTCTTTGTGGTACTGTTACTCATTTACATATTCGTCATTAATCTATTACTGATAATAATAAGAAAGCCATTATAGATTTCTAGGCATTGTCCTATATCTATTCGTAAAGGAAAAAACTAAATGCAATTATACCTTTCTCATGAGTAATTATTTCATCTTAACTCTGTTCCTATGGTTCGAAATAAACTGATTCGCCTATCGTTAAGCGGGAGTGAATGGAAATGTATAATAAACCTCCGGATAAATACGAATTAACCATTTTTATCATTATGTGTTTTATTTTGTGATCTGTTTCCCTTCAGAACCTTGACGCTGACCAGCGTGGATCTGCCCAATTTTATGCCTTTTCTGGCTCTTAATAAATATTGTCTTTTTGCTATCTCTTCTAAAACATGTCTCATCATCCATTTACGCAAGCTCGCTAGATACGTTATCCCATTAAATTTTTCAAGCCGTTTCCTCATGATGTGACCTTAAATTTCAACTATCACTTTTTTACTGTTAACTATAAATGTCCTTTTTGTGTGTACCTTCTCTTAAAATGTCGTCGTGGCTTACATGTTGTTTGTCCTCCCTCTAAAGAGTCTGTTACACGCTTTTTCCTACTATGAGTTTAGTTGGAGAGAAGTTTGGCGGAACACTGAATAGATTGAGCGCTGGTTCATTCGATACATTCTCACTAGTCGTGTAATACTTTTCTGATGTACTTACTGTTTAATATACGATATAAATGTAAACCTTATTTTTGTTATTAACAATTTACTTGATCACAACATCTTGGAATCTATTTACTATAAGATTAGTTGGAGAGAAGGCTGGGGAAACAGTGAATATGATATAATTACTCATAAGGAAGTTATAATTCCATTTAGTGTTTTCATTTACGAATAGATATAGGACAATGCCTAGAAATCAAGTAAATAAGTAACAGTACCACAAAGAAAAACAAAAGAAACCATAAAACTATTAGAAAAGTTAGGAACAAACAAAATTAAGAATTTTAATTAATAATAAAAGAACGATAATGTTAACTGTTAGTTTGCGACGTTAAAAAACGATGAAACCAGCACAGCGTCCGAAAAAAAAAAATGATGGATTGGGAAAGTAGGAAGTACTCAGATATTGTAAAAGTTATATCAAAATACATACAGGAAAACCAGAAAAAACAGTCCAAAATGTAATATGAATAAATACAAGAATCCTTTTCATGGCATTTAACCAAACTCATATAAATTAAAAACTGCAGCCTAAATACATCTAACATATATATATATATATATATATATATATATATATATATATATATATATATATATATATATATATATATATATAAAATAGTGAAAGCGGAGGATTTAGAAATCCATAATATTAATTCATTTTGCAAGATCAAACAGATCACGTTTCTTCAGACAAAATAATTATACAAAATTGTTACAAATTCTCTGCTTTCATCATTATCATATTTGCACTGATTTTTGGGATTTATATTCTCTTTGGAATTATCCCTACGAATTATTCAATAATATTTTATATATATAAATATATATATATATATATATATATATATATATATATATATATATATATATATATATATATATATATATAGTTTATGCAAAACTAGGTAATCAACATGGGTAGACCGAAAGAGGATGATATCCCTAGAGCTCAATGTAAAATTCAGAGCAGATATGTTTGAATAAAAACAGAAACTCCAACGAACTTCAAATTAAATTCTTCGTACATTGTTTAGACATTTAGAATTACATCAAACCGTAACCTCCCTTTAAAGTAACGCGAATTGACAGCGTCTAAGAATTTGAATGAAACCTGTCCTCGTGGAATGTAATTTATTAGGGTTGCTGTAGCTTCTTCCTTTAATGTCGGTCTTCACCCCTTTCCCATCTATATCTAGAGACAAGACGCGTTAGGCTTAAGCAACATCTAGCCGACACACAGTGGGGTTAAGAATAAAGAATTGAAATGGTACACCTAACCCACTCATATCTTCTCTCCCACCTTACTCCCTCACTTCATTAATTTTACATATGCTTGATGAGGTCCATCAAAGACGTGTGAATTTCTTTTCATTTCAACCTTTGGAAGTAAAGTCTGATGATCCAGAGCCCTGTTAAAGGGGTTGTGGCGAAATAACTCATTACATGGAAAAAAAAACAACAAAAAAACAAAACATGGAACCTTAAAGTGGTCTGTTTTTATTCAAATATATATATATATATATATATATATATATATATATATATATATACAAGGGCAAAGACGGAGAGAACGCAAGACAGTGGTAAAGAACCTGGAGATGGAAATGAACCATTTTATTTATCCGCTTTAGGCGATTATCAGATAAGTTAATCTTCTTTGTTCTTTGTGCTGGACACACAGATACACATACGCACACACACACATACGCACCCCACCACACACATATATATATACATCGAAACAATTTTAAGACATACTAGATGTTATTTTGTTCCAAATTTTTCATACATTTCTCTATACGTCCTTGATCTATTAATTAATATATATATATATATATATATATATATATATATATATATATATATATCAGTATCTCAAATATATATATATATATATATATATATATATATATATCGCAAATATATATATATATATATATATATATATATATATATATATATATATATATATATATATATATGTGTGTGTGTGTGTGTGTCTTCTACACAGAGAAGAATAAGAAGTTTAGCCGAAGTTTAGCATCAGCCATCCTGAAGGGTTTGAAACATATTTTTCTATGATGATTAAATATGGCAGTTTCGTTTTGGGGGGTGGTGTTCAAATTAATAGGCTTTTTTTTGTCGCATCGAATAACTGATTGGTGGTCATTCTGGAGACCAGCTGCCAGTTTTACATTGTCCGGCCTATCGGACTTACTATCAAGACAGCAGCTTATATTTCGGACATCAGCGAAGGTCGTTGATGATGAAAAGATAAAACAGTTTCCCGGATAGCGTCATGCTGACCCCGCATTAATGTAACAGAGTTTTCATAACAACATAATCATATTAAATAAGAGCGTTATACCATTGAAAAAAGCCGAAGAGTCCTTACTTGTTGAAAGTTGTCTGAAGCATCGTGAAGATATTCTGTGTTTGGGTTCAAACGGTTTGTTTTTGTGATTACTCAAGCACATAATTTAAGAAAATTGAAGTTGGTGAGCAACGCAGACAACCCTCGGTGAAGAGAAAACAATGCATAAAAAACGTGTCGAATTTGAAAAATACTTGACATTTTGAAATATAATATTTTCTTTCTTTGAATCGTCATTATCTATTATTTATCACCGTAATGTATGACTTGGTTTGATTTATTTTTCTGCTAGTATTTCAATAAAGAATCAAACTGATTAGTAAGTAGACTGTCACGAGAATTCGAGAGAAAAAAATTGCTAAAATATAAATAACTAATGAATTACATGGAGGATGTGGAGGTAGAAAAAGAACACGAGAGTGTTTGGAAAGGCGAGCGATGAAGTTGGACATTAAGCAATCAATGATTTAAAAATGAAACATGAAAAAGAAGAGATGAGAGGGGAAAACGAGAGATAGCATGGCATATAAAATGAAATAAAGTCTGAGAGAGGCGAGAGTAAAATAGAATTGAAAGGAAACAAGAATATAATGAAGCGATATTAGGAAGAAAAATATACAAGAGGACGTAACTCATTGACTGAGTGAAAAAAGAATAAATAATAATAATAATAATAATAATAATAATAACGACAACAACAACAACTACAATACAGTGGCTTGAGCATAAAAATTGAAGAAACCATAAGAAAGTGTAATTAAATCTCTATTTGACGTGAGATTGCCGGGTCACGCATCAGTACGTTGATCTGGTTTGAAACGAAATGCAGACGGCTGAGAAAAAATCATGTGGTAAATAAAAAAAATGATATATATATATATATATATATATATATATATATATATATATATATGTACTTTTTGAGTTCATCTCTATCTAGAAATATACATTGATCCTGTTTTCTGGCTAAGATGTTTTCTTTAGATATCGAAGCCTCAGTTTCTGTTACCCCTCTTTTTTATAAAGGCCCGCATTTTCATTGCTTCGCTCGAACATTTTCACATGAATGTTTAACATAAATCAATTTTAGTTTCGCATTTTCTTCACGGTTTGGTTTCGATTTTCATTGGTTAAATCTCTTGAAACGTTAAATTTGATAAACAAAAGAAGAAATAAATCAACACTTGGAATATGGATTTCCAGGACAAGGATATAATTCCGATTTTAATAATTACTGCTGCACAATCTTCTTACTTTTCTTCCACATTCTAAATATATCTAAATATACGAATGTTTCGTAGATGTCAGAATTAAGTATATTACTTCAGGGTTACAAGAGTGCGGATTCGTCGTGGTGTAATTGTTTGCAAACTTATCTCGCTTTATCTATAACGACTGAATAGAGAATTCAGTCTTCATTAGGTGTCCAATGCTTTCGCCCTTTTCAAGCATCTAAACTACACTTAGAAAAATAACATGATGTAAACGAGACCTAGTGTATTGGTTTGCAACCTTGTCTCGCTAAATCAATTACTACTAGCAGTGAGTCCTTACAGGGTGCCCCTTACTTTCGGCCTTGTGCTACATGTTATAAACAGGAACGAAGTTCTATAACTTTAAAAAAAAAAACATATCCATTTGTCTAGATTTCGAATTATGATCTTCAATGTATAAATCTCTTTTCCATTTTAGGAACATGAACTATTATGATCTTCTCAACATAATTTCCAACACTGTTATTAAATAGTTCCTTAAATATTAGAAAGTGTACCTCACTCAGCTATAATTGCGTTTTGACAGTTGTGTCCGTGATTAGTGAAAAAACAAGAATAAGACTGTTTATTTAAAGGACAAGTAAACTCTCTTTGCTTACATCTTTGGCTCAAAACTGTCTTTATGTAGTACATCTTTTTTTTTTAGTAGAATTTAAATTTTAAGTGCGGAACAATTTGATTGGTGAGCCGAGTTCATATTCCGCCTGAAGCCCTCCACTCTGAGGGAGGCATGAATCCAGCATTTCCCAAGTCAACTACGGAGAAAATAAATGCACTGCGTGTAGGAATGTAACTAAACAAGACGAAGTAATATAACAGTAACATAGAAGTGACGAAGCTGTAACGAAGTTGTTGGTAATGACAAAAATTATAATTGCATAAAACGTCCAACAATAGCAACAATAAAAACTTGAAACACGTACTGACATAAATAACATGATTTTTCCTTTTTGTGATGTGAATTCCGGAGTATTGGTATGGTGTGTGTAAAAATGTTCTCAGTGTTTCTTTTATTTAAAAAAAAGTGCTTACTTGGTTTGGTTCTGAGATTTTTGTTTATAAGTATGGCATTTGAAATCGTCTGTTTTCGATCTTCACGGAGCGCTGGCTATGCGTGTGTACCTGTAATGCTACTGCTACTTCTACTTGTCTACTCATCACTGACTACTGCTTTATGTAAACTAGTCCACTCTAATATTCTCTACTCTATTGATTATCCTATGGTGAAATGATCGTTTTTATAATGATGAGGGTTACGATGTTGAAATACCCTTCTTTTTTATCATCGCTGTTGACAAGGTTATTTTTGAAATATCCTTAATTTTGATCATCACTGATGGAAAAGTGGTTTATAGAATGATGAAATATCACCATCATTTTGAAGCATAACAGAAGTTTCTCTAGAAAATCGCAGTGTCTTAATAATGAAAATAGGCAGCATCTTTTTTTCCGTGAAATGCTTCTAATGAAATTTCAACTCTGATTTGAGACTCTTCTGTTTTTGTTATTTCTTGTTGCAAATTTTCATGAATTTTATATTTGTCTTGTTTTTTCTTCGATGGGTTTATTTGTATATCTCTGTTTTATTTCTACATAGGTTTTTAGTCTGTCTACTTAGACTTGAGTATGAACATCATTGTTGGTTATCATTTGGAAATATTTGGGTGTTTGCTTAATGACTTCATAAGATCCTGATTGATTAGGGTGTTTTTAATGACCTTCAAACCCGATCCATTCAACTTCAGACTATGTCACAAGTTTGAAGCTTATCTGAAAAACAGGATCTTTGTGATTTATATGATCGTTTTGAAAAATATCTGAGATCAAACTATGCTGTTCACTTATATATTTCTCTTGTGAAATGCTGATTTTGTTTCCTCATTTGTAGCGTCTATGATTAACTGTGGTATTAAAATTTGTGGTTTTGTAACAGCATCAAAGCGACAAAACCCGGAGCGGTTAAGCATTTTTCTAATTCCCACCAGAATTATTGGCAAGCCTGAAATCCAAGATTCTTTTCAAATAGCTGTTTTAATAGTTCTATGTTCTCTTTCACTCAGACCCTTGCATTGACGATGATAGGCTGTTGAGCGTAGTCGTTAAAAACCAATACTTTTCGACTATTCATCACTATTCTTGACCATTACAAAGTCAACGGCATTTAATTCTTTTTAAAAGGAAGCGTCATGTTTGGGCCCTTCTATGCACATAATAAACATGTTTTGTGCCTTTACGAATTCAAGGCTAAAGAGTCACTTAAATCAGAGGGTTACTAAATGAGATGCTTGTTATGGAGACAATTATACTAAGATTATGAAGGATATTTTGGAGAGATAACGGTTGGTCCTAGATATAACAAGCTTATATTTGTAACGTTTATCATTGGTGTAATCTTTTCCTAACAGTAGGTGTTTTTTTTTTTAAAATAATTTTTCTGAATGAATCATTCTTCTTACAAATGGAATCCGCAGGGAAGTAGAGTGATACCATCGTGTGGACATAACAGGGTGAGTAATTTTTTATTGCAAAAGTCTGAGCTGATCGGATTAAAAACGTCAGAAAATTTTCTATAGAAGAAGAGATAGAATAGAGATTGACTTGAAACGCTGTGGAAAAGTGGCTTCATAGCTAAAATAAGTCAATTTAAACACAGGAAATAGAGTGTGTTTATTGGCCATCTCTTGCCTCGATATGGCAACATTATTTGATTTTCCTCTAACTTGAAATTAGTAAATATAAAACATGGTAGAATGAGATAACAGTAATAGTAATATAAACACATACTAATTCGCTGAAAAAAGAACATACCACGATGAAAAAGGCCGCAAATTTAATAAAAACAAAATTTTAGCGTAAAAATCATTATGTTATTATTAAGAGGAAAGATAAAATAATTTTGGAATATTTAATAAATTTTTTAATCCTTTCTAGTTCGAACGGAATTTTCGTTAAACATTTTAATTTTCCTTTGACAGCAGGGAGCCAAATATTAAAATTGGATATGTTAGATTCCATTATTTAGATTAAAAAAAAACACATTGATTTATAATTTCTTGCAAATATCAAATAATATTCAGATTTTAATGATCTTTTCAGCACTTATTTACAAATGAATGAAATTATTTTCGAAATGTTTTTCATTTAGAAAATTTCTATACGTATATATTGTTTTTTTTTACATCTGCTACACCTGCCACTTTTTTAAGTTTATGAAAATTTGTGAAATTAAATTTTCACCTCTTTAATAATTATATTAATTCAAAGCAGAAGCCCTTGGAGAACATAAATTAACAATTTAAATAAAATCTTTTCTGAATTATAAAATAACACAGCCAATAAAACTATAACATTATTTAATGAGAAAATATACTTAATTGTTTTATAAATTAAGGACACGATTGCATTCAAAAATGTTTTCCGATGAATAATGAATTTTTACAACAATTATGTTTATTATTTTAAAATTTTATTAAAATAATTTATTAAGTTTTAAATCTTTTAAAACTCAGTATTAAGGTCATTCTTTTAGATGATTGTATTGTTAAGTAAACAATATATTTACTCATCATAAACGGAAAAGCTTAGCACAAATCATCAAAAATTAATATTTTTAAAGTAATTTTGAATTATTTTTGATGTGGGTGCCAAAGTTGGCCCCACAGAAGTAAAACACGGAACCCGGATTAGATGTAAGAAAGATATATTAACAACAGGTCACAGAGATAGTGTAAGCAGAGCTTACTATAAGTTAGTGTCCAACACTGGTAGTCGTATGAGACTCTCACTGTCTCTCTGTGTCACTCTCTATCACTCTCACGTAGAGTGCTATCTCGCCTACTTAATATAGGCCTGGAGGAGTCTATTGTGTAGGTATTTTCCGGTCTCACAATACCCCACTTCCAATGAGTTTTCTTTTTGAAAAAGAGAGAAAAAATAAAACTGTTAATACTTTTTCCTCTTGGGATTTATTGTTTCTCAGCTGGATGTAGAGATCTTGATGCGTGAGCCACAGCTTTTCGCGAACCGTCTGGCAGTTTATGCAAAATGCAAGCACCAATGCTGTACGAGCTTGCATCACTTGCGACTATGATGTCGAGACTAGGGTCGAAATGTGTGCGGGAGAGGTCTGAAGTAAGAGTTTGTTTGATATTCTCGAATGCGTCTTAGCATTCCGGGGTCCATGACCATGGTTTGTCCTTTTTTAAAAGTTGGTTGAGAGGCCCTCTCGAATGTTGCATGTTCTTAATGAACCCTTGGTAAATATTATCTAGGCCGATGAAGCTTTGTAACGCTTGAACGTTATCTGCGGCTGGCATGTTTCTGATCGCGTTGGCTCTTTCTGGATCCGGCCGACGACCATCTTTATTTATAATGTGACCTAAGTATTTAATCTCTGGTAAGAAAAAGTCACACTTTGCCTCCTTAACCTTAAATCCGTATTCTTGTATCTTTTCGAAGACGTTTATTATATGGTTCCGGTGCTCTGCTGTAGTCATTCTAGTAACTAGTGTATCATCCAAATAGGCTATTGCGTAGTCAAGATCGCCCAGCATGGCGTCCATGACCTGCTGGAAAATTGCAGGCGCAACATTTACTCCAAAAGCCAGCCTGTTGTATTTGCACAACCCTCTATGGGTGTTTATGCAGAGCAATTTGGAACTTTCTTCTTCTACCTCTATCTGAACGTATGCGTCCTAGAGGTCGATTTTAGAAAAAAAATTTCCACCATTGAATTTATTGAAAATTTCTTCAGGGCTTGGGAGAGGATAGTGGTGATCTTGCAAGGCATCGTTTAACCCTGTGGAAAAATCTGCGCATACTCGTATATGATTGGACTTCTTTTTTACGTAGACCGTAGGTGCTGCCCACTCGCTGAAATCTTTTTTTGACAGAATACCTGCTTGCTCGAGTCTATCTAACTCTTTATTGATTTGCTCTAGAGCAGCGAAAGGGACATTCCGTTTCTTTTTGAATACCGGTTGTGTACCGTCCTTCACCTTGAACTTAGCTTTCATTTTAGTAAACGTCCCAAGGCCGCCAGAAAAACCTGGGGTAATTGTTGTTTGAGTTCCTTTTTTAGATTTCCCAAATTGGATGTTGTACTTTGTATCGTGCGACAAAATGTACTCATTGGGCAATCCCAAAGATTGAATTTTTCTATCCAATCAGTTCCAAATATGTTGTCTGAATTTTTTAATACGTAGGCTTTGAGCTTTTTGGTAACTCCATTTAGTGTTACTGTAAGTATTATCTCGCCTAAAATGTTAATATTTTCGCCAGTTACGGATTTTGCTGTTTTATCCGTTTTGATAAGGTAGGCTTGTTGAATTTTCGCCAAGTACGCCAGTTAATGGTTGAAATATCAGAACCCGAGTCAAGCTGGAATTCCTATCAACAATATTGTCAGATTGAGCTTGACTAATTTTATTTTTGGTTTTTCTCGTTCTGCTGGCGTACCAGCACGAAATTAAAGTATGCCCACTTTTATTGCAATTTTTGCAATATTTTTTGTTCTTAACTGGACAGAATTTCATCAAATGCCATTTACCACAATGGTAACATGGTCCGGGCGGTTTCTTTAAATTATTTGAGTTTTGGTTACTGCGTAATTTAGGACATGAGATTTGCCCTTTGTCTTTTTTAGCGGAATAGAAGGTAGACTTACTTCTGATTTTATTAATCTGAGTCACACCTGTTTCCTCGATAGTGTTTGAGTCACGCTTTACAGATATTACTCTTTGACAGTCCTCTGCCAGTTTTTGGAGAGTCAATCCTTGTTCGTTCTCAAGCTTAGTCAGTACCCGTTGTCTGACTTCGGCGTCTTCTGCAGATACTAGACCTTGTGCGAAAATTAAGCACTTAAAATCATCGGCAGTCAGTTCGGCTAGTTTAAAATCATTACATAGCTTGTTCACCGATGCTGCAAACGTTAGAAAATTTTGCTGGTTGTCTTTGACTGTGTTCAGGCATTTCCAACATTTGTAGAACAAGGTTGTATTAGGCCCAAATAATTCCGATAAGAGCTTAATCGCCTCTGAAAAATTCAAGTCAGTCGTTTTCTTGGGTAGTATGAAGTCTACGAACCTACTATGTTCTGTAGTTCCCAGTTTTCTCAATAGTAGACTTACGATTTCTTTTTTACTGGGCCATTGTGCACAGTCTACGTTGTAAATATCTTCGTAGCGCCTGTAAAATCCTGGAACGTTTTGTCTTCCACCGGTACGTATTCAAAAGTTCCCATTGAATTTTAGATTATACTCTGGGAGAATATTGTATCTTTTTCAGAGTTTCAGCCTTTTGATGTATTTACGAGTAATTCTTTAAGTTGTTTCTGTTGTAGTTCATCATTCTGAAGCGTAATTTTTTTGGAATTCCATTTGCTGTTTATATAAATCCCAAAATAGTTGTTGTTGTCTTTCTTCTGATTTTTGTTGCTGGTCCAAATTTATTTTTAACATTTGGGCAACTACTTTTTGCAAATCTTCCATATTTAAAAATGACAGCGCTTTTTGTTGCTTTGAAACACGTGTACAAAGAGGAGGTACACAAAAAAATCTTGGATAGATTTTTGTTACTTTTTTTTCTTTTACAGAAAAAGAATATGAACAGACAATAATTAAACTAAACTAATTATGTGTGTTTAGCTTTTTTTTCCGTGGTTCCGTTAATTTTAACGTAATTGAATAATTTTTCACAACTCTTATGTATTTTTTTTTATAGAGGTACAAAAAGAAGAAAACTCACCGCAGTGAATTTGAGGGGAGAATAATTTTATACTCGAGTTCAACTCAGTTACATAAAAAAAAAAAAATCTATAGTTTTTGCCGAAAACTTCAGTACAATTGTAGTACTTGATCTTGTGTTGTCAGTTTATTTTACGAACAACTGTTTTTTTTTTCTCTGTGTGTGGGTGTGTAGATATCGTTCTCGTATCCCCGGTGACATTTTGGAGCTGATCCAGTTGTTTCTATCAAATCATGAAATGAATATAATCCTGAACGCCCACCCGTCTACATCCTTTCGTCCTAACGCGTGCGTTTCGCAGGCCTCATGGTCTGACGATGATTTTAGTCTTCATTAACGACTTTGTCGATGACATCTGCTCTCAACTTGAAAATTACGCTGAGGACACTATCATTTACTCCTGCCTCGATAGTAAGGCTGATCAGTCCGACAAAATCAAAATGGCGGCCGATATAAAAAGAAATTAACTGAGGCAATGATACCTTGTCAATTTTAACATTTCCAAAACTAAACTTCTCACTACGCTCTACCTTTCATCAGCATGGCTGATGCTATCCTCCAGGAAACTGACTAGTTGCGCCTTCTCGGGCTAACGTTCTGAGCTGACATGAAGTGGAAAAAATATAATGAATCTATTGTAAGGTCAGCTATTAGCACAGTCGGTTCACTCTGTCGGGCGAGACAATTTTTTTTCACTAAGGAATCCAAAGATCTAAAGAAGAATCAGTTATATTATTGGTCCTGATCTGGCGTTTCGGATTCAGCCACTTGCCAAGCACCGTAAAGTTATATCTCTGTGCCTTTTTTTATAAATTCTGTTATGGTAATTGTTCGGAAGAGCTCTTCGCTATGCTACCTAGACTCTATGAATTTAAGCGCAATACTAGAATGGCGGTAAGTTCTATGCTGACAGTTTCTTTTCTCGCACTGCCTTCAAGTCCCATGCTTTCTAGTCAAGTTTAATCTGAAATAAATTAAATGCAATGTCAATTTCTGTCTATTGTTCTACTGATTACTATTGTCCCCATTACTAATGTTTATGTTCTTAATTTCTCCACACCCGGTAATGTGTTAGTTATACTGTTTTGCTTGGGATGATACCAATTTTAAGTAAACAACAAAGCAAGGACATTGATTACTATCGGTGGTAAATTGTAAAATCGTTTTATTTTAAATTTACTTTCTTCAGAAAATTTGTTTCTCAATTTCACAAACTGTTATTGCTCTTTCTAGTAACGCTGGGATTTCCCATCTTAAATTTTGTTTGACGTAGTGTGAATTGTCAACATTTTGATTATGTCATTATTTTATTTTTCTTTCAGCTGCATGGGATATGCATTTTAGGTTTCAATTGCTGCAAATTATCAAGTGATATAGTTTCTGTTATTTGGTACTTTATTTATTTTTTTTTTTAATTCTGTAGCGCCAGTCCAGAGTATAGAAAGAAAATTGCTCATGGATAATATAGATTTCATTTACCTGAAAAAAATTTTAACCATGGATCTGCGAAAGAAACAGATATTCATGCCATCTATACGAACATTTCGAACTTAGGATATTATTTAAGATCTTGAGTCGAAATTCTAAGGTTTTGGTTTTGCAGCAAATTGCAGTATTCTGCAAATTTAAACATGGTGCAGTGTATTCCCTTTACTTATTCCCAATTAACCGATGCATATACAAATGTGTAAGGAGCCTAACATATTTTATATTCATATATGATTGCATTCTAAGTGTTTGAATGGTTGTAAATGCCAGGCATTGACCATATTTGGAAGAGGATTTAGAAAAAATTTGTTTCCCCATGAATAACGTTTCCCCAGTTTGAGTCACAAACAAATTTCTTATAACTGTGCTGTAACATGATTGATTGTTGAGGTTTTTTTCCGGACTAATAAACTATTTACAAGTTATTTAAAATCGAAAATACTTTCAGATTGTAAGAATTTTCGAGAAATCATAATGATTCACTGATACATGTTCTACTAATTAAACAATAGCTGGGAGGAATAGAGTTGAATTCATCACCATTGCAAGTCGAGCGTATTTGCGCGTGAGTATATACAGGATGATTGACAAGTATATATATATATATATATATATATATATATATATATATATATATATATATATATATTAGGTTGGTGCAAAAATAATGACGTAATAATGTCGTTTTTGACGTTAAAAATACGTAAAAAAAACGACATTATTACGTCATTATTTTTGCACCAACCTAATATATAGGGTTACTAAAAAATAACCCGAGATTTTCAAATAATTATAATTTGATTACTATCATTTTTACAAGAAACGGAGATGGGAGGAAAGCATTTACCATATTCAAAATTCGATATGGGCAAAAGATTTATATACCAGCTTCTTGAGCCGCCCTGGCATTGTATAAAATGATTTTACCAGTAACACTTGTGGCATGGAATACATACATTCTAGTATTCTCACTTCACGTTCTGCCAATTTCTTCGTTTGGCACAGTATATTGTTCCTTTAACCAAACCCGAAGAAAAATATCACAGGGTGTTAAGTCAGGACTCCTGGTTGAACGCTTATACATAAGGCTATATATATATATTAGGTTGGTGCAAAAATAATGACGGTTTTTACGTATTTTTAACGTCAAAAACCGTCATTATTTTTGCACCAACCTAATAAAACTTTTAAACATCTTGATATCATATATGGTAAAAATAATCAGTTTTTAAGTGTCACCAGTTTGTGACTGTTACGGATAAATCCAAGGAGGATATTAATCCAGGGAGAGCTCAATGTAGACTACGGAGAATAATAATAATAACAATAATAATAGTAATAATAATAATCACATAGAAAACCTTAAATATTTATTTTGGTTATAATTTATTTCGTGAACATCGAAATATTAACTCTTCAGACCAAAATCTCTTAGTATAGATAGATAGATAGATAGATAGATAGCGCACCCGGCTCCCTTATTTTCAATTCTGGGCCAAAACACATGTTTAATCTAACTACACTTGTTATTCCCAAGCTGTCACCCATCTAGCTATTGACGAGTTCCGATGTTGTTCAACTTCGGTAATCATACGAGAACCGTAATATCCTTGCTCAAAATGTTTATTATACCATATAATACTCTCTCTCTCTCTCTTTCTCGCAACAGCGACAGTGGTCTGCTCAGCACATATACAGTATAAACCACAGGTTAGTAACCATCCGATCAGATTGGCGTACTCGGCGACTGGGATCATCAAGAACGAGAACATTGTTTAGCAAAGTAAACAGTTAAACAGTTCTCTTTTTCAATACTATTACAGACTTGACACACGCATCGATTATTAATAAATAACCCGATCTACGTTTGTGGATTGGAGGTCTATGTACTTCCAAATAGCAAAATAATTCAGTGTTCATACGAATTTAAAAATAAAACGTTTCATACAAAGTGAATTCTCGTGAAATACACTTCCGATCACATATTTCCAAATGGCAACATGCTAAATTGTATCGTATGTAGATAGGCTCGGTAGGAATGTGATCAATATATGTAAACTTTATCATCACTTAATAACACTTCGGCTGCAAAACAAAAACTATACGAGACTAGCATTATTTATGAACTCATAGGTTGTGAAATGTCTAGCGATTTTGAAGGAGTAATCAGCGCATTCACTTCCGAGTATATCGAATTTCATCCACTCTTTTAAATTAGGCGATAGGTATCAGTTTCAGAGAAGAAAGATCTGAATTTGAAACCGTATTTTGCCTTGTCGAAGTGCATATAATGCATTGTGATATTACTGTGGCGTTCACGAACATTGGTGTAAAATACGGTGAACATCCATGTTCTATGTCTAAAATATGTGCCCCTTTTGAAAATAATAAGTGATACTCTTTTCCCTATAATTTTATCAGAAACAAAGCTTCGTTTTGTTATATAGATAGGATTGTCGTATGGATTCTAACTTGAAAGTGGATCCCATTAACAGCTAATGATATTTTCGCAGACAAAACATCTGACTTTTATTTCAAAGCCAGACAAACTATTTCAATGTCGAAAATGATATTTACCTGTCAATTCTTTTTCTTTTACGCTTGGGGCTTTCTAATTTAACCATTGATTATTGGATTCATCTTCTTTCTTTTCTTTTCTTTTTTTTTATCTCAGTGGAAAATAAAATTGAATTAATGATACAATGCACCTTCTTAAAAGATTGCTTCGATTATATTCTCATTCTTATTCAACACCGTTTATTTATTGATTCTAGTTCTTGTATTTTTATTTTATTTTTTTAGACATGACTCAAAATTAGGGAGACATTTGTAGTACATCTAATTGTATCAATTCTCTCCCTCCGGCTTATTCAGAGGAACATTAATTTGCAGGAGTTTTGTTTTGTTTTGGTTGAATAATAATAATAATAATAATAATAATAATAATAATAATAATAATAATAATAATAATAACAACATAAAAAACAAGTGAAAACCATATCCTGAGTATTCTATTTGTTACTGATAATGTTTTCTTTTTGTTTTTCAGTCATTCCCGAATATTTTTCATGAAGACTGCAAACAATCTAATAAACTTTGAGTAAACGACTCACCATTATTTTCAGCATTTTTACTGTTCTATGAGATATATTTGCGCCCTTGCCACGGAAATATATTCTAGTTGAAGAAAATGGCACCCGGCTCTATATTTCTTTATTTACATATGAAAATTTATCTTCACAATAATTTGCGATAATTGTCTTACACAATCTTTCTAAACTTTTAATACTCAGCTCCTAAGAGTAAAAAGGTTATTTTAATAAAAAATAAATAAATGTTACAATTGCGTCTTTTGCAACGGAAAAATTTCACTCAAAAGGAAGTGACGCAGATTAATATCTGTGATACTATTCTTAATTTACATACAGGCAATGTGTCATGCAAGAATTTACGATAATGAACCTACGCAATCTTCTCCACCCTTACTTACCTCAGCCGGCGCCTCGTGCTGGTTTAATGGTTAGCAAGCTTGTCTCGCTAGTAGTAGAGAGTTCGATCCTCAATGGGTGCCCCATACTTTCGGCTTTGTGCCACATCTAAACTACGCTTAGAAAAAATGAATGAAAATCCTTTAATATACGTTTCCCACACTGTCACCCTCTACCCAAAGACAGAGATCTTGACTGTCGCGAGCCTGACTTCGTTTCAAATAGTATTTACCAGTCGCGCCACTGCTGGCTAGATGCGACACAAGGTCAACTTTTATGTGGGGAACCCGAACGTTTCCACTCGAGCCACTGATCAAAATTTACCCAGCCCCCGCAAAATCGAGCTTGGTTGCAGTATTTCTCTGTTTTTCACAGCCGTCACAATCCGAAAACAAAGCACCGACTGAGTCACCTTCTACCGGGAAAGAGGTATTTTCTTATATTGTATTTTTGTGAGTAGTTTTAGTGTCTAGCATGCTTTCGTGCTGTCAGCGAACACTCGTTGCCATTCTTGTAATGCCAACGAATATTCGTTGTCACTTTCGTGATGCTCGTTGTAGTAGAGACTTTGTAATCGCAGATACAACTATAGTAACGCCATTGAACAATACTAGTGTCAGACGCCTTCGAATATCACTCGCAATATTAGTACTTATTATACACGCAATAATAGTACGATAATACTCCATTTAAAAGTAACCACCGAATAGTAATCCGAATAGAAACCCGTATAGTGATCAATACAGAGAAAATAGTATAGTGGACACAATAGTGATAGAATATGGTGTAGAAAGAGAGATCCGTATAGTAACAGAGGATAGAGTAGAGAAAGTGATGATATTCACTAACCTCCTCACGCGGTCAGATGTGGCATAAGGGCGAATTTAATGAGTAGTCAACCGAATTCGGGAAAAATTCCTCGTAGACCCCGTAAGAACAGGGTCGGTTAGCTGTCTACCACCCGAGACGAGACTCTGCCCTTAGGTACAGCCTCGACTGGTTTCCTTGCTGCCTTCAGAGAATTTGACAAGCATACTTGAAGTGAATCGCAAGTGAATCCGAAAGAGTAGAAAATGGTAAGGTTTAGACGTCACGCTAATTCCAGGTTATACCTTTCCTTTGTCATCACGTGATCTACTTATTCAAAATGGGATCGCCCGTGAGCAAACACGGGCGATCTATGTTCAAACTAAACTGTCAGCAGCGACACTTTACACCTATACAAGAGGTGCAGAGAGACAGAGAAAGAAACAGAGAGAGAGAGAAAGAGAGAGAGAGAGAAAGTAATCGACGTAATGGGTAGTATATTCTTCAGATATTTACCAGGAATCATATAACTTGGCACGCCTGAGAAGCAATATATTAATTTTAAGACTATTACGTACATATTCAAATGCTTTTTATATTTATCTATGTTATTGTCGAATTATTTAGATCGAAATTAATGGGGATTTTTTTCTATTCAAATTTGCTCTTTGCAAACATATCCATTTCCAAATCCTTTAGATTTTAATTTGATACGTTAATATTTTTTCGACTCTATAATAGACACATCATTATTTTTTAATCTCGTGTTACTCTTTTACACTGTAACTATTATTATTATTATTATTATTATTATTATTATTATTGCAATGCCTATTTTCTCCTCGTTGGTATTTCAAATATGTAGTTAGATATAACTTATGAACTCTAAGTATTCTGTGAATTTTGGAGAGACCATATATGTGTGGTACCTTGGTGTAACACTGCGACAATTACCTGTACCTCTTAAGTGGGAAATGGTCATTGTTCTTGATTACAATCTGCGACAGTTTTCGTTCTGTTTTCATTCTTGGATCTTTCGTTACTTTACTGTAGCTACCATTTCTAATAAGCTCTTCCAGCTCTCCAGTATATTCCGATTTGTCCCTCACTACAGTCGCATTGGCTTTGTCAGCTGGTAGTTTGATAATGTTTTCATTCCTCTGTATAATTCTGATTGCCAACCACTCCAGTTGTGTGATGTTTGATTTGGGCTCCTTGGCATTCTCCAGTATCTGACTCACTTTCCATCTTAGATCATCTGCCTGAGCCTGAGTGATATCAAGGTTATTTCTTCGATTCGGAAAATAATGTTCAAGTATGGTATCCGCTCGGTGATTGCGGCGAAGTTTCGACTCTTGCTTAATACTGACTCTTCAGAGGCACTCAGATAGTGTGGACTGTTGGTAGCAAAAGTGATGTTTAATCAAGAAAATATTTCCGAGTGATTTTGGATAACTTAAGAAATATCTCTGTAAAACGCTCCAATTCTTATACTTTTAAAATTAAAGTAATGATTAATATATCTTGATGCATGAAAATAACTGAGATGAAATAGTGTTTATTATTATATCTTTTTCACAAGCACACAATAAGAAAGACGAATTATACTGCAGTCTTATTTGCTAATTAAAGGACACCTCGTTTACTGAAGTTATAGAATGAGTATTTGCAAGTTAGAATATATCCCAAAAGAAATTAGTATAAAAGCAATAGTAGTAATATCACATACTCCTCAATGATATCAGCCATGACATTTTCTTCAATACACCATCAGACACATTCTGATAAGCACCAATTTAATTAATGCTGTTGGTCGCATCCTGTCAATACTGTACGAAGCTCTACGAAACCGTTCTTGCTTACCGATGGTAATGATAAAGTTTTCAGTTTCTATGCAGACAACACTTGTATTCCTTACTAAAACATTTAGCGTCACCCTTGTTTGAAATTTATAAAATCTCTCTTGAAACAGTTTTCAGGAAATTTGATTTGTCAAATTCAATGGGTTTTTTTTTCTTTTTCGTTAGTTTTTAATCAATTCGTCCCACGCAAGAGAACAATGCCACTAAGAGGCTAGTGGGTATGAAAGATAATGAAAATATTTTAGAAGGAACCTGAAAACCGATCCTAAACAGGGAATAAGTGATAAAACCCTGCTTGTGATCTAAATGCCGGGGAAAGTGTATGAACCGAGTGATAGACAAACCGATCTACTCCCATTGAGGAGAGAAAACTAAAACATATGTAAATGAAAAGCGAATAAAATTTCAGAGTTCGGGCGGAGATGTTAGAAGTATAGACCTGAAGTAGAAATAAGAAGGTAATGGAAACCCGATTCTAAAGAGGAAATAAGGGATAAACCTCTACAGCTGTTCAGAAATTATTCACTGTTTCTAGTATTTATGGAAATTTCCTTTGAGTCATTTTATTTAATGCGAAACATCGATATCTTAATTATAATATGATCTTGCCTTCTAGTTATATGCGCAATTTTTCTTGTTGCTGCTTCTGGATATTTTCAATTGATATATTTTTTATTTCTTTGCTATACCACTTTTGGGCAAATTGTAGCACCGGCCCACCTGGCCTGATGTAGTATTGGGTAAAATAACAGGGCAAACCGAGTCCTAAAGAAATCATTGACTTGAAGTCTTTTTAATCAATGGTTTGAGAAAACACTTTCATGCAGATGATAATAGCGTTGTTTTAAATAGTTCTAGCTTCACTTGCAAAATATAGATATATTTCCTGCTTTATATTTTCTTTCAGTTTCACACGGACTGAGTTACTTTCTGCTTTCCAAGTTTCAATGGGCTGGTCGGTTTGAATCTCAATATTACAAAATATATTCTTTTTGAAAGCATCAGTTTGCTCCAGTGATTTTAATCTGCCTTGTCAGACGTCTGCAAAATTATTATTCGACCATCGACCATATCCAGCCATATCTATTTTATTCAGTTGCGTATCGAAATGAAAATACAGGAAATATATATATCCCAGAAGCCTATATTTTCATTTCGACACAGAGACACACTCAGACAAACATATATATATATATATATATATATATATATATATATATATATA
>OZ010581.1:23972070-24004570 GCA_963932145.1 Acanthosepion lycidas | reverse complement strand
ATATATATGTATGCTCAGAGGTGACAGGTTGTTTCACGGTAGACGCAATCTTCTGGCCACTTGTGTTGGTTTTTTGTTTCGACTATTTATCCATAAGGGTCAATGGTGCATTGTGGCTAGTCATTTCTGACAGTTATATATATATATATATATATATATATATATATATATATATATATATACATACACATATATGACTTTATGTGTGTATGTGACCGTCTAAATGGACTACCCATAATGCACCACTGACTCTTATATAAAATAGTCGAGAAAAAAGGCAACACACTTCAATGTTCACTTTTACTTTTACATATGCTTCTTCTCTGATATTGAGCACTTTATCCCTTAAATATAGCACACTTTGGAACTATATATATATATATATATATATATATTTATATATATATATATGGTGTATGAAAACTAATTTGAAAACTTTGGGAGCGGGCATCTCACACCAAAACAAACAAGCAGAAGTCTCCAAGTGTCCGCAAATCCTTCGTTTTTTATTTACTGTTTAAAGAAAATGTCCGCTATCTGGCGCTGTGTTATCTTGAAGACTAGTTTACATTTGTCATTCGTGTACATTTGTGGCTACACAATCTTCAACTTTTAACGTGTGTAGTCGTGAGTTTACTGAGAAGTGCTTAGTTTAACAATGGCGAGATATTCATATTTGAGCAAGCTGATATGATTTTTTAATACGGCCGCGCGAAATGGAATGGACACGAAGTTGCACGGCTGGATCAGAGATAGGTAGATCGATAGATAGGCAAAATTGTATGTGTCAGAAAAGTCTGTTCAAAACTCTCTGTATCGAGATAATAACAATGTTATGATTTAGAAAAGCACCTGATATTTTTATATTATCTTTATATAATGTTTATAATGCTTGGAGGTTTACAGAGAATTATGAAAATTGTTTATTTACTGTGTAGATTTTCAGTAGTTTGTAATTGATAATCTGACTGCCCAATAATGTCGCTTAATTTCAGAATAAAATCAAGAGGCTTACCTGGATTTATCTATTGCGTATGGTGAGGAATATATATATAATTGTCATATCTGATTTGGGGCACGGTTATTTATTTCGAGATTTTCGACAAAATACGAAAGTCTGTTATGTTATTAGTCGTGACCTAGCATCCCAAATCTATTCACTTTCCTACCCCGTAACGTAACATCTCTCTTTCTTTATTTTTTTTTATAAATATTTTCATGCCTAATGTGCTTTCTCGTCCGCTTGATTTTCGCTACTAGAACCCATAGTTGGACTGTTGAAATAGTGAGATATAACTGTAAATTCGATTTGAATAGAGTTTCTTTCTCGCAGTTCTCAACTCTGGAAGAAAGATTCATGTTCCTAGCTTCTCTTCTACATAGAATTACCAAAATTTATATTCAGTGCTAACCGCGTTCTTTTCTTACGGGAACTGTTCTTTAATTGTCTTTTCTCTTCTCGAAATATTCTTATGCTACTTTTATTCTTATATATATATATATATATATATATATATATATATATATATATATATGGAAAGTAATAGATCTTTTATACATCTTTTATACAAGTTTAATTAAAACGGTCAATGAGGTGCAGCAGTTAAGTTTTTTTATTTAATTTATCTTGTGTTATAATTTTCTTCTTTTCTGGACGTACAGCAATTATTTTTTCTGAATGTTGTAGTCTAACTATCCTTGTTGGCTGCCGGAACATGTAATTTTCTTTCCGTCCAGAAAGAATAGAATAAAATCCAGATAAAGCAAGGCACTGAAGATGACATATTTCTTAAGTCAAAAGTACACGGAATAAATCAAAATGTATCAAAATGGTAAATTTCTTTTTCTTTTAATAAGGATTCTAAGAAACTTGTCAGTGAATATGAGAGGATCAAATTAAAAATAAGTAGACACATTTCTCTAAATTACTTATGAGACATATCTTGAAATATATATATATATATATATATATATATATATATATATATATATATATATGATCAAAAAAATCCCCTGTGTGAAATGATGTTGAAAAGGCAGACGACCATTTTCGTCGTCTACCGAAATAGTCTATTCCCCATATGTGGTAAAAGGATTTATTAATATTTATTAATATAAATTAATTAAATATATTGTTTTGTATAAATAAAATACATCGAGTTTTTATTGTGGATAAGTTCTAATATTTATCTTACTAGGATCGACTATTATATAGCAACGGACTTTACCACACACACACACACACACACACACACACACATATATATATATATATATATATATATATATGTGTGTTCTCTAAGTATGACTCATGTCAACCTCTTGATCACATGAAGTTACTGAATATATTACTGTAATAACCCAATAAATGACTTCCATACTTAATGTAATTTTTTTATTATATCAAATTTTCTAGCATTGGGATCCAGAGACAGACCGAAATCTTAAGAACTGATACTTTAGTATGATTGTTTTGTGAACCAGTTTGAACTCAACATTTTGAAGGCGTTCAGATATATTGTCCTCGTGCCACACTAGCCTAAACTCCGTAGCGAAACGCAGCAGAAATAACAAAAATTAAATTAGTAACCGATACTCTTCTGTACTAGATTCGATCTTATTTCGCTCCTATATTGTGACCTTGTGCGTGATTTCATAACTTTAATTAATAACTGCATTTTCCGTCGGATGTATAAATTATTCCATATTATATCTTCAAGTTATTTTGTTTTCATTCTTCACTGCCGTTTCTTATAAAATAATATAAGACATATCTCGACTGATTTGCAGGCAAATAAACTAACATACTCAAGAGCGAGAGCCGGATGTGAACGGGTCAAGGCCCCGTCACAAAATGACCGTCGTTTGCGCATTGGCCGGACGCATGAGTTCCGGTCGAAAAATAAAATATTTTAAAGTGTTTCTATTTTTCGACCAATAAAAATGTTTCCCTCCTAATTATACTTGCGTTGATTATCGAGCCTGTCAAACCATAAAAAACGCCATAAAAGGGGTCACAAGGGGAAGTACTAGCAATCAACAGGAGGCCAGTGAAGAGATATGTCACGGTCAGTCTGGGCAGTCAGCAGCTGTCAGCAGGAGGATCCCCACGCCAACCAGTAAGAACTACTATGAGAGATCAACCCAGATCGGTGGGTGGCTTATGAACTATACCACAAGGTAGCTGTCACAAAACCACACGTTTCTATTTAAATAAATCACGTAAATCTATTTCTCCTGTTGTCGTATTCCTTTCTTGCAACCATACGCTTGTCTATAACACGTTTTTCTTTTTGAAAACGCCCAGCTCCTTTTCTCGAGATAGTTTACTTACGCTGTTAAACCAAAGCAGAGAATAACAAGTGAGATTTATCCACTAGGCCACATGAAAAATAAATAATCTTATCTATAAAAAATCTTGTTCTATTTGTTAATTAATCGCTATCATAGGGTGTTCAATTCTATGCTTGATAACTAATTGGATATGTAGCACATAACACGTGCACTGGTTCTGTCAATGCTCATATTCGAGATTGTGAGGTTCTATTATTTTCTCTTTATTTCATGGGGTGTGATGCAATATATTTTTCCAGAAAACCATAGGAAGGAGTCCAGATATGACAGTGCGCAAATGATGTGTACAACGTATTGATACGGACGAAATAATGGACGTTGTTAAAATTTCCCTGAATATTGCTGGATACGACAGACACCTGTGGAAGCCTAGACGGTTCATCGATTTAATATTTGCGTGATTAACAAACTAGACGTGAAGGTTACTCGGAAGGAATTTTTTTAATATTAACGTTACCAATCCTAAAAAAATAGAGCAGAGATTATTGAAATCATGATGCCAATCAATACAGAAACCAATGCTGGTGAATCATGATCGAATAGACGAATGAAATGTAATAGTAATACTAGTTGAAAATATTCGGCTCTCATTGATCCAACAGCCTTTCCTTACAATAGTATTATTAATAGAATGTGGCGTAATTTAAAACAATAGAAATAAATATATATCAACTTGTGTCTAAGCGAGTGTCATTTCTTTTTTAACAGAAAGAATACTCGTTGAGCCATTGAACCCTACGTTCCTGAACAATATTAACTCTTCTGCCTGAGCTTCTGAGTCAAAATTTGCAAATAATTGGTATGTAATATTTCACGGTAGATATAAAAATAGTTACAAAAATATAACTTCCTTATTGCTTCCCGGACGGTTCAGGTTGAAACTCTGAACGCTGCCTGGTAAAAACTATCTTTTTTTATCCAAAACACATGCACAAAACACAATGAAAAGGCGTTGACATGTCGGGATAACGTTCAATGACATCATAATATTTACGGTTTTTTTTTTTTACGGGTGTTCCAAATAAGACAACCAATAGCAAGAAAAAAAAAAAGACGCAACTGTTTGTCCACTGTTCAACCGGTGACTGGGCATTACGTCATTTTTCTCTACCACCGGTAAAGCGTTGGTCAGGCCTAAAAAAGTTAATAGGATAAGTTGCTTTGAATTAATAAAATAATTTCTAGGAGACTTAAATGATAACTAAAATGGCATATGCGCAAAATAAGGAATGTTGACTCCCTCGAGAAGGAGCATAGCCATCTACGATTGAAGACGCTGGTTTAACGGCAGCCTCAGGCAAATTATAAAGTTGACCATTTCTGCTGGACGGCTCACTGGAACAAGCTGAACAAGTGTGCTGACATGTAGTCTTGTGAACCCCACTAAATATTAAACTTCGTACTTAACTCGATTTAAAGACAGATAGACCATCCTTGTGTACAGATTAAAGCGTTGGTCGAGAGGAAAATCTAAGTCAAAGAATAGACGATAAATAATTCCATAATAAATTCAGGCAACACTTGAACCATATTATCATTGGAAGATATTTCAACATCAGAGTTCGGCACTTCAAAGAATACATTGAACCTAATCTTGAACAATGATATGAGATTCAAATATATATATATATATATATATATATATATATATATATATATATATATATATATATATATTGTAAATTGCTTATACCCAAGTCAGTCCACAAAAATATAGAGTTGAGATGCTGAACGTAACATCAATCAGCTAAGTGACAATCTTTTGCTTATCTTAATTCTCTCTCTCTCTACATATATATATAATTTATATATATATATATATATATATATATATATATATATATATATGAATAGAAGATGAAATATAGATCACGTATTTGAATATTATCTGTTATTTCATTATTTCATTACAAGTGAAACGTATCTAACCAATAAGAAATAACCAATCACAAAGTGCCATTAATCTGCGACTCTAAGCTTTTTACCATTTTTATCATTTCTATCTTCACCTCTGACGAAGCATTGATAAAGTGATACATATTAGATTGAATCTATTTATTACTTGTTCTTTACCATATCACACACAACATACACGTATATATATATATATATATATATATATATATATATATATATATATATATATATATGGTAAGATAAAGTAAAAATAGGCATCGTTTAGCAAATTAACACTTGCGCTTTTAGATTATTACTGGTCAAACATGGCAATGAATATCTAAGAACATACAAATAAGAATACTAGTATTTTTTCTTCTTTTTCTCCATATCTCATTCTGTGATGAAGTTTTATAATGTAAAATATGTTAGATTAATAAACATTTCATATTTGTTCTTTATCCTATTAATATGTCACATACCGATCCGTATTTGATCTATATTTTATTCAAACTCTCATATATATATATATATATATATATATATATATATATATATATAGAGAGAGAGAGAGAGAGATAGATAGATAGATAGATAGATAGATAGATAGATAGATAGATAGATAGAGATATCTATATCTATATATCTATCTACCTATGTGTATATATATATATATATATATATATATATATATATATATATATATATATATATATATATATAAAAGAAGAGAAAGAACAGAATATACAGTTCTCTGGCATTTACTTTTTTTTAGAAACGTAGAGTATAATATTTTAATACATTTATTTAAAATAGTTTACATTGCAGCACGGAAATTTCTGTTTCAACACTTAAAATTTTTTATCTCGTCATCAGGCAATCTTTTTGATGACAATGATATACATTTGAAAATAGAAAACAATATGTTAGCTTATTAAAGAGACTCTTCACGCATGGACAGGTGATTCAGATTTTAAAATCTTATGGGTATATCTGTGTCTTAACTAATCAAAATATAGGTCAAAGCTAAATCAGAAAAGTAAAATAAAACATGCGTTTGATGTTGGGTTGCTGTGATATTCATACATGTCTCGGTGATCTGTCATATTATAACTCGACAACATACTTCCGGTTAACAATATACATTTTAGTTCCGTAGAAATATTCTGAGAGATATGTATATTTTCCTCAAAAAGTTACCGAACAATGCCTGATGACGAAAAAAAAAAGAACTCGAAACATAGAAATTTCCTTGTCGCATTATAAAATAATTTTAATAAAAATATCACTAATATATATATTCTTTATAAACTGTTACATTATAACATTCAAGTTAGGGTTAAGTACTACAAAACTCCATATTTTTTCGATGTTTAACGCGTCTAATCAGGTAGATAAAATGATGGTAATAAACGATTTTATTTAAAATCAGAATTTATGAAACATCACTTCCTTTTACATTTTTGGAAAATTTGCCATAAAAGGCGAATATTTTCTTAAATAAGAAAAGGAAAGAAAATATGAAATCAATAAAAAGAAAAGGAAGAAAGAAAAGTAAGGCATTAGAAAGCAAAACTTATCAACCTTACAAACAAGAGAATGGAAAGAAAAGAAAGGAAACAAAAGAGAGGAGTATATCTAAATTATACAGATACAAAAAAGAGGAAATTGCTGTCACCGTAGATTGTACGTAAATATGATTACAGCGTGTCCGAGAAAGGATACGATCAAGAAACCTTGTGGCTAAGTCAAAAAAGAAAAGAAGTCAAAGATAGCCTGGATGTATGACTTTCAAAATGATCAAGTTAGTTGACACCTGAGATCAGATATAGTCGTCCTCACGATAAGTAGAAAATGAATGTCAAATAATTGATGTGGCCATATCTTCTGACTACAATATGACAGCAAAGCGGATAAAACAAAAAAAAAAACAATATACAGCAACTACTCTGACCTGAAGATGGATATTTGTGGATAATGCCGGAGAAAGATGCTTAGAAAAGAACTATCAGGGTGTGCTTCGTTTTATGCCTTGAAAGACAATAACTTACCCATTTCTCAAGATATCGACACAACAACAGTTACCTGATACATTCGGATAATAATAATAATAATAATAATAATAATAATAATAATAATAATAATAATAAGTAGTAGTAGTAGTAGTAGTAGAAGTAAATAATATTGCAGTAAAATATAGTTTCTCACACACACACAGACACACACAGACATACACACACACACACACACACACACACACACATATATATATATATATATATATATATATATATATATATATATATATATATATATATATGAATGGGTAAATATGCGTAGGTATACGCGCGAGCAATAGTATACAAATACATATAAATACTCTATAGAGTGCTCAGTGTAAAGTAACTGTTATTAGCTCTTGGAAATATATATATATATATATATATATATATATATATATATATATATATATATATATATATATATATATATATTATTTCGGAAATATTGTATATATATATATATATATATATATTATTTCGGAAATATTGTATATATATATATATATATATATATATATATATGAAGAAATATAGTTATAATGTGTGCTATATTTATGTGATAAAGTGCTGAATATCAGAGATAGAGCGTATGTAAATATAAATATAAAATTGACCATTGTCGTCAACACTCAGAGGTGACAGGCTGCTTCATGCTAGACGCAATGTTCAGGCCGCGATTGCGTCTAGCATAAAACAACCGGCCGCTTCTTAGTATTGACTTCAATGTTCACTTATATAAAATTAACCCTTGTTCATGGATTCGTAAGAAAAAGGAGAATACTTTCAATAGAATCTAAGACTCTACTTGTCTGTCGCCTAAAACCTACTTGCAATTGTGTCAACTTAAAAATGACAATTTTTTATTGAAAACTCCAGAAGTCTACACTGCCACAGGAGCAAAAATATATCAGCAAGTACAGCCGGCCGCTTTCCATCACCTCTGTCTAGGCCTACGGTTTCGATTTGGGAAGGGAACCCAGCCGCATCTAAACCTCTACTGATGATGTCGTTTATTGCTGCATGCCGTGGAAAGTGGCCGGCACCACGACGATAGGTGAGACGACCTAAACCAAACTCGTCAACGGAAGCTGTATATCCACATCAGCGCACAGAACCCAGGTCCAAACGGATCGCGACTCCGATGCGAATGCAACCACCATCCAGAATGGTACCGGTAGATTGCAATTTATTTTCCATTTGTGTGTGCAACAATTGATAATGATTACGTCCTGCCAATGTTGATTATATTGGTAACAGCGATTATCATTCATCGATTACTTGGACAAGAAAGACAAATTATGTAGAATGGATATGCTCATTTGCACATTCTCTTTCGAAGCCGAAACCTTTTAAGATATTCAGCAAAACCTTTGCAGCCAGTTGAACTAGAAAGGTTGAAACCATTCATACAAGCAATGTAGCTTTCACTTCTCTAGGTCAACAGATAAGGTGTTAATGCTTATTGCTGAATGGGTTTATCAATCTTTACATAGGAATGGTAAAATGTTGCTGTTACTTTGGTTATCTCGTATTCGATTAAGAAGATTTGCATTTTTTTATTCTTCACAGTTTTTATAGTATTTCTGGGCTAATTTTAGATCTGAATAATCGTGAAATTAATATCCTCTTGAACGGCCATTCCTCTAGATCTGTTTTGCATTAACGTGTGTATCTCTCAGTTATGTATTCTTGGACCTACATTTTTCTTAATTTTCATCAACAACATTCCCAATATTATCAGTTTTGAACTCGATAACTATACTGCTGCTCTAACAAAATATCCTAATATTTTTGCTAATTGGTGTAATACATTAGTTGTTAATTTATCGCCTCCACAACGAAACTGCTCTCTTTTAGTCAAATTAGATAACCTTTTTTACATTCTATCAGTGGTTCAAGTTCTCTGGCAGGAGGTGTAAAGATTATATTAGATCAACTATTTGGTTTACTGATAAGAATTTTGGTTTAAAGTTTTGACACAATCTATCTTACACGTTGATAATCTTCATTTCATCTATGCATTGAGTATTGTTGTCACATCTGGCTGAGTGCATCTGCTATACATTTAGATATTGTTGATAAAGTCTTTTCCGGCCTCTTGCTTCCAAGTCAAAAGTTTAAATACAATTTGAACCAATTTTCATTATTTATATTGTTCGGACTGTTGTCCTCATCTTTGTTGTCATATTCACGACGTTTCAGCCGTTGCACGTTCCAGACATCTTATTGTGTTTTGAATTTCGAACCCAACCGAGATTTTGCTCACCTCTGCCGTGGCCATGTATTAACATCAAAACTCTTTGGGTTAAATCAGTGGATTACTTCAGCCAACGCTTTTATCAACTGGGTCAATCGCCTGAAGTAGGCCGGAGCGTACAACGGCTGAAAGGTCGGGAATATGACAACAAAGATGAAAACATGTAGATAATGTAAATAGTTTCAATGTGAATCGTCAACGCCTGTCTTCTTAGTTCCCGTTTTTTTGTGCCCCCCGCTTATTTATGCTTTAGGTTTTGTCAGATTTTTCCAGACACAAGGGCCCCTTGCGTCCTAGTGAAATGATTTCCTTGCTTCAGGTGAAATGATTAAAAAAAAGGATAATATACGAAGTAGAGGAAGGGAAATATATAAGCCAAAAGCACTGCAACTATTGTACTAACATTATAATATTAAAAAAGTTATATTTATTTGATAAAACAGCGTATACGTTAGCATATAAATATGTATATGTAAAGTGCTTGGAGATTGTTGCCTAGCTAATCAAACATAAGATTGCTTTCCTGATTTTGATCCTCAATAGATGTCCAACAATTACGTCTTCTTACAGGATTGAAATATTTACATATTGGGCGTCACGATATGGGGTAATTGCTAGCAACCTAATCTAGTAATCTCTCAGCTTGACGTAATATGTTCCAATCATACGATAGACCACTTGTGGTATTACAAACAAATTATTGTGAATATCAATAAATATGTAACAATTGCTACTGTGTAGGTATATCGATCCTTGAAGTTGGCAAAAAATTGGCCTTGTGACAAACTAAACGCATCATAGTAATTAGTACAAACATGATACTACATCTTGTCACGCTCACCTCTCAGAGAATCGCACATGAATCTATCTAATTTAATACCCGTTCGGTCAACCATTTCTATAAGCTTATTGATAGGTTATTTTCTGCTATTCTCTGTTGTCAATATAACATGTATATTTGATATTTTCCAAATAATATTTCTTCAGAATATTCCTTAACAATTCAAATTATCTCTTAGTGATTCTGTGTTTAAGTGCTTTCTTATTTCCATTTCCTAACAATTTCGCGTTGGTCACACGTTCAGTTCCTAGTATCCTCAACTATCTTCTGTAGAACAACATTTCTGTTGCGTCATGTCATGTCTTTTATTCATTTGAGAAGAACTTTTTTTAGTATTCCCTACCACATAGGAGGACGGGCATTACATAATCTGTACTATTATCTTATGATATTTTCCTCTTTCTTAATACATTGCATAGACATCATTCTCTATTCCAAAACGCCTTCAGATTTCGATGTCAGACTTTTCGTTTTCTGATAAAAACATTTCCTGGATATTTATTCGTTTGTATTTGCTTTGATATTGGCATCTTCAAGCCATAGTTCACAACTTGAGCTGTTCCCGTTGATAACAACGATAAATTCTGTATTCTTACAATGGATCTTTATTCCTTTCTTCTACGATATTCTTCAGGATTTTCTCTCGTTTCCTTTCTCTGTCTGTTATCAACACTGTGTTGATTTTCATATTTTATGTTGTTAAAATTATAGCCTCCTGTAATCAATCCTGGTAGGTCTTCTAATCTAGCATATATCGCCTCACTATATCAGTTAGTGGGATGCACAGTGGAGTTACGGTGAAGTAAGGGAGGCAAGGTGGATTAATGGATAGCGGCTCGTATTGAGGAATCGGAGAGCCGAGTTCGAATTCCAGTGGAATCCATTACATTCACTTATGTGGTAATAACCTTGGAAAAGGTATGAATCCTATTCTTCTTCCCACCAGCTATGTGTAAATAGCAGGACAAACCGGCATCTATAGCCTTTGATGGCAATTGGTCTAACGTAGAAAGAAATAGCAACCTACTGCGGGAAAAAGGTTGCATTGTCAGTTAACTATCGAAAGATACATGATCCCCTAAGAGTGTATCACCCATGGCACATAACTGATTTACTGACCTGCTAATACCTTGGAGAGGGTATGAATACTCCTTTCATACCCCCAGCTATGGGTAAATATTAGGACAGACCGGGTTCTATAGTCTTGGATTACAACTGCTCTACCGTAGACAGAAATAGCAACTTACTGCGGGGAAAAAAAATCTGCCTCGTCAGTTAAGTATCGAAAGATACATGATCGCCTAAGAGTGTATCACGCATGGCACATGAATGACTGAAATTCGTCCAATGTGAATACACCCTGTTTTTTTTTGCTAATCTCTAAAAATCTACAAAGAAAAAAAACTAGAATGGTCATAAGGCATAGCGTAAATATCTTCATGATAAATTTTCTTTTGTATAGATATTTACCTATTAGGTTGGTTCAAAAATAATGACGGTTTCTGACGTTAAAAACTACGTCAAAAACCGTCATTATTTTTGCATCAACCTAATATCTGTTGAGTTTATGGTCGGAAAGAAAGACAGAAAAATCGGACCTGAACATACGTTATTCGATTGTGAAACAAATTTCTAAAGGGGAAAATTCACCTTGTCTCGTGGAAACCAATAACTGGTTCCTGAGATCGATACGTTGTAAACATATCTTAATTACTTGGCGAGATATTATTTTTGACATCGCAAGTAAAAAGAAGGTGAATGTATTGAATAAATAAAAGCTGGCGAAATATGACGGTGGTGCAAAAATAATGACGTAATAATGTCGTTTATTGACGTTAAAAATACGTCAAAAAACGACATTATTACATCATTATTTTTGCACCAACCTAATATTAATCTAATCTATTCTTCCGCGCGTCGCGTCCACAAATATTTTATTAAAAGTTTATCAAGAAAGCAAACAGCAATACGACAAGAAATGCGTTGTCTATAAGCAAAACTAGAACAATTTTTCATCTTTCGGGGCTGAAAGAAACAAGGTTAAAATATATATTCTCTTTTTTTTTTTTTTTTTTTTCATTAGTTTTTTTCTCGTTTACTTGAAGATCGACACATTTTCCTTTTGCATGCTGTTTTTTTTCTCATTTCATATCTAAAATAAAAAAAATATATTAGAGTTATTTGAATATAACATTTCCTGGCGTGTTTCTCTAAAATCCCCATTGCTATATATAGTTTTTATTTTAGCATTTGGAAAAGAAAATAACGGGTGAAGTGAAACGTGATATTAATTGGAAAATATCAATTTGAAATGTGTTTGACATTCAGTAAAAACACAATGGTTTCTGATATTCCGATTTAAAATATGCCACAAATATTTGCTATAAAAATAATAAATTTGCAAGAAAGCGCCATTAATAATAACAGTTTTTCAAACAATCGAAATTTATTATATTAATGTACACAGTTTAGTTTTTATTGTATGAAAATGTCTGGGTGTATTTCTAAAGTTTTAACATATTGAAAATTTCCTGTGTAGAGTTAAAATGTTCAGATTTATTGTTATCTGTCTACTGATAAATGATAAAGATGATTTACCGCAAAATTATTCTCAAAAGTCATGATCGGTCATAACCAGCAATGATATTGCTCATAAATTAGTCTGTTTCAAATATGTCAGAACAGACCTATTTGATGTAATATTAGGTTGGTGCAAAAATAATGGCGCTTTTTTAAAAAATACGTCAAAAAACGCCATTATTTTTGCACCAACCTAATACTTAACTTGACGAGAATCAACTCAGACATTACATCCATAATTTTAATTGCAAGATCTTACTAATTAAATTTATTTATATATATATATATATATATATAAACGAGAGGCTATAGTTGTTCCAATGAAGAAAAGTGTATATTTAAAAAAAAAGAGAGAAGCCGCAAACGTTTTTTGTTATAATATGGATTTTTTAAAAATATAAATTGTCTTTTATGTTTCATACGGAAAAATAAATTATAATGCATGTTTAAAAATCTACATTATAACTAAGAAAATTTGCGGCTTCTCATTTATATATATATATATATATATATATATATATATATATATATATATATATATATATATATATAAATATATATATGTGTGTGTGTGTGTGTGTGTGTGTTCAGATATGTAGAAGAATAGCAAAGAACACGTTAGGTAAATAATCTGCATTTCTTTAGTATGTTTGTTTTTATTTTTTTTAAAGTGAACCATACAGAAGTAGAGCTTAAATTATAATGATTTAAAAAAAAAAAATATGATTCCTTCCCTACATAAGAGTTATGATGCTTCAAAAAAGAGAGACGAAAACCTCAATATAATTATTAAAAATAAAGTTAAAGTATCAAGTCCTGTTTCATCCTCAAGCGAAAATTTAGGAATCCTAAAATTTAGAATTTCTACATTTTCTCTTCAGGATGAAACAGGGCTTGATACTTTAACTCAATTTAATTTAATAATTATATTGAGGTTTTTAGGTCACGTTTTTGAAACATGAGAACTCTTATGTAGCGAATGAATCATATTAAAAAAAACAATTACAATATATATATATATATATATATATATATATATGTATATTTTATTGAATACGATAGACGTTGATTTAGCTTTTTATACAATTTCTCATGTGATCTATTTTTTTTCTTTTTAGATGATATATTATATAAAATTTGTCCTAATATTCTTTTTTATCGAGCACTTTTGGCTATACATTTAGCCATTTTCAAGGATGAAATATTTTAATAGTGCGACGTATTGAAGATTACTCCGTGGGAGGCGCATAGATATTATGCGTTCAGAATAAGCTTATGACAGATTTTCAAGCTTGGAGGGAATGGAATCCCTGATCATGAAACCTACGCCCAAATGACGACTCTCTGCTACTGAATTGCCTAAACAGTAGAGGGTATATCTCTTGTACGCTCCCTTCATATTGGAATCGGACTTCACTGAGAGATGCGATGTCAGCATGTAGTCTTGACAATTCATTTGCAGTTAGAGGAGAGAGCCGTTTTGGTCAATCACTGTCGGGCGTGTCCAGACTGATCTTGATGTTCCAGCATGCTAGATGTAATCTTTTGATACACTTACATGTGGTTGTGAACCTTTTCTTTACTGTCGTTCGACCGTATTGATAAAAACCTGTTGATTGCGATTAGCCAACTGGGAAATATAGGAGATGAGCTTTGTTTAGGCCACCTTTTCTAGGCGGATCTCCATAGGGAGCAAGCAGTGCTCTCCCCAGAGAAGGTTGCTTGGCCAATCAGAGTGCTGCCGAACGACGTTGTCGCCTCCAGATCAACATCAAACGATCCCTATCTTGACCCGCCTGCATGCGTGATTGGGAGTTCTACTTCCAGTGTTATCTTCCACCTGTCGTTTTCGCCTCTCTTCCATCGCTGCAGGATTTGGAAATGATTGGTAGACGCGAACGTCTCCTTCAGGCCTGCGCAGTGGAGTTTAGAGGTGAAGTGCAGTGTACACTGCACTGCCCCCACCCTTCACACCCGGGATTCGATCTGCCATGGCCTAGTACGCTGGGACGATAACATTGACGTCAACGGGTTGTGGGTTTTACAAAGTGTCCTTCTCTAAGCCATTGGCTAGGGGAGAAAAAAAAACTGTGTAGTCCAAGACTACCAGGATAACTGTGCTAGATGGCCGTTGATCAAAAAGCTTCCTCCGGTCTTTAAACAGGACTTTTATTTAATCATGCAGGGTGACTAGCCACCCTCCTCACAGAAAAAAATTGATTTTTACATAAACATGAAAATGATATGATAATTGTTATATTATTGCAACCAAATGTAAGATTATTATGGAACAGAACGATATATCACTTAAGAATAGCTTTCGTAGGAAAATATACGTAGCCGATCTTATCATATCTGATTAATTTCTTCTCAATAAATAGATTGAATACCTTCGTCACTGACAATTGCCAGTCTTACAGCAAAAAAGAAAAGAAAAGAAAGAAAAAAAAATAGTATATAATTTATGTCTCAATTATAACCCAAAATTCTGTTTGTTGATAATACCGCTTAACAACCCAATGTGCAAATAAATCATATCTTACATGTAATAATATAATATCTATAATGGTCGATAATGATCGCACATTATACAAGTAACTACAAACGAATAGTCTAAGTTCTTGACGTGCTTATAAAATAAAATGAATGTATTAAAAAAGAAATATACGTTATAGAAGTTTCGATAATTTCGAAAAGTTTCTCTGTGAGTGTAAAATCTCTGGCAGGTAAATTTTTCAAAATTCATGTTACATAGTAAAATCTCCTGACACAGTAAGCAATAATTTTCTTGATTTTTTCAATGAGTTCTGAAATAAAACCTTACTTCATAATGGTATTTCATAAGGACGCTAATATTATGCCTGATCCTGAAAACTAATAACGAGGTTTGTTCATAAAGATGAGCAAAAAACTGCGAAAAGAGTTAGAAACGACGACAGGAACGATTGAACATTGCAACATAGTCTAGAAAAAAACATTCTTGAATCTATGCGGAAGTAAAAACAAAAACAAATAAAAAAACAGACAAGAAAAACTATCAGAAAATCAGTCAAAGTCCTTGTCTTCATTTTCTAATATGATCAGTCTGTCTGTTTGTCTGTCTGTCTGTCATATATATACACACAGTCTCACTACGAGGAATCAATGAACACATCTGTACACCCACACACAAACACACACACACAGATACACAAACACACACACACATACCGTCCCATTAAAATCAATCAGTACATACACACGCACACATAAACAAATACACATACTTCCCAAGTTACATGTAATCGGTATATATACACACACATACATACACACACACACACATATATATATGTACACACATAAACACATACTTCCTAAGTTGTGTGGGGTTTGTATGCGAGATTGGGAGTAGTTCTGTTATTTTCAATATATATATATATATATATATATATATATATATATATATATATATATATATATATATATATATTCATGCCCCACAAACACTCGCTTGTGAGCGTGCGTGCATTCATGTGAGTGGTTTGATCACTGTATTTGGTCACTATTGCGCATGTTGTGTGCTTTTGCGTGTGCAGTTATGATCTATTTAGTTCTGGTTTAAATTTCTTCATGAAGGATAATTGTCTATTTGATATATTGGCATAATTTTAAATTTTCCCTGGTTACATTTGAAGATGTGTTGTGATACAAAATATTTTCTGTTTTCTGGTAATTTTATGTTGCTTTTTGTGTGGGGAAACCCTATTTTTATGTTGTTGGCTGATACCTATATATGACTTCTTGCATTTTGTGCATTTGCGTACATAAATCACATTTTTGGAGTTTTAGTTTAAGTTTTAATTTATTATGAATGTCGTTTTGGGGATTTCAGAAGTGTAGGATTTTCCTTCGATAATGATGTCACAAGTCCCACATCATTTTTGTTGTATTTTAGGACGCCCTTTATGTTATGTTGGTTAAATTTGGATGAGGATAATATGTGTTTTAGGTTTTTACATTAGCGTTTGCTTTTAATTATTTTGGTTGTTTTCAGGATATTTTTCAGTTTATTATTCTTGCTAAGTAGGTCTAGGTTTTGTAATTTCTGTGAGTAATTGTGGATTGTTTTTCTTGGATTTTGAGACAAACACACACATATAAATATATATATATATGTATATATATATATATATATATATATATATATATATATATATATATATATATATGTATGTGTGTGTGTGTATGTATGTATTCAATATATATATATATACATATATATATATATATATATATATATATATACATACATACATACATTTATATCCATTTATATTTGCTTACATACATACATATATATATATATATATATATATATATATATATATATATATATGTGTGTGTGTGTGTGTGTGTGTGTGTGTATAAGATACGAAAAAAAAAAATTAACACATCATCGTAGAATCCGGTAAATTAATTTATTTCGATCGTTATTTTTTTTTATATCTCTTCATCAGAACAAAATTCAAAAATGTTTTAAGTTTTAAATTTATCCAGAAATTTATTAAAAATTATTTTAAAATTACATAACAAAAGGAAAGGAATTAAATGTCTAAATTACTAGAAAAAAAAATTTCTAGAGGATTTGCATTGTTAAAGAGTGAGGAGGAGTGGGATAAAGAAAAAAGAAAAGAAAAGTGTCATCACAATGTGCAGGGATAGGTTGAGAAAGTACAAATGACAACTGGTGATATACATTGAAATTAACTCAATCCTCATCATCCTCATCTAATCAACATCAATATAATAACAGGTTGGTGCAAAAATAATGACGTAATAATGTCGTTTTTTGACGTTAACGTCAAAAAACGATATTATTACGTCATTATTTTTGCACCAACCTAATATAATCATCTTCCGTTTTAAATTTAGACACCCCAACCTTACCATGACTTGACATCTATGAATGTAACTCTATACTGATACAAATTATTAACACCCTGCGCCCCTTTCTATATGAACAATCGCACTGGCCGTTACCATGGAAATGTTGATTTCAATAATGAATATGCTATTAAAAGACGTAAATTTCAGAAATAAGTTATTCCAAAAAAAATTCGCTTGAAGATGGAACAGAGCTTACTTTAATTCAATTTAATTCAAATAATTATATTGAAGTTTTCGGCTCTTGTTTTGAAACATGAGAACTCTTATGTAGCGTGTTGGAATCATATTTTTAAATAAATTATTTTATATATATATATATATATATATATATGTATGTGTATGTGTGTGTGTGTGTGTGCATACATAGTGAAAAAATAAAATATTTAATATCTAAAAACCTTATATTCATTATGTCTAATTCATCGTCATAATTATAAAATATATCATATATATGTGTAATATATATATATATATATATATATATATATATATATATATATATATATATAAAGCATATACAATTATACACATCCATACAAACACATCAGTAAATATATCTATGCAATGCGTACGCATACACAAGCATACATACATACATATGTTCATACATACATGAAAATAATTAAATAATATAACTGTGCCCACAAGCTGTGTAAACTGTGCAACATGAAATTTATGGTCATGGCGATAATAATCGGCACACGTGGAGATATGCAATAACGTGATGCGATCATTCGAAGAAGATTTGAGACTGTGTAAATCCTACTACTGATTGGCAACTAGAAGGACCCACTGTAAAATACTAGACATTTAAGACGTGACAATCGCAAACATTTAGCCCGTACTTTCAAAGGTAGTTTAATATAACCGCTATGTAACATTGGTATCGTTGACATGCATTTGAGTTCAAACAGAAAAAATGGAAACGCTTATGGACAGTTATATTAATAATACTAGTGATAATATTTAAAAATATAATAGACTAATGTTGCAGTTATTATTATTATTATTATTATTATTATTATTATTATTATTATTATATTGAAATATTTAGAAAAGAGCGCCAAACTATTTTGCTCGTTCCCCGGGTTGGAATTTATTAATTTGCTTAAGCAATTATCTTATTACCAGTGTAACGGTTTTCTCAAGACTAGCGACGTTTGTTCAAAAACTTGTGTTTCTTTTTATTTATTTTAGATATTTCTTATTATTGTATGTATTTTGAATATAACTTGAATAAGCTGGCATACTGTTCAAATATTGTTAAACAATGTTAAAACATTATGTCTTTTATTTTTCTTTATTTTTCATAAATTGTGGCTTTCGGTTGCTGCATTATTCTTATTATATATGATAGTCTTGTATTATTATTATTATTATTATTATTATTATTATTATTATTATTGATAAATCGATAATAATATCATTAGTGACTACAAACTGCGATATCTCCCTTTTTCCCGTACAAATATTTTCATACTGTCAATCCAAGAATATTGACCAATGCATCCATTCGCCGGAAAATTTTGATGGAGAAGACAATATTTAATTAAAAGAATGCAAACTTGAATTTCCTGAGTAAATACAACTTAAGAATTGCCTTTTTACTCGCGAAAGCTCTTTCATTTTTTTTAATGAGTTTCAGTTTAATCATATTTTTAGAATATGTATTTATATTTTCTTTACCAATAATAATTTTATTTATATGAAGACTCAGGTACGGACTAAGAGGCATTGCAATTTCGGAATAATCTACAGTTTTTCAGATTGGTAACATCCTCTTTTCCTTATAAAATCGCCAAAATACATTTTTTTATCGTTATTCAAAGTCTTGCATTAAGGAATAATGACATTTTTATTCATTTATTTTCTTTTTAAGATTAACAAAAATATTCGCGCATGCGCATTAGTTTTGAAAACTGAGTTTAAATTTTATATTTGTGTAGTGAAAAAATTGTTCATAAGTTTTTACAAAGTAAATAGATAATAAAAAAAATATTCTGTTAACCATAATAATTTGTTAACCATAACAATTTTCTCTAAATGAAAAATTTAAAAGCAATCAATGAAAAAAATAAAAATAAAAAAAAAAATATTTCAGACGGTTTGAGCATCATTTATCATGAGCTCACTTTCTGATTGAAAATCATCATAATATTTTATTTCACAATTTTAACCCTCTTCCTCGAGGAAAAACACATTATTGACCAAATACATATTTTTTTCGTTAATAATGAAAATGCTAAATGTTATAGATCTTTCTTATAAATCTCAAAAATGATTATATTATTTAGTAGTTTTCTAACAGATCTCAGATCTGATTTTTCCATACGACTAAAAGATGTCAGTTCTGCAAAATCCTTTAGATCTTTCTAACATACCTTTTTTTTTCTTTTTTAAATATTATTGATATTGTTAATAGGACTCAAAACTTCTAAATGTTATAAAACTTCCTGAATCTCACATCATCTGAATTTTATAGATTTTTCTAATAAATATCAGATCTATTAACTGTTACAGATCTAATAGTTTTCAAATCTACTAAATGATATAGACCTTTTTTGATATATCTCAAATCTACTACATGTGAAAGTTCTTTCTTAACAAGTCTCAAATCTACTAAATATTATCAATATTTCTAATAGATCGCCCATCTACTGAATATTATGTATCTTTCTAATATTATCTCTCTATATTTCTGAGATGATGTACATTGTTTACATTATTCGGACTATTGTCCTCCTCTTTGTCGCTATATTTATTACAACGCCTCGGCACAGTGTTTAAAAGCGTTAGTTAAATCCAGTGACAAGAAAGAGTCTGACGTTCAATACCCGGTTAAGGCAGTGGAGAACTTTCAGAAGGAAATTAACAGGATATAACTGATAACTGACATCCATTAATCATGGCACGTGGAACTAGAACAGTGTGCGAAATAAAGGGTTCAGTTCGACATTCCAACCACCTGAAGAAGGTCTGAGCGTACAACGTCCTAAAAGTTATAATAGATATGGCAAGAAAGATGAGGACATTAATCCGAATACCGTAAATAATATATCTTTCTGATACATCTCAAATCTACTGAATATTATAGATGTTTTTTATAGATCTTAAATCTCGTAAATGTCATACAGGCTTCAAATACATCACAAATCTACTAAAGGTTATCGAACATTGTAATAGATTTATTAAATATTATAGAACATTCTATAATAATTCATAATAGGAATTTACTTCCAATTTTGTTGTATTCGTTAGTGTGGAAAGTTAACATCTAATAAAAGGTCTCTTCGAGTTACATGTAACTATTTTTGATGATGTTGCTGTTGTTTGAATTGGTAAGATTAGACGGATTTTGCGTTTTAGTAAAGTTCTTCTCTCGGGATTTTGTAGCGCCATCTTGTTTCACGGACAAAATGGTTACATTTATCAAGTCTGTGTCGTGTTTTCCTAAGCTATCGAATATCCATCAATCTTCCGATACTGAAGTTCACTCATTTTACCGACAGCAAACGAATATCCATCACAGTGTATGGCAAACAATATTTACTGGGTTTAGTTTTATTTGCATTAAGACTGTATATGTCCATATTTGTAAAAATTCTATAATTGAATGACCGAATGGAAACAAATGTGTGTAACGTGTTTCGTCACTTAATAGGACTTCTTCAGACTAAAATAATATGCTGGAGTAATGGATAGCGGCATGGATTGAGGAATCAGAGAGCCGAGTTCGAATTACTGTTCAATACATCACATTCACTTACGTGTTAATACCCTTGGGAAAGGTATGAATCCTCTTCTTCTCCCTCCAGATATGGGTAAATAACAAGACAGACTGGTTTCCATAGCCTTTAATGGCAACTGGTCTAGGAGAAGGACAACTTTGAATTCAAAACCTGCGGAGGGTCGGTTGGGGAGCTTGTGGCACTTAGTGCAATAGGTCTCTGTATTCGGCCCTTCAAAAAGCGTGGATGGTCCTGCACGAAACCTTCACCGTTATAATCAAATCTCATGTGCTGTTGTTGGGCTCTCGATTTCCTAGGAGCTGGTCTGCTTGACCATCATACGTCGTATTCGACAAAAAGGGTCGAGTATTAAAGAAATTAAAGATATTAGTTAAAATATAATCGAAAAGGTCGGCTATAGTTATTCATCAACACGGATCTCTAAAGATGTTAAATTTTAAATTTCCTATTTCTAACATTTCCAGACGCATAGCTCAGTCAATTTGACACCACCACCTTTTTTAATTTATCGATCTTATTTTAAATATACATTTTTCAACAAATTATTTGTCAGAAAATATTAAAGATTTTACCTTTGAACACTTTACCCTGGAAGCAGTCAGTAGACTTTCTCTAATTTTTCGTCAAGAGCTTCAACAGAAGCTTATAAAGAAAAGCCAGAAAGAAGGACTAAACATAATTTATAAGTTTCTTTTAAATAAAATATGGCAGAATGTGCGTGTCGTCTAGGATTATTACACGACCGATCTCTCGGCGCTGATCTGATCTTACAAAATATGAACTGAAAAATATGGGATGCGTACATTTTTAGGAATCATTGAAACAAATAAAATAAAAAAGGCGTTGGAATTAATTGAGATCTATATTCTGCAAGAACACATTGAAAAGTAAAACCAAGCAGTCTACTCTTTAAATTAAATTTAGTTTTGTCTTGCTAATATAAAACTTGTCGTGGTGAAATAATCTTTTTATGCGAACGACAATCAATATTGTATCAGGTCGATGGCGAAATTTTCCTAATTATATATATTTTCCTGTTTTCGAAGTTTCTTTCATCGAAATGAAAGTTGCCAACGGTTTCTAACATGCTAATTAATGAAACCAAAAGTATACAAGGGAAAAGATGAAAAAAAGCATAAAAATATATATATTTCATTTCTGACTTAAAAATTCGTTGAAGAACGGGTTAAGTTGAAAAAAAATGGCATTCGTGTTGGATATCTTCAGAGAAATTTGTGGACTGAACATCTGAGCAACGATAGAAAATGAAAGCAAAAAAGTTAATTATAATATCAATCTAAAAGAGACAATTGAGATCACTTGGTCACTTTATGAGGAAGAGTGGTTTGGCAAATTTAACCCACACGCGATATATTGACAGCAAGAGGGACAAAAGAAAATCTGCGAATAACGTACCTAATACGCTTGTATAAACGTTTGGTAGGACCGGGATTAGGGGAGCTAGCAAAAACACAAGCATTACTAGGAGCTACAAAAGGAAGGAAATTGTTGAGAGCCATGATAGGCCACGTTCTGAAGGGACAGGGTGAATAAAATAAGGATTACACTTATTTTAATCTCACATCAGAGATCAACAATTTTAATGGATAGAAGAATTAAGAAGGTTTATCTCTTTTATGTGTATATTTTGAAAGTTTCTGTTCAAAATTCGTGCTTAAAACTTATGAGAAAGTACGATCAAAATTCTTCTTTTATTGGTTATGTCCCCGTATAACGCGGGTCCCTATGACTGCCAACCGTTTCTTGTTTTGTATCCCTACGGAACGTTTTCCTTACTACAATCATTCGAAATCCTTGCTCGATAACAGATTTATAAAAAATCTTTAGGTAAATTATTCAATAATGCCCTTATACGCTAGTGAGTTGAGCATATCATTTGAGCCTTCAGTAATATCTCCTTTCTACACCCCAGCATTCCAACTCGATTTATAGCGTGTCTTTTTCATTATCATTTTCTTGAAAACTTACTCGTTGCTTCCATATTGCTTCCATAGTATTCTCAGTATCTTACTGCAGAAATGCAACCCCGTAATTTTAAGTTATTTCTCCGGCGAAGGAAATGTCTAGCATTCACTTCTATGTAGTATTGATAAAAAAATTAACATTTAAGCATTATTTTCTTTGTGTCGGAGATAATATGTTATTTCTGAAATCTTTCTTTAGAATCTAAATTTACGCCTAATGTGCTACAGGATCACGTGATGTTCCTGCTTTTATGTGTCCAATAGTGTGAAAGAAGAATTTTTTTATGGTTAACGGTTTATTTTCTGAGGTTTGGTCTATTTAATTCTATGTTTGATATAATTGTTGCAGCATACCTACGAGCGATGATGGGTATAGCCCCATTCACACAAATACAGTAGTAAATACTGTATGTTGGTCAGCAGTTGGAGATTTGTCTCCAGCTGTGCTGGTCAAACTGTCTGCTTCCGGGTAGAGAGGATTCTCAGACGAGTCTATTTGAAAAGGCGCAGTCTCTTCTCAGGAAACAGCTACTCAACCCCATCTTTTACCGGGTCTAGGTGAATTTTTGGCCGATCCTACAGGCTCGGATACCCCACATTAAATTCAGCCTTGTGTCACATCTGACCACGTGGGGTGCCTGGTAGATATCCTGATGTTCGAGGTTCATTCTGGTATTCACTTGACTCAATTCGAGTAGTTGACTACTACATCTATGCGCCGCCGGCGAATCTTATATGTGTTGTTCTCGCCCTAAGTATTATCTTTCATTACCAATCATTTGTGATTATTCTATTCAGTAACCTTCCCTAGGTTACAACAGTATTATATAATCAAAATTTCCTTAAAACAATATTATTTTAAAAACAACATTACAAATAAATAAACTTGGGAAACATGATGCTCAGTCTGGGGTTAAAACAATATTTGATAAACAAAGCAAGGTTCAAATTCAAATTCAAATTCTTTGTTTGTATTCTGCACTTAGGTATGAAAATAAACAGTTAAAATATACTAAGGATTTTTTTCTGCTTAGAAATAAACTATTTACTTATGTATAAAAATACTGGAATATTTTCTTACAGAAGAAAATAACACTACTTTCCTTTCTTGAAGAATCACCTTTTCTAATCAAATCAATAGTTCAAGAGGCAATTGTCAAACGAAGACACGAGTGTGTATTCCTATTAAACCATCTGCAACAACATCCCGACTCCAAAGTTATAAATTCTTACCTATTTTTTTTCATACATATATGTATAATACAAACAGACAATTTAAATTTGAGCACTGTTTTGTTTACCAAATATTGTTGTAAGCCCAGACTGAGCGTCAATATTCCCAATCTTATTTATTCGTTAAATATTTTTTTGAAGAATATTGTTTTCAGGAAAGCTCCATTATATAATACATTAGCGCTTTATAAGACACCTAATTTACATGTTTATTAAGGGATCTTCCTTTTTAACAAATCTTATTCGAATGCTACTTATCTTTATGTATGAAATTGTTTTCGTTTGTCTTCAAATATATACATGATGTATCCCCCAAATTTACATTATTTCAAAGAAGACTAAGTGAGTACATATCCCAGGCAAACGAAATTAAACCGATTTAATGTTAAACAATGAAAGATCTATTTATCAGAATTCAAACGAGATATTCAGAAGGATGTAGATGCTGTAAACGATTTCACGAAGCGTCACAATTGCTCTATATGCGCAACCATCTGTGCCGCGACACTCATTGAGTCAGTAGTCCAGCTCCTGCCAAACACGCTGTAGTATGTCGTTCATAATATTCTCCAGCGCCTCAGTGATTCTCTCCTTAAGTTCTTCTAGGCTTCAAGGAAGGGTGGGGATATAGACCTGTTATATTTACATAGAAAAAAATCACACGGTGTCAAGACAGCTCACATCGTGACCATTACAACAGCACAATTTCGTTCTCCAATGCATATTTCTCGTAGCTTTTAAACTGGTCTTCCCTGTCAAAGTACTTAAGTCATATTCCAACTAAATCATCATACAGGGTGTCTTATTTTTATCAATATTCAACAATAAAACAATATTCTTTAAAAAAAATATTTAACGAATAAACATCTGTTAACGTATGAGATCATTTCAGCAAGAATCGTCTACGTTATTGGACAAAAATAAGACACCCTCTATGATGAATTAGTCTTCAAGGTAAGTATTAGGTTGGTGCAAAAATAATGACGTAATAATGTCGTTTTTGACGTATTTTTAAACGTCAAAAAACGACATTATCTTCATTTTTGCACCAACCTAATACTTTGACAGGGAAGACCAGTTAGTGAGGTAGTCTCGCAGACAATTACTACTACAGCCACATTAATTCCTACTGTATGGCTTACACTTGTGCCGTTGTACTAGACAAAGCTAAGTTTATTGAATTTCCCTTCTGTTTTTTGTTCCTTAAGAACGCGGTTGATCATGACGCTCCACACCATCCTATTCTTTGTAGCTCTTAGCAATAATTGTCTTCTTGCAATCTCTTCTAATTCATGATTTGAAAACCATTTAAACAAGCTTATTAGGTATGTTATTCCCCGCTTTCCTGTGTGCCTCTTTACTTTTCTCTGCCCTGTAAGTCTCAGATTTTATAAGCACAATTTCCTCATTATGTGTCCCTGAAATTTCAACTGCCGCTTTCAAGATTATAAGTATCTTTTTTTCTTACACATCCTTTAAAGCCTTTACGTTACTCACATGTTCAATGGTATTTTCATCATCCTTATGTAGAATCATATTTTTTTCAGCCAGGCATCTCTTCTTCTCATGTGATGAGACTCTCCAGTATTATGTATATCTGTCCACTTGTATTCGAAAATACTCGTCTTCTAAGGCAGGTAACCACTCCCTAGTGCAGAAGCTTGCTCTGGGGAATTTTGTTTTTATTCAACACCCACAGCGCCCACCTGTGGGCTCTGGATGTTGAAAAAGGACAAAATGAATAAATACTGCTGAGCAGACCTTAGTTATACTTTCTTGGAAAGAGCGTGTTATCTAGCGTGATCAACAATTTGAACAAGGCTAGCACGCTCAAGCCACGATAACTCGTGACTTCTTGCTAGAACAGCTATTCCAACTTACTCACAGGGCTTAGGTCAACTCGTGATACGGATTTCATCACTTTCTAAAGGTGCCACACGCTGGTGCCTACCCCTCCAGATTAGCGGAGATTCGAAATCGGATCTCATGATCGGAATGCGAACTTTCTAACCACTCGGCCACGACCAGACCGCTATCATATGACACTTCAGTATGCTTTTCTTTTTCTTCTTTTGAGACACAGGGCCTTCTACAGTACATGAACTGTTCCGACAACAGCTCACTCCCAACTATATTACTTATCGTAAGCGAGTCTTGTAAAGCAGAACTATTCAAAGAAACACTCACGAGTGTGTCTAGCGTAAAGGTTTTTTATTTGTATAGTTCTCTGATTTTCTCTGCTACGATGTTCATAGCCGAAAGTATTACAATTATCTATGAGCATCCATCCAGGGCTTCTCTTGCAAACAAGTGGAATATCAAGGCAATTGCTCTCCAACCAATCAGTCAAGATCGACGTATATCAATATGCATCAATTGCTCATTATCACCCACTGACAGTGGGATTTTATCATACCGTTTATCTGTGCACTCAAGTCAATTCTTCTTGTAAAGTTCATTTTTTTTTAGCATTTAACCCCAAGCAAAGCGAGAAGCCACTAGCACACAAGGGGTTACAGAGAGTTGGAGCGAGAGCAGTTTCCAATGTATTTTGAGGGTCGATATTTTATGGTAACGTCTGTACTTTTTTCGTTCCAAATGTGTGCAAATTATTATTATTATTATTATTATTATTAGTAGTAGTAGTAGTAGTAGTAGTAGTAGTAGTGCTTGTAATAGTAGTGGTAATGGTAGTAGTGTGAGAGGGATAGCAATATAACTGACATAGGAACACGGATAGGTCAAGAAGCCTTCTTTGTTTATTTTCTTATTTTCTGAATAAGATATCCTAGGAATGCGCATGTGCAATTAGCAGTTAATACTCATAGAATTATCTCCCTTGTAGAATTATGTTCAGTTCAAATCCATTTCATAAAATATTGCACGGAAAGAGATGAACACTTAATTTGAAAATTGATCTAATGTAGATTGTTAACGGTATTTCGAATGACAGAAACTGTGCTTCAGTGCGTTCTCTTTTGTTGTGTTAGAGTAAAGTGCGCAAACGTGTATATAATAATCTTACGACATTCATCTAATCTAAAATGATAATACTATAAAAATTATTTTGGCGATAAAATATATTATCATATTTTTCATATTTTAAATCCTTTTGATTTCCTTACCGGATTAAAACCATATGCATCAGGATTGTTGTCGAATTATTTCTAATATTTTAAATTCTATTGGGTTGGTGCAAAAATAATGTCGTTTTCTCACATATGTTACTATGTGAGAAAACGACAATATTTTTGCACCAACCTAACAGAAGAAAAATAACTAAACTGCTTCTTGTTAATGGCATCAAACATAAAGCGTACAACTTTCAGTAGTTGATGTGGTTTCACGTTGAGTACATTGATATTTTCTAGAAATTGAAACAATCGTTTCTAGGTTAAGAACAAAACAACGCGGTTAATAAAAATTACTGGAAATCATATTTACAGCACGGTAATGGGAATAGTAGTCCCTTCTTACAAGGAAACGTTTCACATCCATTGAACGGGCAGATGAAAATTCTAAAATCTTTCTCTTGAAACGTTCTTTCAGATAATTAGATTTCTCAAGTCCTATAGCTATTTGTTGCTCTTTCTAGTACTGATGGCGGTTTCTTTCCTAACCTCTTATTTGAAGTAGTGTGGATTGTCGACATGCTGCTTATGTCATTAGTCTCTCTTTAAGATCCACGTGATATCCGTTTTAGTTGTTGCTGTTTTTGCTAGTCAACAACCGAATTGGTCTCTGTTATTTGGTACTAATTTTTTGTGATTCTGTAAGGCCAGTCCACGACTTTGCAAAGATCCTCTGGATTCACTTACCCAAATATATTTAATCATTGATCTTAGAAAGCAGTTTTATATAGCAGGTAGTTTCTATATTTCTGAACGAGTCTAACTGCATGCACGTCATCCATATGAAGGTCTCGAACTAGCGAGGCTATTTAAGAACATGGCGTGTCTTCAGTATGACATTATGCTTTTGTAACAATTTGTGGATTTGGGCGAGACAATCTCTAGGGCAGCCTCTTCTATGTCCAGTTACCTTATCTCATCTATATAATAAATCGCAATGTCGGAGTGTCAATGTGCCACACTTTATCAATCAATGGGACACAACTCTCAATAGCTCATCTCCTTCTTCTATATAATAAATGTCAGAACGTCATATCTTTTGAATTAAAAGGACACAACTCTCACTAGCTCATCTACACGATAAATGACAATGTCAGTGTGTCGATATGTCTCAATTTTTCAATGAAAGGGACGCAACAATCAATAGCTCATCTTCTTCGTTGAACTTTTAGAAGGGATCCTTAAATAGTGATAGAATAGTTAAATGCAGAGATCATTTTTCTGTAGCTTCTGTAGCTTATTGTTATCTATCGCATCTACTCATCCCAACCTATTGTGATGAAGACCCAATCAAGAGAACTCCGCAGGATCTAGCTTAAATGCTGTCCGATAGGGTGGCTTTTAAACTAGCATGCTAAATTTCTTATAACTAATATATACACCGATGTATTTGAAGTGTTTCGCATTTATATTCACATCTTGAATTTTTATGAATGATTTAGAGTACGTACAGCTTACATTCCAATTCCATATCATAGTTTCTGATTTGGAAAGTTTTATCGTGTATTTTACTTCCTGGAACATATATGGGAGAAGGTGCTGACATTTTTTCAAGATTATTTTTAATATAATATCCTATTATCAGTAGATTGAATTCAGGATTGAAATTTGGGTCATTGTAGGAGATTCGTTTGTGATGCAGTATAGAATGCTTAAATGATCAGTGCCCATATCTTCACATCTGTACTTGTATATAGACTGGATATATATTACGCAGATAGCTATGAAATCATAACAATACTTTGTAGTCAATGGAAAATGATTAAATTATAAGCGTATGCGTTTTAATTGCATTATAGTCTGATTAAGATTTTAAGAAAATATGAATGCATCATAAAATTATATTCGCGTGTAATCTTATCAGAGTACGATGCCCGGATGACACTGTGTTTAAGGTAAGCACTGATAGGAAACTGCAAAAAAAAATATCCATGCTAGTAATACAAAGTGAGAAGAAAGAACATGTTATTAATTGTATGAGGAGAGAATGCATGGTTGTTAGCAAAAGAGATATCATATGTTGGGAACTATATAATGGGGACGTCAAATTAAATAAGGCACATAAATGTAACTCACAAATCAAAGGGTTAAGAGATAACGGAAAATGTAAGACAGAAATTAGAAACTACAAATAATTAAGAAATATTTTGCTTTCAAAATCTAAGCAAAATAGAAAAACAGAAGATAGCGTCAGAAAGAAATACTGAACTGCTATATAATAAAACTTCTGCTGTGAATGAAATCATCCACGCCTTATATCCTGATATAAATATAAGTATGTTGATACACCAGCAAAATAAAAAAAAAACTATTTGAGAAATCAAAATGACTATTTGTACTGTGTGATTAAATTTGAAGTAAACATGTATATTCTATCCTAGTCAAGTGTCCAACGAGTCAGCAGTGTGTTCCATTCTAGCAATTTATTGATTATATTTCAAGTTTTAATAACTTCGTCGTTCATTAGACGCATCCCAAGTCTTTGTGACGTTTAACAATTGTATTTACAAAATAAACGTAAACAGTAAACAATCTGAAGGAACAGTATTAAAAACACACAAAGAATCTTACAGATAGACTGACTTAAACAGCCTGCAATAGATAGATAGATAGATAGATAGATAGATAGAAATAAAAATATACTGAGATAAAACATACGAAATTACTGTGGAATATACATACGTAGTCTCATTAGACTAAGATAGATGAACAGATATAGGGATTGATAGATTACTATTTAAATAAGTACATACGAATATATATATATATATATATATATATATATATATATATATATATATATATACACACACACACAATTTTCATTAAAAACAACAGACATGATACAGCGATTAAGCTTTTTATTTAGTTTTTCGCGTGTTCGAAAAGTGTTTTCTTTTTTGAAACAGTGTGTGTAGAAACTGTAAAAATGTTCTATAAATCCGAGCGCTTTCGGCTGAACTTTTTAGCCATTAACAAAGATTATTTTATTTATTCAGTTTAGTTTAGTGTGTGCGTTCTGTCTATGTCTTTAGTGTTAAAGAAATGTTTTATTTTTCGAACACGTGTAGTACATTGTGACCGTGTTCGTAGTTAATATTGTTAAGTGTTGACTTTTACTTTTTTTCTTATTAAACCTTCCATTATTTTCAATCTTTTAAAATAGATAGGTAAAGAGAAAGATAGGAAGAAAATGCGTGGATGAAACATATGAAATGACTGTTTATATTCCTATATTCCTATCACCCTCCCTCTCTCTCTCTCTCTCTCTCTCTCATATATATATATATATATATATATATATATATATATATATATATATATATATATATATATATATGGATGTGATGGTTAAATCCCTACCAGCTTTTATTTCCTTTAAATAACTGCTGTGGATTCTGGGATGAAATCCGGTCTCAAATGAATGACAAACGCAGGAATGAAATATATCAAATAAATGTATTGACGTAATAATACAATTGATTAGTTGATCCAGAAATGCGGTTAGTAGCAATAATAATAATATATATATATATATATACAGTCTGGGAAATTCAGTATAAAAGTAGAACTTCCTTCTGAGTCTACGTGCTCGCAACTGTGACTCCTAGAAAGCGGTGAACTCACACTCACTCCCTCACTGTATCACTCACTGGGTATTCACTGGCAGAATACAAGTACATACTGGGCGAGTCCACTTGTATGAAAAAGAGTTGGACCCCTCAACACCACCCTCATTAGATCCCTTTTGTGGGGATTTAGTAATTTTCTCTTATGGTCGATAGTCAGTGGTTCGGTACATTTTCTCTGTGTTTGACCTCATTTCTGTGTCTTCATGTGGTATTTGGATCTGAAACGCTTCGAAGATTGCATCCATTGAATTGTTGTTTTCTGCGGGTGGCGAGTTAGGCTCCTCAACCCGTCTGTTTTGTATTTAGTCAATATGTCTTTTAGGTGAAAGCTTCTCGCCTTGTACTGTGTACATCACATTTCTTAATCTGTTAATTATTGTGCCAGGCTCCCAGTAAGTCATATTGTTTCTAAACATCATAAAGCAAACCCTTCTCCTGTTTTAAATGATCTCTTGGGTGCAATAGGTGTATACTGGTTTTTGTTCTTGTTTGGCAATAATTTATCAAACTCAGTCCTTATTCTCCGAGCAAACATCAATTCCGCTGGTGAAAGACCCGATGGCGTCTTTACGTTAAGGTGTTATTCTGTACACTTGGAGGAACTGTTGTATCGCTTTTATCGTCGGCACATCCTCGGCTTTTTTTTAACGCTTTTTTAAATGTGTCAACGAATCTTTCAGCTTGTCCGTTCGACCTCGGGTGGTACGGAGCTATCTTGATTTGCTTTACTTGATATGTCGCACAAAATTCTTTGAAGTCACTGGAGGTAAATTGTGTGCCGTTATCGCTTACCAAACAATCCAATTCTAGCGAAGCGTTCGTGTAAACAGTTAAGGTATTTTCTGTCGTC
>OZ010581.1:23952070-23967070 GCA_963932145.1 Acanthosepion lycidas | reverse complement strand
TAAAACAAGAACTGTAAAACTCATACACGCTGGAAAAATGTCGGCAAAACACGAATATAAAATTATTTTATATTTTTATATTGAAAATTTTTCTCGCCTTTCTGTTTTTTTTATAGATTGAAACAAATCCGTAACATACTGATTTAAAATATTGTCTATCAACATGTTGCATTGATATAAGGACATGATTATTGAACTGTTTCTTAGATCTTTCATTATTTCTTAAATGGTCTTCCATACCTGAATTTGTTTTGACAGAAAAAAGGCAAACGCAGTTTACACGTTGGATGTTATTCCTGGCTAGATCTTTGCGTAGGTGCTATATGTCGTGCGATAGAACATTAATTTACACGCCAGCATATAATGATACCTTTCTTTGCTGGTTAATTTAAGTCTATGTAACATTTTCATTCTGGCTATAGAGCTTCATATGGTTAACAAGACTAACGTTGAAGAGAAGAAAGCGACGACACACTATACAAAAGTGACTTGAAGCATATTCTCCATTAGAAATGTTCCTTGTTTTTGATTGGTGGCAATTGAACATGTAGTATCCTCTTCAAGATGCCTGAACTTTTCTTTGGGAAAATTAAATCAGCCTGAAACTAATTGAAATCAACAGAATGTTGTCCAAATAGTTGCATGCCATTTTGTATACAATCTTTATACCGACTACAATTCTCATTATAATATATATATATATATATATATATATATATATATATATATATATATATGTATATATATATATATATATATATATATATATATATATATATATATATATATTATAAATTAATTGATTTAAAATATAGTTTTCACTTGAGGATGAAATGGAACTTTCAATTAAATTCGGCGCTTTTAGCTTCCATTTTTGAAACATAGTTAGAACTGTGTACCGAATGAATCAATTAATTTATAATATTAATGCTCTGTAAAAATTTTAAATCAATTAATTTATAATATTAATGCTCTGTAAATTTACATTCAGCACTATTTTGTAAAAATAAAAAAAATATCTATAAGAACACCGGATTATATATCTTACTGTTCTTTCTATTTATTTATATACATACATACATATATATATATATATATATATATATATATATATATATATATATATATATATATATATATATATATATATTAAACTAGTAGTAATAATTAGTTGTAAAAAAAAAACTCAGATAGCACAACTTGTAATATCATAACAAATTGGTACCCGTGGAAAAACAGAAAGCCCTGTAGGCATCCGAACAGGGCCAAATAAATGACCCAGTGCCTTAAGTATTTAGTCGAATAAAAAGACCCCGAGCGAGTAAGAAAGCTAAAACTGAGAGTGCTCAATACGCTAAGTAGAGCAGGGATAAATGAAATAAATCCTAATAAGTCAGAAACAATCTTCCTACGTTTCACTTATACGGATCTTCAGGATAAGGATATATATATATATATATATATATATATATATATATATATATATATATATAATAAAAAGGCTTAAACACTAATATTCCATGGTCATAATTTATTCCATTGGAATCGTAAATACGATCCAATTCATCAGACCTACAAATTCAAAACGAAAACAGAAAAGAACAACTCCGGAAATAAAAAAAATAAAAAAGATGAAATGAACTATGACCATGGAATATTAGTGGTTAAGCTTTTTTATTATATCCTTACTCTGTCATGGACACTGAGTTCTCCCTGGATTCTATCCTCTCGGAATTTTTTATTCTAAAAATATACATGTGTGTATATGCACCTGTGTATCTTGCATATATATGTGTATATTTACACTAATATAATCTATCTATCTATCTATCTATCTATCTATCTATCTATATATATATATATATATATATATATATATATATATATATATATGGAACAATCTATACTTATTCCAACGAGAGAAAAATATATTTCTTTAAAAGAAAGAGGGAAACCGCAAACATTTCTGGTTATAATGTGTATTTGTTTTACTATATATATTATATCTTATCCTTCATATTTCTGCCATAAAAGTTTTCGGTCTCGTGACCTTGTTCAGCCAAATGAAAGGAATAATTTTTTAAAGGGAATAAATTTTCTTTATGTTCTTTTAATGTTTCATTTTTCGTTTCCTGCATTTGTAGTGAGCCTTGCTATCATTTCTGGACTGTTGCCAAAAATGAATTTCTGCCTAAGTGGTAATAAAACAATTAATTTTAATCTGAGAGGTGTTGATGATAGTTGTGTTGACGAGAGATGTTTTTTTTATCCTAACATTATTCTTGAGGCTGTCAAATCTATTTCCATTTTTGTGTATACATAATAACGTACATGGTCATGGTTAGAAAAATTTGAAACATTATCACTTGGAAATTGACAATAATTCTCAATAAACAATAAGAGAATGAAGAAAAGAAGATAAATATTTCGAAGCACAACAAAATCGAAGTGACAGTAATCAAGCAAATGAGTTTTAAATTAAGAATTATTTTCATATGCGGAAGGGATACAGTCAAGTGGTTATAGCATCCAGACTTTAAAGCAAGGAAGAACAAAAATTTGGGGGTGACAGTCAAGCTTTATTACTTTTATAGAAAGGAATTCCACTTTAGATTTTGTCTATAAATTTTGGAACAGTATTTTCTTTGAACTGATTCATAACGGGTTTTAAACAATACACACACACACATGCACATTTACATGGAGTAATGGATAGCGGCTTGGTTGGAGGAATCGGAGAGCCGAGTTCGAATTCCCGTCGAATACATTACATTCACTTACGTGCTAATACGATTGGCAAAGGTGTGAATCCTCTTCTGCCTCCAGCTATGGGGAAATAACAGGACAGGCTGGGTTCTATATCCTTGGATGGCAACTGGTCAAGGAGAAGGACAGCTCTGAATTCAAAACCTGCGGAGGCTCGTTTGGGGAGCTTGTGGAACGTAGTGCATCAGGTCACTGTATTCGGCCCTTCAAAAAGTGTGGATGGTCCTGCACGAAAACTTCACCACTATAATCAAATCTCATGTGCTGTTGTCGGGCTGTCGGTTTCCTAGGAACTGATCTGCTTGATTCTCTACGCCGAATTCCACAGGGGAATCGAGTATATATATATATATATATATATATATATATATATATATATATATATATATATATATATATATATGCGTGTGAGTGAGTGATAGAAATGAGGGGGATTTGAGATAATTACATCAGTATTGCGTATACACTATAGAGAATTGAAACTCGGACAGTTACGTTATCAGGCAAGCGTCATACGAACTGTTCCAATGGGCCTCGGTGACGAAGATGTAACGAATCAGACTCAATATAGCGCCGCTCAGTATTCTCTTTTACCTATACGACTGTGTCACCACGAGACACGACTTCTATTCCCAAGCCGCTGCATCCAGAGCATTAGACGCAGGTTCAAGAAAGGATATATATATATATATATATATATATATATATATATATATATGTAAGATGATATAGAGAGTGGCGAGAGATACATTGACAGACATGGTCGAAATTAGAGAGGGAAGGGAGAGATCATAATGTTTTTAAATTTATTTTTATTACAATACTTAATATAGAGGAAGAGGGTAAGGAACATAACATATTAAGAAATGTTTCGTTGTATAGTTTAGATATGTACTATTTACTTATTTTCGTTAAGATCCTTTCATATTTGCGGAAAAGCTTTTTGGTGTGATTATTGAAGAACGAGAGAGAATCGCTGTGTTGTTACATATTTCTTTTATTACCAAGTGATTTATTTGGAAATAAAAGGAAATATCTATCAACACGCCGATTTTCTCTCGTCCTTCAATAACGACAACAATATGCTTATCCGCCAGTATGACAGGATCTTACTGAACATAAGTAGACACAATATATATATATATATATATATATATATATATATATATATATATATATATATATATATATATGTGAAAATATTGTAGAAAATAGGAAAGAAACTGGTTTGGTAAATAATCCAAAGTTCTTTGTATTTTTGTAATTATTTTTAAAAAATAGTGCTCGATACGAAAGTAGAGCATAAATATAATTATTTATTTAAAAATATGATTCCAACTCGACGACGGAGGAAGTTTTCGCATAGTCTGGCTTGAGCGTCTACGGAGATTTATTTATTTATTATTATTTTATTCTTTTATTATATCTCTTTATGAAAGGGATTTGTGTATATGAAAAGGCCGTAACGTTTGTTATTTGACGACTTCATAAATTGTTATCAATTTTTGTAGGTTATTAAAACTATGTATATGGGCTATGGATTTTAAAATTTATTTTTTTGTATGCGAGTTTTTAGCTAGTTATTCAGAGCGTAAGTTCGGTTGTGTCGGCAGAAAACCGTTAATTCTTGCCGGTTGTTTAATAGGTTTTCATTGTTTAGAAGCTTATAAATTTATAATTATAAATTATATAAATAATTATAAATCGTAAATTTAGCCACCCCCACCTTACCGTGACCCGGCATCTATGAAAGTAACTCTATACTGATACAAATTATTAACACCCCACCCCTGCCGATTCTAAACAATCCGCCCTTAATGTTACCATGGAAATTTTTGATTTCAATTCTGACCATACTATTAAAACTCGTAAATTTCAGAAATAAGTCATTCCCAAAAAAATTCGCTTGAAGATGGAACAGAGCCTACTTTAACTCAAGTTAATTCAAATATCATTTTGAAGTTTTAGGCTCTTGTTTTGAAACATGAGACCTCTTATGTAGCGAGTTGGAATCATATTTTTAAATAAATAATTATATATATATATATATATATATATATATATATATAGAGAGAGAGAGAGAGATAGATAGATAGATAGATAGATGTCTAATTTCTGTCTGAATTTCTTGGATGAGGAATTATCATTATTTATATTACTTAAATTCGGACGAATGCCCTCATATGTGTTTTTGTCATCAACACTTTACGACCGTTGCACTCTCAGAACTTCCTCAGGTGCATATTGACCTGGGTAACCTATAGTGAATTCTAAACCCTTTAGTTAATTTGATGTGGTAGATTGTTCTCGTTTCTCTGCTCATCTCTAGAGATATCGTCTATTTCTTAATTTATTATTATATCCTTACGATGTAGATTTAATAACATAAAGTCTTTAATTTTTTAAGGAATTACTAGATATGTAGTCCACGGTCTGATACACTGTCCTGTAAAAATGTCTTACCTAACAGGAAAATATTTATTGAAAGTCGTAAAATAACACTAGCAATCTAAAAAATTGATACAAATCACCAAGCCGCCATCTTATTCTGGAAATCACCACTTTCAAAATAGCGAAAAATTGTCGAACCCATTACCATATCGTACTTACAACTCTGTAGAGAAACGTCTATATATCTATATTTGGACTATTTTCTTCAACTTAGTTATTGTTATCAAAACGCTTCAGCTGTTGTGCCATCCGACTTTCCCAAATTGTTTATTGATCTGGGTAACCTACAGCTAATTCTGAACTGAATCCTTTATTAAATCTCCGGGTAAGTAGACAGTTCCCGTTCCACTGATCATGTCAGCGATATTTTCAGATCTTTTTATTCAGTTATTGCTTGCCCGTTTACACTAAGTACAAGTACACAGTGCCAGATTCAGGGGTTGAACTCACAATCACAATACTAATAATTTCTCAAACCGGCTTTTTAATTCAATAGGCCATTATCCCAATAGTACAGTAAAAAAATAAAAATAAGAAATAGAAGATATCTCTAGAGACGAGAAGAGAATGTAAAAACGATGGGCAAATGAGTAAGTTTTGTAATACCTCCTAATTCATTTATCTATAAATAATAGGATGTTTTGGAGAGCCATGTTCTCTCAAAGCCGTAATAAATACGATGCATACACGAGTAGAAGAGTTTCTTTTGTAAAGCAAGAAAAGAATAATATTTACATTTTGTTAGCATGACCATCATTTCTTCTAGCAAGGAAATCGTCCATTTTAGAGACGAGAGCAGTAAATTTGACGATAGAATTGGTCAATTGATTAGCAATGATTTTGATCGTCATCCCTAATCCATAACGCGAGAACTGTGCTACAAATCTTCTGTAACCGAAGGAAGACTTCAGTTCTGATTTTAAATGTCTTTGACAGGCGCTTATACAGGAAAAAGAAAATCCCAAAGTACTTTTACCGATAAATCTATTGTCTTACTCTTTCTAGAAATAATCCGCTTATGATACTAGCTTGTCACTGAGTGTTCTCTTGCATCACGACTAATAAATACAATCAAATATTTAACATTGCAGGATTAGATTCTACGCTAAACTGCACCTTAACGCTGACCAGTAGATCAGATTTTACCAGACACTGAATATATCCAAGAACAAAAGAGGTGAGTTTGGTAATTCCAACATTCGTTTCTGTAGACCAAACATTCTAAACCGCAGGAGAATTACTCGCAGGTTGAATTTCAGGATTATAGAAGGGACGGAAAAATCTTTCATTTTGCCTTGTTTATTTTTTTTATTTATTTACAGAATATTTTTGTTGAATTACAATACCGCGGCCTTTTATTGAACGTTTTGTTTATTGAAGAATAAAAAATAAGAAGGTGCGATGGATAAATTGTCGCCACTTCATATTTCTGATTTAGCGCATGTGCGCTGATTTTGATTTTGTCGATTGCAAAGTATAGTAAGGTCAATTTGGGTACCTTCTGTGAGAGATAGAGCAGCATGTAGCTGTTCACTCTGCCAGAAATCTGGAAACTGCATGATGTAAGGCTTCGCATTCGCGCTGGAAGCAACACTGCCAACATTTCCGAGTGTTTCGGAGCGTCAATCTGAAGACAGTTCAGAGAATTCGGAAAGAGTTGGATGAGTCTAATGGTGATTACGAAGTTGTTTGGAGTGATTACTCGTGATGGTTACGTTATGCCTCCATTCATCATTCCTCAGTGCCTCAACACGGGATTCTCCATGAAGTGCCTTGAGAAGATTGTCCTTCCCTGGGTCAAGAGAATGGCTGCTAGGAAACCCTTTGTCTGGCGACAGAAAGAAAGAGAAACCAGCCATGACTTTCAGACAATTTCTTCGACCACATCATTGCTTACATCCGGCCAGTTAACTCCCTAGAATGCAACCCCCTTAATGATTATGTGGGTCGCAGTTGAGTGAGGCACCAACAAAACTCTTTCAAACATCAACGATGTACTGAAAGCAAGGATTATGGCAGCATTCACCAACTTAAACAGGAGGAGCACGCAGAAGAGTTGCAGGAGATTCCAAAGTCAATTGGAGGCGATGGTTGAAGACAATGGCAATTTTATTTAACAAATTTACTCTTTAGTATTTCAAGAAATTTTTTTGTAAATTTGGTAAATATATCTATTAAAATGAGGTGGCAGTGTTATTTCCATATTCGCGCAATTTAGACAAATTATCCATCGCAATCTGTATAGGCATATTATTTGAAATCTCTATCCGTACGCATATCCACGCAAAATGACGCATGCAGCGAATACACATTCGCAGAGACGGTGCATATACATATTTTGTGTGTGTGTGTGTGTGTATATATATATATATATATGTATATATATATATATATATATATATATATATATATATGTGTGTGTGTGTGTGTGTGTGTGTATTTTGGCAGTAATCCTTCTTTTATGCAAGTTTCATTCAATACGACATACAAGCTGTTTTGATTTAGTTTTTATACAATTACTCGTGATCTCATAATTTTTATCTTTTCGGAAGATAAATTATATAAAAACTCTCCAATTGTTCTTTTTTTCCGAACGCTTTCGGCTATACATTTAGCCATTTTCTAGGTTGAAATATATTGACTGCTGACAAAAAAATAGATTGTTTTATGTATGTATTTATATAATGTTTTCATTTTCAAACACGGTCGATATAATATGCTCATGTTTATAATTGATATAATTGAATTTTTTTTTTGTTTTTATTAATAAGTCTTCCATTATATATATATATATATCTATATATATATATATATATATATATATATATATATATATATATATATATATATCTATATATATATATATATATATATATATATATTTTTAAAGAAAAAAAAATTTATAACATAAATATTTTTTTTTTTTCTTTAAAAATAAATAATTATATCTGCTCTACTTTGTATTGAGCACTCTTTTAAGAATAGTAATTGTTGGTTATTGGAATTCATTCCATATACACCAATCATATACTTGTATATATATATATATATATATATATATATATATATATATATATATATATATGCGATGGTCAGTATCCTGCGTCCCAGAATGATAACATTGGTCCATAGAAAACACTCACTATTCTTACTGCCTAGCCCTTACATATAAATACTCAATTTGAAATGATACTGAATAACCTTTGTGGCGACTAAGTAAAGTTACTAGTGAAAAACGAGTCTTCTTCTTCTTCTTCTTTTATGTGACGTTCCCTCATTACAGTCGATCATGTCTCTCCACATCTTCCTATAGTTCGTGGTCCTAATTTTTGTGGCTACCGACCCTCCGTTCCGCCATCTATTCAAACGCGCTCGAAGCTAAGTGGCTTGATGCCTTTCCTTATAACCCTTGACGTAAATATGATCCATAAAGGTTAAGTTTTCTAAGCTCCAGTTTCTCATTATGTACCCAAAGAATTTCAGCCATATATTCATGATTATATCTATAAATGTTCTTCGTGTTTGCTTACTTCCCTCTTCCATGGAATTTTCAATATCCTTTTTTTTAAAAACACATTTTTACTACCTCCAGTTTTTTCCTCATCCTTGGGGAGATTGTTCAACATATATACATTATCCTTTACCAATAGCATGACTCGGATGTTCATGTAGAACGGAGTCTTTTTGTTATGAGCATAAACTGACCGTTAGGTAATCTAAATTTTAATAAAATACCTTTCAAATCATTCTTGAACTAAACAGTTTCACAACAACCAACGATAAACATTATTTACATTATTCGGTTTATTGTCCTCATCTTTTTCGGGATGTTTATCACAACGTTTCGGCCGTTGTACGCCCCGGCCTTCTTCAGGTGGTTGGAATGTCGAACTGAACCCATTATTCCGCTCACTGGGGTAGACTGTTCTAGTTCCCCGTGCCATGTCTCATGGATGTCAGTTATGTCGTGTTAATTCCCCTCGAGGACACATGACACAGTGGATGAAGGCGTTAGTTTGATCCAGTGACTGGACCCAAAGAGTGTGAGTTCAATACCTGATTAAAGCAGTGGAGAACTTTCAGAGCGGAATTAACAGAATATAACTGACACCCATTTGACATGGCATGGGGAACTAGTAGAGTCTACCCCAGTGAGCGGAATAAAGGGGTCAGTTCAACATTCACCGCCGTATAAATGGATAGATATCATCGGAATCCAGCACTTATTTCTTTGTTTCTAAGGAATTTATTTCGTTTCAGAGAACAGTGCTTGCCTTTTGGAATCTCCCTTTCGCTAATTATATGCTCTGATCTCGCTTTCGTCTTTCCATCCTCTATTTAAATAATTTCCAGATGAATAAACTTTTGCTTGATTTTGATATCTCCAATTTATAATGCGCATATTGGGCTTTTTCTCTTGCTGATGACCACATCCTGCTTTTTTTTGTTTTTTTTATTTAATAGTTTTTTTTTTCATTTAATAGTTTTTTTCTCGCTTTCTCCTTGTAGCTAAAGTCGAGGCACAAATTGAATTAAATAGTGATGTCAAAATCAATCAGGAAGAGGAGATTTCCTTCTCCTAGACTGGTTGCCAACCAGTACCAGTGACTCCTGAGTACATAGATATTTGTCTGACGGACGTTCGTCCGACGGAGATTTAACCGTATTGACATTTAGCCGAAAATGTAGAGGCCTACTTACATGTAGCGATTTTCCAAGCGTAGCTTAGATGTGCCACAAGGCCGAAAGTATGAGGCACCCAGTGAGGATCAACCCGGAATCCACAACAATTACCTTTCGTTTTTCGTAAGAAATGACATTTTATATTGTACAACATTGTATCCATTTACATCCGACAGTATACGACGTCTGGAAACCGTCTACGATTCCACATCTGTGGGTCATGACCCCTTCCATATGATTGTTTCTTAACTTTTGTTTCTCTCCATTCCGATTGGTTGATCTGAGTAACAACATAACAAACTCCGCAAACATATCCTTTCTTTTTATTTTTGCCCTTTTCCTTTTTCTTCTCTTTTCTCGTGGGGAGTCGGGGTTACCTTGTTTATAAATCTCAATTAAACCAGTTACTTACAAACGCCTGGTGAAATCTATTAATACGCAATGAAGCATGATTGCATTTATGTAACGTTTTTTACATGGTTTTGATGTAATATCCTAAAAGAAAGAATATTTCTCAACTTTTGTATTAAGTTCTCTTTTAAACTAAATGTTGCGAACGTCGGAATTGAACTATATATATATATATATATATATATATATATATATATATATATATATATATATATATATATATATATGAAGAAATATATTTGTGCTACATTTATGTGATAAAGTGCTCAATATCATAAATAGAGCGTATATAAATATAAAAGGCGGCCTGACGATTGCAGCTTCTAGCATAAAAGAGTCAATCGCCTCTGAGTGTTGACTTCTATGTTCACTTCTCTACCTGTTATTTACCTATCTTTCTAAGATATTTTTATTAATGTTTATACGTTCTTTTTATAGATATAAATATTTAAGTAAATGCTCTGTTTATAATAAACAGTATTAACAATATTAACCGACTTGAACGTCCGAGAAATTTTCATAGAAAATATGTGTCCTCCGACAGGAATTTAACGTGTATCCTATACGGAACCGTCATATGGCCTGACATGCTTTATATATATATATATATATATATATATATATATATATATATATATATATATATATATATATATATATATATATATATATATATATTGTAGCAAAGCATTAATTCATTTAGATTATTTTCTGTACAGGCCCCCTTCAGGCTTCTGTCGTTGCAGCCCTATTTCTTGAGACCAGATTAGTCCCCATTTCATAATATTAAGGATTATTGGCTTAGCTGAATATACACGCCTGCTTAAAGATCATTAAAGGGACGTTAAATATTTTTCTTATGTACCTATCCATTTACACGCACATGTAAGCGTTTGAAATTACCGAAAATTGCTCAACATTGTAAGCATGCACATTAAATGATAAAAATGATCATGTAATAATGATATATAAATACTAGATGTAATCTTTACAAGTTTAATTCTGCTAAACTGAAATGTTAGTAATTAGACTGCTTTTATACAGAGTAGTTTGTAAAGTAATGGGTAGGTCAGGATACCTCAATATTATAACAATAATCAAGATATATAATTAAAATAAGCTATCTGCGCATATACAAGATGCAGAGAATTGAACACTGTTCATTTAAGCATACTATACTATATCCCAAACGAATATGTTAACTGTAAAACGGCTTACCCACTTTCTCTTTCAAGGCTAATACGCTGATAAAATTGGGGCTATGCCGAAGCGTAGGGACTAATTGTTGGGATAGGAATCATATTGAAAGAAAAACTACATTTGTATCAATTGTTCAAAGAAATAGGTCTCAAGATAAATCTTTCCCAAAGAGAAACTATAATCTAGAAATAGAATATAATGTGTGATGGTACCTTCCCTGAATTCATCATAAAAGTGTTCACATAATTGTGTGTATGAATGAGTTTTAGCATGTTTTATAGGTGATAAGTAAATGGAGCATAGAACACGCTACGAAAAGGCGTAGTTTTGACCAACACCGCAAGACACAACGTAAGTAAAACGTCATGTTCTTAATGAGCCTTTTCAGATAAAAACTTCGATAAAGATGCCATGCATGGCAGCCAACCCGATTATGAATATCTAAACTCTCAAATGTGTGCAATTCATTTCTCAGATGAATAATCGAAAATGGCTTCGCGTGAATGAAGCGTTTAGGATCTAGAGAGGACCATCCTTCTTTGAAACAGGTGAACCGACGCTAAAATATGACAGCAGCACAAACCACGGTCTGTGAGAATTTTCAGTATCAGCAACAACTTAAGCAACTAACACGTCTAAATCGGAGAATAATTAATTGCATTGTCACGATGTTGACGTTACAAATTACATCAAAGATTTGGTTAAAAAGGATGTTAACACCTATTGAGGAGAGCTCTACAACAGAGGACGTGACGAAGCCACTTTCCGGAAAAATAGAAAGTTTTTTTTTTTTTTTAAATCCCAGCCGTCTGGAACATTGAATGATTGGTCTGCGTATAACGCATTTATCCACATAAAGAAACGGTTAATGTTACCATCGCAATTACAATCACCTTAATTTTACTACAAAGAAAAGTAAAAATAATATACCAACTCATCTTATTCTTATTCTAAGTCGACCACTTTATTTAATACTTTACAAAATAAAACACAACAAAAAAAAAAGCAGTCCCTCTCTCATCTATTAGATCCGTCAAATGTATGCAAATATTCACATCAGTTTTAATCTACCAACTGTATACAGTTTTCTTTGTGAAGTGTATACACAATATTTAATTTTGCTAAGTTTAATATCTTTAGTCAAATTTCCTAATATTCTGTGTCTACCTATTCTGTTTACGTCCGTAACACAAGATTCTTTAAATACTTTTCTTGCATTTCACACATTTAACTTTTCTCAAATATTTTTGGAACATTCATAAACTGAGGTTTTCTTCTGCTTATCTTTTCATTTTTTTCAATTTCTTTTTTGGGTTATTCTTATCTCCGTTCGACGTTTTGCAATCTCCCCTGATGTGTTCCCATGACATAACTTGAAGATACCTTGACTCTATTTTCAAAATATATTGTTCCTAGGAACATTTTCAACATTTATGAACCTGAAAATTAAATATCAATAACTGTATATATATATATATATATATATATATATATATATATATATATATATATATATATATATAAAAGTGTGTAGATTAATATTAGAATACATGATAAAAGCAAAGAAACCGGTTTCTCTCCGTTCTTCAGGCCTCTACGGGAGATTTAATAACAGAAAATGTGTGATGAGAAAAGAAGAAAAAAAATAATTGAACACAAAGAGCTAGAGACAAATAAGAGCGACCCACAACAAACACGCTGTTTACACAGGGAAGGCTTGCGGGGCCCGATACAAAGTGACTCCAGCACCTTGAGATGAAATAACGAGTGCGACTGAACAGTGAACCAATCAGCACTAAAATTAGCAGCACACCGTCTGTTATTTAAGAGGTACTCACATATGGCGTAATGTTCAGTGAAACCGGTTGCATCGCTTTCAAAATATCTTGTAATATTAAGCTACACCCTTTTAATTCTGTAATTCGATTTTGTACCTTCAAAAATATTTTCAAATATTCATATATATATATATATATATATATATATATATATATATATATATATATATATATATATATATATATATATGTGAAGATATTGTAGAAAATAGGAAAGAAACTGGTTTGGTAAATAATCCAAAGTTCCTTAGTATTTTTGTAATTATTTTAAAAAAATAGTGCTCGATACGAAAGTAGACCATAAATATAATTATTTATTTAAAAATATGATTCCAACTCGCTACATAAGAGGTCTCATGTTTCAAAACAAGAGCCGAAAACTTCAAAATAATATTTGAATTAACTTGAGTTAAAGTAGGCTCTGTTCCATCTTCAAGCGAAATTTTTTGGGAATGACTTATTTCTGAAATTTACGAGTTTTAATAGTATGGTCAGAATTTAAATCAAAAATAGTATGGTCAGAATCTTCAGCAGGCAAGCAATCATGTTTCATTAAGACTTCCTCGTTACCCACATACGTTACTCATGATATTTTTTTTAATAATTTCCTATACAACTAGATTTCTTGTGCCTCAATTTTCCTCATGTGTATGGATATTGACCAGCATTGATTGCCATATAAATGAAATGATACGACATAGCATTATTATATTTGCTCCTTGTACTTTTTTCAATATTTTCATTCTATATAATAAATGCTACATCAGAATTCAGTGTCACGTTTTACAAGATCAGTTGAAAAGCAATACAGATAAAATTTGTACCTGATTGATTGTAACACCCGCGCATGTAAAGAAAACAGAATCATTTCATCCCAAGCAAGACCACTGGGACGCAAATGGTTAGTGAGTGTTAGAGAAAATAAAGAAAAAAAATCTATGAAAAAAAAACAAAAAATACAATAAAAGAACAAGTATTAATAAAACAGAGAATAACGATTATCATTGCATTTAAAATTTTTCAAGATCAAATTTCCACAATCTAGAAGTGCGAGAGAAGAAACTGTTAGTATAGAACATACGGTTATCTTTAGATCTTTCAACTGTAAAATAAAACTTTGTCAATCTAGTAATGCGCTTAAATCCATAAATTCTAGGTACCATAGCTGAAATAAAACAGTAGGAAAGGAACTGAAGTTCAGGACCAAGAACATTTTCTTTTTAATATATTTTCACACTAAGTGTCTCTTTGTGCCTTAGTGGCTTTATATCGTTACCTGAGATTAAATGATTAAACATATCAATGACATCTGAAATGATAGTGATTAGCAAGCTAAACTATATAAGTAATATTATGTTGTCCCAAAAGTTCGTAAACACTTGCAAAAAATTGAAATTTTACTCGCCAAGTAATAACAAAACAATAAAAATTATTCCTCAAATTAAGACTATCATTTTCCAAAACTTTCTGCGATCGATCTGCAAGCTTTCGGATCTGGTGAAAGTACCATTCAGCCGGCTTCAAATCAAAGAATTCTTGACACGCTTCCTCGACTTCATCAAACGAGTCGAATCGGTGGCCCTTCAGAAAGTGTTGCATTGAGCGGAAAAGGCCGTAATCCGATGGAGCACAGTCAGGACTGTAGGCTGGA